>OX235262.1:132256808-132856808 GCA_944472135.2 Trichobilharzia regenti | reverse complement strand
GTATGAAAATGATCATTATTTGTTACTGTTGATATTATTACTACTCTTATTATCCAGTGATAAAGTGAGTGATATTATGCGCCAGGGCCTCGAGTGGAACCTGTACTGGAGATAATGAGCTAGGCATCTAAAGGATCACATGAAAATATGTATATATCGACCTGCAAATTGCTTTTATTCAATTAACATCACTTCCAAGTACATTGAGACGGCAAGTTCCTCGATTTGGTGATCGAATTCGTTCTAAGTTATGCTTCACCGATTGTGAGGCAGATAAATATAACGGGCGAACGGGATGAATGTCGTTTTGCTCTTGTGAGAATGGCACAGTGCATTGTTGACTGATCAGTTAAAAACAAATGAATGCTTTCATTATGTGTTTAGCAAGACCATAGTAAAGTAAATCATATTGCTATCTGTAGATGTATATGCAAGTGATTTTCAGTCGAAGAAATAACTGTCCATCACCCTATTTGGTGTAGACTTGATCTACAAAACTTATCCCAGGGTTACAAAGTAGATAAAAGAAGTAAGTAGCGAGACGATTCAAGGAAGGTGTTTATATCAGAAACTGAGGCATTAGACCCATTTGCGCATCACGTTCGGATTTCATGTGACATTTATAATTATCTTATTTTGTTTGATTAAAATATCTGCTTGAACAAATGGCGAAACAGTTAATAAACATGGTGAACAGGGTATGCTTTTGGCATGTTTGTAGATCCCTCCAGAAAACGCTTACACTTAGTTTCAACTACTGATGTGTAGTAAGTAGTAGTAAATCAAGCTTGTAAAATATTTAAAGGTATTAGCGTAAACGTTATTTTTGGAGTGAGTTTGAAAAAAAACAAGTGTCTTCTATTCGCTGTTGCTTTTTGTTATTCATGTGATGAATAGGCTTCATTAGGAAATTATTATTTTTTTAGAATTCTGAACTCTCGGCTTCAAATCACATCCTACTCAAAGTCAATTCAATTGACGATTTAACTTACTTCAAAGATATCATTACTACTGTGTGGAAGTCAGTAAAAAGATATGCAAATAAACATGCCTGTTTGTAAAATGTCTACAGCAATATTCTACAAAATATTTCACTCAATTGATATTATTTGAATTGTACTTCTAAATTCTTGAAAATACACCCTTGTCAATCATTCTTGATTAAATATTAGATGTTGTGAATATAGACAAAAGTGTTAAAGTACAAAGAATGAATGTTTTCACGTCTACATTGTTATTAAGCAGTTAGTTGTCCTTTGGACGTGTAGAATAACTTCTCAGTTCTTATGCCTACACAAATTTTTATGTCTGCAAACACAATTTTGTCAAGCTAATTATTGGTACTCAATGGAATATGAAGTAAAGTTATGTTGTTCATACCTTCACTGATGCAAATAATCAATTATTTACAACTTTATTCCTGTGATAAGCATATTAATTTGTAATTAGAATTTTACATGGAAGTAAAAGTTGTCAATGGATTCATTCAATACAATCAGCTTCTAGAGAAATTGATTGATGGCTTACCTGAAGACATTTCATTTTTAGTCTTAATATTATATGAGGATTCAGTGAAGAGCATAGAACCATTAGGTAACAGTCCGTTTTCATTTTCTTGGGTTACAAGTGAATTTCCAGCTTGACCTTTGAAGTTTGAGTAGCGATGGTATTTTCTATACGGGTCAAAATTACTACTATTACACTGAACTTTCCCTATTTCACTGACTTACTACTTGCTGTGCAAGGATTTAGAGTGTGTCACCTGGAATGTTAACACTTTCATCTGAATACTTAAGAGGCTCTGGTTATTCTTCGAAAAAGAAGACTAATAGTGAAGGTTTACCCTTTTTGTTATTATATTATTATTAATATTATTGCCCCGTGGGGTTCCTAGTGGAACATAGGGCTGCAACTGCACGTCTCCATTTGCTTCTGTCTCCTGCTCTACTTTTCACCTGCGTCCATGTTAGGCCATACTGTTTCAACTCCTCTTCACAAGATCTCCTCCAGGTCACCATTGGACGTCCCACTCGCCGCGTGCTTCCCTTTCGGGTTCCACTCGAGGACTTGACGCGCGATGTTACCCAGCGGTCTCCTCAGGGAGTGTCCAATCCATCCATCTCCACTTTCTCCTGCATATTTGTTGGTTGGCGATTGGTTCTTGCTTTGTTTGTTCCCATAGTTCGTTGTTGGTGATTCTTCTCGGCCCCCAGGCCATCTGATCTTCAGTAAACAGCGAAGAGAGTCGTTGGTAAATATCTGCAACAGGCTGTTGGAAATACCTGTTCTTTGTGACCCGCCCGCCAAGTATCTGATCCGTATAGAACAACTAAGCGACTTGACGTTTGTATTGTTCAGTGAGTTCAGATCACTGAATTAGATGACTAATCAAAATCAAAATTCTGTTACCAAGGGAGTGAGAGGTTAATCACACTCTCTTTCTGTATGCATAAGTCTGGTTTAAGTCTTTTGATTGCGATTGCTTCGGCAAATCGTAGTTAATTTGCTGTCCTCGAGGTGGAACATCATCACTCACTGAGAAATGAAGGTACATCCAGCTGACGAGTCCCAAATAGGACGAAAAACGGATCCTGGATTCCACTGCTAGCCACCATCCACCAATTGTTTGCTGTCCTTTGTCTATTTAACATTCTAAAGGACTTAGAAGTCTCTACGAGATGTCCGGTATCAATAATGTGTCTGGTAATTGCACTCTGGGAATATCTGCTTCCTTTCAGGCACAGGTTTTTGGGAATATGTTCAGAAAACCGGATAGAAGCCCTTCTTTCTGTCCTTCCAATGTACTTGCTCTCGCAAGTGCACGTGAATTCATAAATGCAGTTGGAGGTGACATCAGCAGGGTATTTATCCAGTTTTGAGTGGATTAAAGAAGGAGTGGTGCTGTATACTGTTATGAGTTTTGCTGCCGGGAAGCTTCTATTTATCGCACCTTTCAGTCTTTTGTCAATCTTTTGTGACACTGCATCTCCTTTGTATGGTAGACAGATAAACACTTTTTTCTTTTCTACAGTTGGATGCTTTTATTTCTCATCTTTTTCTCTGCTGTACTTCTGAATAAATCCCTTAGGGTATCCATTTTCCCTTAGGCATTTCTCAACGAAAACTAATTCTTCTTCGACCCTGTTTGGTGAACATAGCTTCCTGGCTCTGTCATACAAAGTCCTCATTAATCCACGTTTATAGCTTATGGGACAAAAGCTGTTATAGTGAAGATATTGTCCAGTCCAGGTTTCTTTTCTATAAATGGACTTTTCGACCGTGCCTTCGTTTGTTCTTTTTACATTTAGATCCAGGAAATTGAACTCATTATTATGTTCATATCCCATGGTTAATTTGGTATTTGGATGTATCTCATTTAGGCGATCATATAGTGCCGATGCGTGATTCATATCGTTGCAAACAACAAATGTGTCATCAACATATCGGCGATAGTAGGTAGTTCTATTGATAGCAAAACTTAGTTGTGTCTGCTCAAGGTAGCCCATGAAGATATCAGCCAGGATAGGTCCTAGAGGCGACCCCATCGCGACCCCATCGATTTGTTGGTAAAGTTGATTGTTGAATTTGAATTGTATATCTTTTGTGCAGAGCAGTAGAAGTCGCTTCATCTCTGTTTCCGGTAATGGTAGTAGATCCGTTTGTTTACAAATTATATCAATTGTTTCCATCAGTGGTACGTTTGTAAACAAGGAGGTCACGTCATACGATACCATGAGTTTGTCTGATATGTCGATATTGTCAACTTCCTTGGAAAATTGATAACTATCCTTCAGGCTGTGGGTTGCAAATTAAATTCGAATGGGCTCTATAGAATTGATATGTATCCACATATATATATTTATGTGTGTGTGTATGTTGGTCTCTCTTTCTGTTTGCTCGCTTAGTCTGTGACCATTTCACTTGTATGAACCTGTCTCCTGTAACAATGTATATTCCATTTATATTATATATAATATGAGTGTTTGTTGACAGTCCGTTGCTTAGTGACATATATCCATATATGGTTGTTGTTGGCATGTCTGCTATATATATATTTCGTTCACACAATTTGTGTGAACTACTTTACTTTTACTTACTTACCACTTTGGTGTGAGACCATTTATTTCGTCTCCTTGTGTTTGGAAAATAGAAGTATCATCGCAAACCTAGCGGTCTTCTGATTTCCGCCTTCTTGCGTCAGGACTATTAGTTTCTCGACCAGTACATAACAATAGTTTAGCGACGAGTACATAACAAGAATCAGCTAACCATCGAGCTAGCTTGTGGCATGGTGAGTCAATCGTTGACAGGATTGGTCTTAATGGCACATTTGCCTTATGAATTTTTGGTAGGCCGTACATAGACGGCAGGCGTCCACCTTTTGACTTCAGTTTATTATATATTTCGCTGTTGATTAGTTTCTTCATTAGAAGTTCTTTGAGACATTTATTAACTTTATTTTCAAATGACGTTGTGGCATCTTTTTTGTTGTCTACTTGGAATTTTTCTTTGTCGTTTAGAATTGTCATCATTTTATGTATATAATCAGCTTTGTCCATTATAACAACCCCAGAACCTTTGTCAGGTCTAAATATGACGATTTCATCGTTTTCATATAGTTTCTTCAGAGCTATTCTATGCTCTTCGGTCAGCATCTTCTGCTTCTCCATTGGTGATATGTGGTATTGGTTAGCAATATCAACAAGTTTAGACTTTAGCCATCCTCTTTTATCTTCGTCTAAGGGCTTCAGGTCGTAGAGTTGATGGTATAAGTGCTCGAATTGTGCTTCTGTGTCTATACGACTGACGTGCTTATTGGGGACGTGAAACTTGAATCCTAGAGATAAGGCTTCTAATTCGATTTTGTTTAATTGTAATTTTGATAGGTTACAAACGTAGCGTTCAGGTGCTTCTGGGAATTCTTCAATTAGCTTCTCTTTCACCAACGCTTTTGTCAGCTGAGTTTCATAATTCTCGGATGTTTTTGATTGTAGCTCTTTGATAAAGTTCATGAATTTAAGCCAGCAGATAATATTAAGCTCACTTAGTAGAGTATCATAGGTAGCCAGACGAGATTTCAATTCGGAGATATACTGGTATGTAAAATTAAACACCGCTACAGAGACTTTAAGCCACTAGCTTGAGGCCCTATGTTCCACTGGGAACGTGAAGGAAAAAAAAAGTCAACAGGTGATATGCAAAATAACCACATACAGACTGGGAGAAAAGACGATAATAATTAAAAAGTCACATGTCTGACCATGGATTAATGTCATTTAGAGAACCATTGAAAACCAGGGAGTACTGGACAGTCGTTTCATCCTAGTTTGCGTTTCATTGGCAGTACTCACCCACTTGAAAATTATAAAGTTAGCTGAAATATCCAAATAATATGTAAATGCTGTAAATAAACTGTTCATGAGTAATTTTACAAACAATTATTCCGTCACAAACATTGTTATAATTATAAGTAATAAACTGTGCTAGAAACGTCGTCCAGTTATTATTACTGTGTATCAATGTGTGTTAAATCAATTTAAATTATCCAATAAGAAGTTTCGTTAGTAACTAGTGTGACGCCTTGCTGACGAGTGCCAACTAGAATGAAACCTACGTCCAAGGCTTCATGTGGCCGATTGCCTCCAACCATCTAATATCATCAGATCAATGTACACCGTGATGGCGAGTTACCTAGAATGGTGACCACATTGCAACCCTGACTGACAGAATTCAGTCTACTCCAGAGAAAGGACTAGACATATTACACTAGTTACTGGTGTCCAATCAAAATACCCACTACAGTTCTACAGGAGGTCAGTCGCGAGCCCAAATAGCTCAGTGGTGACGTCTCTGACTGCAGCACTGAGTGACGCGGGTTTGAATCTCAGAAGCGACATGAGTTCTTTCGAGGTTGCGGTAAGTAAATCAGTACCAACTAGCAAAAAACCTAGGTGAAAGACTTCCTGATGATTGCCTCCAACTATCTAATATCATCAAGAAGTTTCGTTGTAAAACAATGGCCAAATCTACTCTTACACAAGCTTTTCTGCTGCATTTGGCTTCGCAATTTAATAATATCTTTTTACTAAAAAGTCAATTTAAGTAATGACCACAAGAAAACCTACACAGTATTAAAAGAGCCATTTACATTTCATTTAATATACGGATTCTTATATATTCACCAATTGAAATTCATGCGTTCAGTTAATCACTTTCTTAATGCAGGTTCAATTCACGATTCTGATGAAATTATAAGTAATTAAAAGACTGAACATTATGGAGTATGCTGCATTACATATATATATATGATCAACAAACCTCTAAAACTCTTCAAAAAGAGTTTTAGCGTACAGATTTAATTCAATAGAAATTCATGTACACTTGAAGGACACCAAAATGATCAATATTAGGTTAGTAGAAAACTAAATGAAGTCTATGCAACATAATCAATAGTTATGCCTAAAGATATATACTGACTGTATAAAATGCTTCTTCAAAAGCCTACGGAAAGATGATTTATCGGTTGCTTTTTTATCTGGTTTCCAGTTATAAGCTTTTTCTTAGATGGAATATCCTTCTTTTTAAACTTTTTTTCGAATGTCTGAATATTTGTTTTAATTTCTGAAATTTCTTAACATCGTTACATATTTCATATAATTAATCCCCTACAGAATTAAAACCAACAAACGAACAAAGAGAAGACTTCAAGTGGACGTTGAGAAGACTTAGGTAATGAAAGTAACAATGAACAACAATCAAAAGTCATTATCAACGGAATAAATTTCAAGGAAGTCACTTTCTTTACTTATCCAGGCAACGTCTTTTCAACTACAGCTAACTTCATGGATGAGTAAGTCAAAATGAGAATCTGGAAGGCAAGGCAATTCTTCATCACTCTGAAATCAGTTTGGAAATCTGCATTATGCAGCATAAAGAATAAAATAAGGATTTTCAACACCAATGTACATATATATGTATGTGTATTGGAGCAGAGCTTCACCTAGTTAACTAGCTTGCTAGTTTTCTAGCCGGTCCAAAGGACAAGTAAAGATGAAAAGTTGGGCGTAGGGCTAGCGATCCTACACCATTAAACCTATCAAACTGCTGGAGAAACTTCAACGCATAGAAAATATACTAAAAATACAAAAACTTCAAATGAAAACAATCTTATTCTTCGCTCGAATCGGAGAGACTAAATGACATAGTGGGCTGGTGAAAGCCTTCGGGAAGCCAGACAGCCGATGTGTCTTCTTTCGATGAAAGCAAGAATAAGAATGGGTACGTGGAATATTCCTACAGTGTACGAGACTGGGAAGGCTGCCCAGGTGTGGAAATGCTGGAAATCTGCGAGAGTAGATTGGGTGGATGTGGATTGATAACACTGTCAGCGGGAGAGTCCATAATCTACTCCGGTTTGGTCACCCAGAAGACAACTACAAGCACACTGAGGCTGTGAGTGGCTATCATGATGTCACCAGTGATAGCCAAAGCCATAATGCAGTGGGAACCAATTTCATCCTGCAGGATTATTACAGCAAGATTCAAATCCAGAGGAAGGAAGGTAAAAATTATCCAATGCTACGCACAGTACTTCAGACAACGCGGAACAAGAGAAGAAGGAAGAAATTTACAGACAACTACAAACAGTAATGGACAATATACCAAATAGTGACATCAAAATCCTTCTGGGCGATATGAATGCAAGCCAAAATGGGAGTAGATAATACAGGAAAAGAACTCATCATGGTTTGAGAGGTTGTGCCTTGGCGAAATGAATGGGAATGGAGAACTCTTCGCAGAATTTTGCGCCTTCAATGATTCGGTGGTCGCAGGCTGTATATACACACCAGAATATGCACAAGGCAACACGGATTTAGCCTGACGGACACATTACGAACCATATAGACCTTATCTCAATGCTGATCAAGAAAGTGCGGATGCAGCCTGCTAGACACAAAGTTACGAAAGAAAGTACATGTGCGTTCAGACCATCATCTTGTTCAAGGAACCTCCAATGTGAGGCTGGAATCCTCCAGAATAACCAGAGACAGGCCACAATTCAAGTTCAGTATTCAGAAACTGAAACATTCGACTATAAAAATATACCTTCATTGCAGCTATCAGAGGAATGTTGGAAACACTACGTGTCACCACAGAGGAAACCTGTGTGGAAGAACATTTGGACTAATCCTCTTAAGACGATATTTAAGGAAAGATTTACGACTGTTCTGGAGAGAAAAAAGAGACAAGACGAGAAATGGCTGTAAACTGACACCTACCTGGTAGTTAAAAGAAGAGAAAAGAGTGGTGAAAGAGATGACTCAAAGTAAAGATCGGTAACAAAATGAGAAGCTGAGTTCAATGTACACTGCACTGAATAAAGAAATAAGTGAATAAGAGTGCTAGGAGAGATATAGGACAATTCTTCAACACACTGACCAGCAACTGAATCACAAGATGCAGGCCTCTGGCAAAAGAGACCTCAGAACATCATGTCAGATAACAAGGCTCCTCGCTATCCGGGTAGAGATCAAGCCAGATGATGAAACCAATAAAAGATGTTCAAAGGAACCCGATCACCAAGGAGAAGAAACAAGTAAAACAATGGTCTTATCACCTTAAAGGACTTTTGAATCCACCACAACCGGCAACTCGCCTAGAAATACCAACAACAGCAACAAGCACCGAACTACCTGCCAGTGGGCACCAATCCTCCAACGAAAGAAGAAATCCTAAATGCGATCAAGCCACTGAAGTTCAGTCGGGAAGGCAGCAGGACCAGATGGCATTCATCACGAAGCACCGAAGACAGCCTCAGAGATTACGGCAGATTTTCTCACTCCATTACTGCAAAACGTTCGTAAAGAAGGAAAGGTTCCTCGTGATTGGAAGAAAGGTTACCTTCTCAAGCTACCAAAGAAGGGACACGTAGTTAGGCCTGTGCAAAAACTGACTGGCGTGGAATAATGATCCTGTCCACGATAAATAAAATACTGAGTCGCGTCATCCTGGAGAGAATAAAGGATGTACTGGATACAAAAATCCGCCGCCCACCGTGACAAGCTGGATTCAAGAAAGGCGAATCATGTGCTGATCAAATCACAACTCTACGCATCGTCACCACAAAACAATGCATAGAGTGATAGTCAAATCTTTACATCAACTTCATCGACTTCAAAAGGCCTTCGATAGACAGCGTTAACCGAGAAGTAACTACTTCAGCACTATATATGCAGTTCCCAAATCTTTATCAACATCATTTAACAGCTGGCTATATGACAATAACTCGTGTCAGCTGATCCACAGTGGAAGACTCATCGAGGTGTCTGAAAGAATGCAAGAGTTAGACAAGGCTGCCTGTTATCAAGAATGACATTCTTAATTGTTGTGGAATGGATTATGCGTCCAACTGTGCATAGGAATTGAGAAGACGGGAATACGTTGGACCACTGATAAGAAGACTCCAGGAGGTGTGGATTTCGCGTGTGGATGACTTATGTTTAATGTCTTACAAACGCGAAAACTTGCAGGCTAAAACCAACAAACTGGTTGAAGAGGCAGGCAGCGAAGATAGGACTCCGGATGAGCATAGAGAATACGGAGGTGATGAAGATAACCAATCAACCGATAGCAGCAACAACAACCACTTACTATCAGTTACCATCAACGGAAGAGATTTACAGAGGTTGCCTCCTTCACTTATCTTGCCGGGAAGTATTGTTTCAACCACAGGCGGAACGAATGAAGATGTCTAAGCTAAAATCAGAAAAGCAAGATACACCTCCATCAACCAGTCCGGAAACCTTCTGCACTAAGCATAAGGAACAAGATCCGCATTTTCAACATCAATGTTAAGTCGGTCAGTTCTTATATACGGGTCAGAAACTTGCACTGCGTATTTCGTAAAGGGTTTCCAACAGCCGGTTGCATACTTACATCAAGAGCTACCTTCTCTGACTCGATACTGAAGATCAAATGGCTGGCCAGAAAGAAGTGGCGACAATAAACTCTGGCTGAGAAAACACCAACCAAAAGCCGATTGCTAAACAAATATTTAGGAGGAAATGGAGATGGATTAGGCATACATTGAGGAGATCGTCGAATGACATCACGCGCAATGTAGGCCATCACTCGAGTGGAATTTCAATGAGAAGCGACGAGTGGGTTGTCAGTGCAAGGTTAACATCGATGAGATCGTGAGAAGAGGAGATGAGAGATTATGGTCAATCATAGACCCACATGAAGAGGAAAGCAGAAAATAGAACGAAGTGTAAATGTGTTGTTGAAGCCCTACGTTCCTCTCGGAACGCAAAGAAATAATAATAAATAATATTAGGGCGGAGGATCTAACTGAAAAACAAAAAATATCTTCTCTCAATACTTGTGTCCTCTAAATGGCTAAATGTGGATTTTTGCCACAGCGAAGGGACGGATTAAATGGCAAAGAGAAATAATGAAGCATAACTGTGAAACCACATAAAAAAATATGAATGGAAAACAAAAAATGCCCAGTATGGGGAATCTGTACAAATACAGATTTTAATGTGAGGTATATGTATTTAGCTATATCTGTGTATCAATTTGCCAATATACAATTTCGTTACCAAATACTACCATGTTCCCTTCTGAGATTTAAACCAAGCTCTTTTCATTTCAAACACCGATACGCTAATCAAACAAACTCGTGTTAATCGTTTAGAGATATCTTCGGGGCGTTTTAACTAGGAGCCGAGTTGCCAACAATGATCGAGCAGTTTGATCTTATAAAATAAATCTGCTGGAAATTGATAAGCTATGATACATATCAAAGTTCTTACGCATTGTTTTGCCAGAGATAATAATGTGTGGAATCAAATATGTGTTCGCTTAATATTGACTGTTTTTTCATCAAAATAACTGAAATAATGAAGCCTTCATGAGCTGATCAATACTAGTTTTCACAGAGATTAGATCTTATATCATATACCTTCATAAATCTGTTACAAATGATCTGTATATTCAGCTTATTGAACATATGAGATGTTTGTGGGAAGGATAAGAAGACTCTCTACTTGATCCTCATATGAAATGATAACAGTTTGTCAGTTTCATAAGGTTTAGACGAAGAGAAAATCTGAAATTCCAAGTAATAACAAGATTATTACAACTGATTCTTTATAATTAATTTCCTTTTTATCACTGATGGCAGTTACTCAAATAGTGATAAGAGGTTTAGCCAACTGTATCATGAAATTCTGGATTTAACTAAGTTGGTTGTGCATTAAACTACTTAGTTAGATATATGGTCGAGATTATTTAGCGATTTTACTTCCTGAACTTTTCATCAAGGAACCATGATGTGGAACCTTTCAGGGATGACTTTAAAAGTAAGATGGTTTGAGGCATATGGCAAAACACCCTGGTCATGGGTTTTGTATCCTCTAGTATTCGTCAGCAACAATGAACTCATGTCTACTATGGAGTTAGAAGTCCCGCCATCTAGTGTTGCAGTTACACACATTACCGCTGAGCTTTCGGGGTTCACGATTCACCTTCTATATAACTACAGTGGTGAAATAATCAGTCATTCCCAGGTATATATATATATATATGCATTACTCTCTCACAGATATTTTCCGCACTTAAAACAGGTTGTATAAAAACAGAAATTGTAAATATCTTTGAGAAAATAATAGTGCATTATTTTTCATTGTCTGACCTAAATATCAGTACGGTAGACGGTATTCAATACAAATATTAGAAACAATGAAAGTCGCATATTTAAATATTAAAGTAATGAAATGTGTGTCGGTGGCACAGTGGTTAGGACTCTCACCGACCATGCACATGGTCCGAGGTTCGATCTCCTGCCAACACACACCTGATATCTATAGTCAGCCTGCGACATTTAAGCTATCGATATCACATGCTGAAAATAACATACCTGTACCAAAAATGCAGTGTGGAATCAAGCTGTAATAAAAAAATAATAAAAAATAAATAAATACTCGGTAATCACAGTAGTATGTGTGCCATCACACAATATCAAGAAATTGATTAGGTTGTAAAATTAGAATCACTGTGCTTTAATGGACTGATTGATTAGTGAAGAGATTTTCCTTGGAAATTAATTTCCTTAGATTGTGTATTCATGATGTAATAACTACATAATTCATGCGTCATAAGAGAAAAATGCAGCTGTGTAAACGTGCATGGTTCTCGAAAACTCTTCCACCGGAAATACTGACTCACATTTTCATAAGACTTAGAAGACGAAACACAATGAATGGTCACGTTTCACTGAGAATTCTAAGCTATGTTAAACAGAGACTTGATGATTAAGATATTGTTGTCATAAATGAAGTTGAGTCTACTAAAATCGTAAGGTTTCCCCTACAAGTTAACTATGTACTACATTCCAAAATATCTCTCGAACAATCAAGAATTTGCAACAATCTACGGAAGATTACAGGTCTGAATACGAGCTGACTTCAGTAAGAGAAGTATTGGACAGCTGTTTCTTCCTTGTTTGGGAACCTCCAACAATATGCATCTATGTTCCCATTGGGGATCGAACCAAAACCTTCAGGTTACATTGTGAGCTTACTGATTTTTCAGTCAGCGAGACAAAGTCTAATGGCCCATCAGTTTTATTTTCTGCCAACGCTTGAAAATCTACTAAAGTCATTCAATGCAAATACAAATATATTGAATGCTTTTACTAGTTGAGCAAATCATATGTAGACCCTTATTGCGGTTCTGAATACTTATTTTGTATAACATTACAACCACAAAAAGACAACATACTCTAAATGGATCAGGTTAATCAAGCTTCCTTCTGTCGATCTCTCCCTACACCCTGTTATGTTACATTCTAGGACTGTCATCTTATCCCATCATGATGTATGGTTGTAAATAATTACATTTGGCGCTATAATTGAGCCATTTGCTTGATTCCTTATCTTATTAGGGCCTACTAGTCTAAAGTTGGCTGAGTTTTCATGCTGCGTTAATGCGACTGACCCAATCCTACTAATCTGATCTATGTATTTAACCTCACAATCATTGTAGGCTTCTAGATAAACTAAGTTATTTTGTTTGATGGGCTCCACAAGATTGTTCAACTAATCTAATTTGTTTCTAGGTAATTTTGTAGAACTGAATGACACCTTGTTCCTGCCTTGCTGAGAATTCCATATAAAGTTTCAAAGGTCCCCCTTTGTTTCAAATCCTTCACCTAATAGTAATAAATCGCCTTTAGTTTTGCTTCGAGTGGCTACACCTTATTTTATCTCTTAGTCATGTCAACTTCGAAGAAAATCAGATTAAAACAAGCTCTGAAACAATGAACACCCACAAACAAGTTTGGAAATGAACACGCTTAATTCACTGATCGATTTTGACATACAATTCATGAAGTCGTTAGAAAAAAATTTCTTAACGGTGGAGTTAACCAAGTAGAATTCCAACAGTGTTATTCAACTAAGACATAGCTTGGTAATATAGCAAACTGTAGTGCCAGTTAACAACTGTAATGTCATTAACAATCATAACAATAGTAGTCATATTACTAATGAAAAAAACGGTCACGAGTCTCTGGTAATACTGAAGTTTTCATGCCTATAACAGCATGCTGTGTACAGTCAAAGAATGTAAAAATTTAGCAACTAAACTCTTGAAGAAAAATAATAAAGTAAATTAGACTAAATGTGACAAATACCTTTTAAAGGCCCCAGTTTACTTCCAACTGACCTCATATTTTGCCAACATGGAGAAGAAATGTGCAGTTATATATATATCACATCTTTTGTCTGCCCTTGGCCTCAATAAACACAAACTTACTCATACTAGCTTTACCATGTGATTCACAGGTTTAACTCCTCCCGTGATTACATTAGGTGCATAACTAAATGAGTTAATTGTACAATATTTGAACATTATTCAAGATGATCACTTTTTTGCCTGCCTAAAGTTTACTATTCAAATTTCTAGTTATTTAATCATAATCCTCTAAATCCAGATGTGTGTAAAAAGCCAGATAAAACTTTATTTAGAAGATGTAGTATTCCATGTTCGTTTAATGTTACTGCCTAACTCAGGCTTTCTCTCCAGTAGATTAAGAATAAAATGTAGCGATATGATATTATCAGGGATTTAGTTGTGACTTTAATAAATTATCGATACGTTAATCAAGTCATTTGGGTTAGACAATTACAATAAATTGACTGGGTATACTTTTTAGTCACTATAGACAACATCTTCAGTGGAAACTTCAATATGAAGTGAGCATATTTCAATTTTCAATGAGTCAAATCACTTGATATTGAAGTTTTTACCGAAGATGTTGTCTAGAATGACAATAAAAGACTTCACAACTAAACCATCCCAGCTCAAAGAATGCAACCAAATTAAAATCCTCTACCTCAGCCACAAATCTTTTTTATTATAACTAAATACAGCGGTCAAAACTATCAAGTTGGTAGATAAAGTAAACGAAGGCAGGATTTCAAGTGAACGTAGAGAAGACACCTGACCAACAAAAATAAGAATCATTCATAATTAACAGAAAAAAAAATTGAAGTCAGTCGCTTCTCTCACTTACCTTCGCCTTATTGTTTCAGCCACAAACAGCACACATGAGGATGTAAAATTCAGTCAATCCGATGAATCTTCATTACTCGGAAATCACTGGGGAAGACTTCTGCACTCAGCATAAGGGACAATATTCGTATTTTCAACATCAGTGTCATATTAATTCATGCATATCACTCAAAGACTTAGTGTGTTACCAAAAGTATTTTGAATAGACTTTAGACTTTTATCAACCAATAACTTCCAGGTTGCCTCAATACAAAAAAGTTTCAGATGAGCAGAAAAAATAAACAACAAAAAAATTCTGACAATGAACTAACCAATAACCCACAGCCCAACAAATATGCTGAAAGAAATGAAGATGAATTGGAACCACGCTGAAGAGACCACTGACTGGTATTTTACTTGGTGTGGATAAAAGCATTATTTCACGCCAGTTCTTGCAGAGATAGGCGTAATTCTCCATTCCTTGGTAGTTTGGCAAGGTAGTTAGCCTTTCTTCCAAACGGTCAGCACCTTTTCTTCTTTCCAAACCTTTTGCAATAATGGTGTGAGCATATTTATTGCAGTCTCTGGGTTCGTTTTCACTACTTTTAGGGGAATTCCGTTTAGTCCTGATGCCCTCCAAGAGTTCAGAACTTATTTTATTTGTTTGTCATTCATCAATTTCCGTCATCTATGTAGTTCAAATATATGTGAGTAATTAATAATCTTCGTAGACACTTGTACTACTTTAAAAGTTATCTGAAACCATATGCAATATGTAACGGGTTTATTTTCAAGAATAGATCCAAACATTCAGTTGGAAGATCAATAGTTTAATTGATTTAAGTCCCACCCAAGTCTGTGCGTCGGTGGCACAGTGGTCAGGACTCCTGCCGACCATGCAAATGGTTTGGAGTTCTATCCCCTGCCGACACACACCTGATATCTATGGTCGGCCTGCAAAATTTGGGCTACCGATATCATACTGCTGAAAATTCCATATTTGTACCAGAAGTACAGTGTGGAATCAAGCTGTAACCAAAAATTAAAAAATAAATAAGTAAAATAAAAATTTCGCGCCAAGCATACCCTCGCGTGGAACTGGAATGTGAAACGACAAGTTGGGCAAAGGTCAGAGGGTGACATAGAGAAGATTATGTGAGAAGACGGAGGGCAAAACCTATGGGCACTAGTGTGGCCAGTTGAAGGGGACTACAGAGAACAGGACGAAACGAAGATATGTTCCTGAAGACTTATGTTCCAATTGGAACCTAGAGGAATTATATATATATATATATATATATATATATATATATATATATATTAGGCGACACACGGAACTTCTTCATGGCGAAATGCAGTGACTGCTACTAAAACAGCCTTATGTCTATTAAAAGTGTATTATATTTATGAGTCACATGGTTTTCAAATGTTTCTAAATATACCGGTTTTAGATGCTGATTTGTTAGACTAAAATAAAAAATGTAGTTTACATTTAAGCAAAATAGAGACTGTAATTATTATTATTATTATTATTATTATAACAGTCATCCATCTGTTTCACCTAGTAGTGTGGTAAATTATCACTGCAAAGAAATACACCAAAAAGGTTTTCATATTATCTGTATTTTGAAAAATTTGTGCAGAAATTCATTTATGCTGATTAATTATAATTAAATTATGCAGAGTAATTCTGTGTACTTAGAAGGATTGGTTAATTCATAATGTAATTTATAATTACTATAGTGTAATGCGTGGGTTATGCTGACAAGATATGCGAGAAGTCATGTGTTACTTCATAGAGTAGGTGTCTGTGTGTGTGTGTGCAAGTGTGGGTGTGAGTATGAGTGCGTGTGTGTGTGTGCTTTTACGTGTATTTGAAAAAATTCAATGAGAGAAAACAAAATAAAAACCAGTTCTTTTGTTATTCTGGAATCCTAATCACTGCATATACATATATATATTATTAGTGTAAATGTATACCAGTGTGCATCTTTCATATAGGTGTACAGAGTTAGTCAACCTCTTCTAATTAGTGTATGTCCATATAAATACAAGTTCATATATACCATGATTGTATTAAGTTATACTGTTAATATTCAATGAACGTTGAAAAGGAAATCATTTGTATATTCAATTGAAAGCAATGAAGACAATTCTATATTGTACATAAACTAATAAACGGATCAATTAATTGATAGAAATATAAAGGAAAAATAAATTCAACATAAAAAGAAGTCCAGTGGAACACAATATGTCTTATGATCCATATGGAGAACGTAAAAATGCAGGATTGCAAGGGAACTTAAGAAGAGCTATTAATGCTATTAAAAGTGATGATTTAAACAGTTTCATCAACTGTACAAGGTCATTCAATATGAAATCAACTTTTGACTTTGTTACAACAGAAGATAAGGTAGGTTGAATTCTATGGGTTTTTATTTATTTATTTCCCGTAAAATGATTTTGTTTTGAAAAAAGGTCTTTTAAAAAACAAAACTGACGACTAGCATGCGTAGTCTTTAAAATAAATAACGTTATCAACCAGTGCCTTATTTTAATTAAATTCTAAAGTCTAAACTTTAAAGGCTTAGAGCAATAATTTACAAAAAGATAATTAAATTTCAACTGTGAACCAACATTTCCTTTTCTCTCACTCAACACCAATGTGTCTGTTTCACATGTAGATGGTATCCTCAATCAGGAAGTTTTTTTAAAATGGTATCCTTATTCCATTCATTTATTTCCTAATAAACTTTATGCTGTAATGCACCTAGTAATTTTATTACTTGAGAGAAACTAACTTTTATTTCAAGTTTGAACATGGATTGAAATCACTTAGAGTACCAGTGAAGACCAAAGAAGTACTGGCCAGCTGAGTCTTCCTACTTTTGAACTCGTCGGCAGTACTCATCCACGGGTGTTCAAATCCAAGAATTTCCTGTTACAAAGCAGGCTTGTAGACCATCCAGCCCAGGAATTCTAACTTCAGCGCGACCATCGGCCATTGTCATCGGTAAACATTCATCCTCAAATCCGGATGGACTCCACCGGTCACTATTTCTCATCCAAAAGCCATTCACTAGAAAGCATCAGATTAATTTTCAAGAGTTAGTTTGTAGCGATTTGATCTGTTTCAAGTTTGAACATGAACTGATATCATTTAGAGGAGCACTGAAAACCAGAGAGCAGTGGAAAGTTGTCTCGTCCTGGTTTGGAACTCAACAGCAGTACTCACCCACTGAGGTTCGAAATGATACCAACCAGTGATCAACCTTGAAATAACTTAAATCCTTGCAGACTAACTCTTGAAAGATAATCTTTATTTGTATAGGTCAGTTTTGTTTTCCTAGTTAGTTGATTAGACCGAAATATTTGGTGACTGTTAACATGTCAGCGCCTAGCATGTATGTTTCGACGATGTCCGAGAATTACCATAATGTTATCTAGGAATGATGACTAGCTGTGGAATCCAAGAGGCACATTTTGTTCTATTTAGAACTCATCAGGTTTATGTACATGCATTCCCACCCCCCCCTCACTTATAGTTTTTCCATTGAGATTGGCATCCAGCTACTATTGCTTACTATGAGTAGCACCCTTGATTCTTTTTCTTCTAAACGTCCAAAGCTCTTGTTCCAAAAAATACGAAATTACTAAAAGTCTGTGTTTCTAATGGAAACCAGTTAGTGAGTGACTTTAATGTTCTAATTACTTTCTACATAATATCTTATATTGTTTCGTATATTAATATTTTTTATCAATTAAAAGTTAAAAATAAGTTCACCATGTTAGATTGTTGTAGGTAATGTTTTTCTATGAAAGCCATCTCCTGATGTCATCCTACTTAAGCAAAAAATTTCGTCTATGACTTAGGTATAAATTATAGTTACCCTGCTTCATGTCTAAGTTTGGAAAATGAATTCTTACACCATTCATCATCATAAAATATTTACACTGTTCACATCAACTGTTCAGAGTTAAGAGTTGAATTAATTAGACCACATATATACGTACATGAACTCACCTTACCGCTTTGCTTTTTATACGTAGTGTTGAGTAGGTACATGAGTCATCCTAGCATAAAAATACTAATTATCCATAACACAATCCTTCTGTGCTCATAAAGAATGCATACACTCATCATACTGACACTCAACTCTCTATCTACTAGCTGAATCAGTGGATACTTAATTTTTTCAAGTGATTTTTAATACCAATGAAATATTTGACATCCATGATAAGTGTTATATATATATATATATATATATGCGTCGGTGGCACAGTGGTTAGGACTCTTGCCGACTATGCAAATGGTTCGAGGTTCGATCACCTGTCGACGCACATCTAATATCTATGGTCGGGCTGCAAAATTTGGGCTACCGATATCATATGCTGAAAATTCCATACCTGTACCAAAAAATACGATGTGGAACCAAGCTGTAATCTGTATATATATATATATATATAAGTTCATCTTAAGAGCCACTCTCAGTAAAGTCATACTCACCTTTTAAGTTAACCACCAATGTATATTTTTCAGCACTAGTAATCCCATTCGTTTCATGCATAATACACTGACAAGAGAGATTTTATTGATCATCATGTATTCAAAAAAGAAACATTCCAAATTTCTAAGATGATTTCACTTCAGTGTGGTAAAATGTAGAAAAAACAAACAAAATATTTACTAGTTTTTGCTTTATTTTTAATATATATACTTGTTTTCTCTAATTCAGTAGTCACGTGATACTATCTTGTATAACAAAAAGAAAAAAAACTTTTACTTAGCTGGAATTTACAATGTCTTGTATTATTCTTGTTTTTTTTTCTAAAAATAATAACAATTCAATAAAATTCTTTAGTGAAATGAATTCAAGTATTGGTTTTGTAGGGATTTTGTTTCATTTCATGGAGGATTTAATCGTGAGCTGACATCAGTTAGAGAACCACCGGAAAACCAGCTGGGAGTACTGGACGGCTGTTTCGTCCTAGTTTGGGACTCCTCATCAGTATGCACCCACCACTACGGCTCAAACCCAGGACCTTCTGGGTACAAGGCGAGCTCGTAGGCCATTGAGCCACTGGGACCCGATCCAATGGTTCTTGAATTCTAACTTCTGCCAATTCACACGACATAGCGCGACCACTTCTCAATGTCTTCTTCGATGAGTTACTGCCTCATCTTAAACCTGTTGCACCCTACTGGTTACGGCTTCCTACTAGGGTGAATTCAGTCAAGTCAAGTCTTAGTTTCTGTTTGTCAAGTGTGTATGTTTTATAGTTTAAGTCGTTTGTTTAAAATGGAACTGATCTTCTTTAGGCTAAATATTCGAGAGAGGGAGAAAAGTGATTTGGATTTAGATGTTTAAGGTGTACACACAGTGTTCATGTGACGACTAAAAACCAACTTGTTGTAGTCTGAATGCTAGAATGCGTTCTCTGCATCCCATTGTCTAGCTGGCAAAACTCTCCTTAGACAGATGCAGTCACATAACACTTCAAAGACAGGAAAAAGAAGATCGTTCTTCGATAAAATTTTTATTTTGTTAAACAATAATTACATCAAAATCTCAAAATTACCTCAATAGTGTTGTTAGACAGCTATACAATCTAGTCTAAGTACAAAATGAGTACATAGAATCTGATAGAATATTCCTAAAAACGATAGAATCAAAACTTTGTCCACAACAATCGCATACCAATAATTCCAGCAGACAGTTCATGGTCAAAAGTGGTCTTCATTCACTTAAACAAAATCACATTGTACAACACAACAACAAAGATAAGCATTAAAATTACAAATTAAACAAGGACAAAGATCAATAATTAAAGAACAAATCAACTTGTGGTATAAAAATATCAAAATACTAGTATACAGTCTAGAAGGAAAAAAGCATAATAATATTATAAAGTTATTTGAAACGTCCAGATGAGTATAAATATTGATTAGATCTTTCAGGGGGGATTTTTCAAACAATCTTTTCATTGCAGTTGAACAACTTAGCAGCCGTATCAACTGATTATATTTGTTTTTCTCTGGTGTTGTGTTGTGCGTAGCTAAGTAGTTATCGCGTTGACTGGAAAGGCTGAATTATGTTAATACACGTGGCTCAATGCGTCTTATTAGTTCAGTTATTAGCGAACAACGAATATTGGTCAATTTAGAAATCTCTACACTCGACTTCATGTCAGTAAGAGAGAGGATTTACAGCTGATGATTATGACAGGTACAGTGGGGAGCTCTTCAAGCATTAATATTCAGTTATTGTGTTTCATCTCTAGGCTTGTCAAAACCTTCAGCATTCATTTCATTAAGATGGATAAATGTGTGAACAAAACATTTCTGCGTAGTCTAGTTATCCCACCTAAGTTTGAAAACGCAAGAATTTTCTAAATATTTTGTTACACTCTGTAGGTAAAACTGGAACACTGAAATATTTGTACAGGCTAATAACTGTTTTGTAGATATGCTAAATCATCTGTTAGAAGCAAAAATGCTGGTTTCAATCTATTCACAATCTGTATTCACATGTAAATATTAATAATTGTCATGTAATAAAATGAAACACCCGTTAACCAAGATTATCAAGTATCATTGCTAGATTTATTAACGAAAAAATTAGAGAATAATAATGTTTTGATACTGAAAAATAAAGCCATTCTGCTTTGTGACCGTTTAAGGAACAAACCAAAATATTCAAAAGATGATATTCGATTAGATAAGGAGAACACTTTTTCTAGTAAACTGTAAAGTTATGAAATCTGATTCTCCTTTGCTTAATAATTTATATAATTTTATCTGGCTACGTTTTTAAAAGTATTCATCTATGGTATTCCCCTTAATTCCACTGATTTGATTGATTGTTTAATGAAGTAAAGTGTTGTTGACATTTAATGTTGGCTAATTTATCTCTCTACTGAATAAATGTGTCGAATAACTATCATTAGCTTCACTAGAAATAAGGTAAACAATAAACCTGCTTAGATGAGTGTAGATATATACCTATTCGTATCTATGATTACCTGACAGTTACTTCTAAATGACATTTAATTTCATCTTGATGTTGTGCTTTGTAATGAATATAGCAGTGAAGGAACTATGTTGGAATTTACGAAGATTAGGGTTATTCAGGAACATGTACCGCCTAGATCTTTAGTTCAACTTTAGAATAGTAGTTTTATTCTACTCGTCAGAAAATAGTACTTTTCTTACCTGGAATTCCAGATGTGTTTTAAACTACTCATATGATATTGCCTCTAAAGTCTTCAGATAACAGTGTGTATTAATTCGTGGTTCCCGAATTTGAATCATACATTTTTGCTTTACGAGCAAAATACATTGCTTTTGCTTATTTGATTACAAACTAAACAGGTTAGTAAAGTGATGACTTCAAACAGACAGTGTCTAGATGCCTGAAAAAATGTCAGTACAAATCAAATAATCACATCAAGAGTACGGATATCAGAGAATACTTAACAATGTTCAAGTCAGCCATGCAGGTTGTCACATCCATATTAATGCGTACAAAATATTTCCTTAGAACGATTCGAATTTGTCTACTTACAAATAACCTGTCAGTCTGCCCACTTGTACAGCAAAGAATATGTCTTTCATCAAACTATCACTTTGTTAAGACAAAAATTTTCTTGGAGAATTAAAAACACAATTCCTTAAAGGAGGTTACTGTTAGTTTAACCACTTGGAGTGAAAATTATCACCCAGGGAATACAGAAATATTTATATACATATATAGATTGCTCGGACCAGCACCGAATAATTTCAAGGAATATCCATAACTTTGGTATAGCTTTATCCAAGTATGAACGACAAAAAGAAAAGTTCCATCTTAAATTACACCTGAATAATACATCTTACTAATGAGAATCACGAAGCACGAAATCTTGAATTAAAGCTCCTGCCTCTTGTATTGTACAAATATTGAAAATTAAAATTTTCTTCTTGTTTATTGTATTTGCGTAACTTATATATATATACAGTGTTTGGTAATTCGAAGAAACTACTGTTGGTTGTTTTCAAGATTAGTAAGAGATTTTTTGAAGGTGATTTTGATGATGATAATTTTTCCTTCACGTTCCCAGTGGAATATAGGGCTTCAAGCTAGTGGCTTAAAGTTTCTGTAGCAATGTTTTTTTTACGGGATGGGGTCGCTAGCCTCATGCCCAACGTTTCTTGTTTACCACTCTTATTACTGGCTTAGCGAGGTGAAGGAGTGAGTTGGCCGGGGATCGAACGCCTGACCATGTGCATGGTCGGCGAACATCCTATCGCTGTACCATCGACGCACTTTTTTGCAGGTGCATGAAATAATCTTCAGTATCGACTAAACAAACCAAATGTTAGACTTCATCACAAATAAACATCAGTCAAATAGACCACTGAAAAGCAAGGAGCACTGAATAGCTGTTTCATCCTATCTTGAGGCGCTTCATCAGTGAGAGCCCACAACCCTACCAGAGACTTTGAGGTTACGATACCAAGATAGCTAACCTTATAACTATTTAGCCAGGAATTCAATGACCTACGATATATAACTTTCTCGACTCACGATTTAGCGCTATTGTCACCAATATTTTCAATATGGTGGATACCACTGGTCACAACTTGTCACTACAGCTTCAGGACATCTATCCAGTAGGTATCGATGAGCTGGAGATTGATATATATATATATATATATATATATATATACATATAGATTATGGGATTTAATAATCACTTCTTCATGACATCTTGTTTTATCAAAAAACGAAAAACAAAAACACTAACTCAGTCGAATACAAATATCAATGTAAACTGTGTAGGTGAAATATGATTCTAGTTGATAAAAATGTACAACATAAAAGTGTATTTTATGTGATATTATGTATCACAGACAAGTATAAAATGCATTGATTTCTGTGAAACAATCAGATCGCATTAAAAAAAATGTATCTTGTAAGAGTGAAATCTCCACTTTTCATTAGAAAAAGACAGTTATGAAATTTAGCAATGTTTTTGTTTTCCATGAACTTATATATCAAATCAATTTTTACAGTTACAATTGTATAGATTTCGTTTAACAAATGTATGCCAATAAAGTCAGGTGATATTGATAAATTAACGGTGAATTAAGATATGCTTTGTACCACCTACCTACCTACCTACTTATCTATGATCAATTTACTCCCAAGTTTTGTAAAAATTGTTATTATTATTTATTTTTAATAGACGAATGGTTTCTTTCGTTATCAGTTTACGCGTGTATGAATAAAATCTAGACAATAATCAAAATCAAAATCAGAAGTTCTTTTCACAGGGTGATGTAGTCTATATCATTTTTCTTTAGTTATTCAAAAGCATTTAACCAGTTAACAATGTCATAGGTTTATCGACCGTTTTAAGCAACAGAAATTCATTCTGAATGACAAAAAATATCAGTCAAAGTAAAGTGTAAAGTGATTCTCCTTTAGTTTAGATAGAAAGGGATAACCAAAACTGATATGATTATGAGCAATAATTTATGCTCAAAACATCGTCCATTTGGCGGCGATACTGCATTATAGTGTGGGGCTTTTAAGATAAACTTATCCAACATGGATAACCATTTGCAATTAGTAGTGTTCTCTGAGCTGGTTTGTTTAGTTGCGGAGCTTTCGTCGTCTTTCTGGACGACATCTTCAACGCAGTATTTAGCATAAAGTCAGATGATTTAAAATCTCCATGAATAATGACACAATTGCGTCTCCTAGTGACCAACCATCTTTATATATGTATTGAGGATAACCATTTCCTCTAGACAGAAATGAGTTGATAACAATTATCCAGACAAGTTCATCAGGAGATATAAAGTAATCAGAACACCAAGACCCACTCTCCAACTAGACCCTAAGAAAGACGTGTACATCAAGCTACCCTTTATGGAGCATCAAAACAGCTTGATAACTAGACAAAGGCTGAACGCTGCTGTTTAAAAGACTTTTAATAATAGAGAATGTAAAGCCATAAATCTATCTAAGCCCTTCGAACATGCGAAAAGTGACGTCACATCCCACTGTATTTACCAATTTGAATGTACGTGTGGACACATACATAGAGAGGACTCATCGATCTCTGCAAGTAAGGGCTTCAGAACATATACCTAAATGGCTCCAAAAACAAATGGAATCTTCAGAACCCATTAACGGTGAGAACAGGAGACCTAGCTCTTCTATTGCGAAACATATTATAGAAACAGGACATAAAATTGACGTTAACGGATCTTTTAAACCTATCTATCAAACGTGTTTGGAGCGTATCCTAAAGTTTGTGGAAGCCCTAGCAATTAGAAAGTTCAAGCCACGTTTATGCGTTCAAAAACAATTCGTCATCAAAATAAACCTTCCTTGGTAAACTTTGTTTCGATACCAGTCAGGATAGATGTACTGTTACCTCTCCTATTTGGCTTAGTGATCTTCACTGTTATTTTGACCTTGAATATATCCTGTTAACTTGACCTAAGTCTTCATTATAATAGAGGATTTTGTATTTCCCAATGAATGAAAAAAAAACGAGATTGTTTTTACTGACGTTTCGCTATTTAATGCTAATAGCTTTCTCAAAGTATTATTAAGTCTATTAAGTCTATCTATTTTTTCTCACCTCTTACCTCTTTATTAATTTCATATATATTTCTATGACAAGTCCGTGTGTGATCAGATTGTTCGAAATGTGTTGCGCAAATACATTACACGATTCAGACAAATTACGTCTTCTTATTGCTTTATTTAGAAATGTGTTATCCAGTGCCGTAGTGATATAATCACTGTTAGAGTATAGATGTATGCTAGAACAGCCTAACTGGAGAGTGGAGCATTGTCATACAAGTTTTAAAACACTTCTGTCTATCAATCAAGCATGAGATATGACTACTAAGTCATATGCTATGTTACCTCCATAGATTATAATGCTTTTCTAGCTTTTATATTATCAAAAGCTAGGAAAATTTGTGAGTCTTACATTCCCTGACACTCTTTTCAATCAATTGTATATATTGTATTTAATCAGCTTTATTTTTAGCTGTCACACATAAACGTAATTAAGTATTTTATAGGCTATTTTACTTCCAAATTTTATTTTATGGTCCTGAAAAGGATACTTACTTTTATATAAATGCATGAATACTGAGAAAACTTTGTATTTAGTGAAGCAAGAATATTAGGATGACTTTTTTATTTTAAACTCATATTACCCTATTAGCTGTAGGAGGGAAATGATTCTAAAAGTGTAATTCCAATTTGAGTGTAAATTTCATCACAAACTAATCAATGGAAACCAGAGTTCCCTGAACAGCTATTTAGTCCCATAAGGGGACAGACACTTCAGTAGTCCTCACCCATGACCCCACCAGGAATTGAACCTAGGGCCTTCAAGTTAGGGCTGATGAGTCTCATATAGGGTTGAATATGCATCACTAACTCCCCTACCGTCCAACAATAATCAAATAACACATGTGTGGCACATCAATATATAAAAAAGAGAAGACGTTGAGCGAATAGAGTATCTTCGCTGAATGTCTTCTCTTTTTCATATGACTCAATGGGGATTTTTAAGCGACATCAATACATGTGCATGAAAATTGGACACTGTGGTATTATGTAATTCAATATTAATCTGTTTAATGAACTTATTCCACGCTGAAACAGGATTGTGTACTGGATGACGCTGAGTATAAACAGAAATGTTAAGCCAATTTTAAATGTGTTCATTAATCAAAATGGTTAACAAGTGTAAACTTTTTGATGACTTCGCTCTTTCTAACATATCCTGTGGTTCGAAGGAAATGAGACATGCTTAAATTTACACAAACATTAAAAATATATGTATAATAGTAACTTTATTGTGAGGTAAATGTTTAAATTAGAAGTTATTCATCATAAGTACCATACACACCAAATTGGTATGTCATTCTGTATTACATATCTCAATTTTTATTATTCCTTCCTACGCTATAAAGCCTACACTGAAGTTAGACAGCATTTTGTTTTGTTATCACAGTAAGTTCATGCATATATTTCTAATATTGACAGTTTGATTTATACAAAGTGCGCTTACAGCGCAGTTGTGTGTTTAATGAGTTGTGTGCTTCAAACAGCGCATCCGTAACGCATTTACTATTAAACATCCTTAAAATCCACTAAGTTATGTTGATTATATAAAAAAGATGGAAGCGTTATACACAAATATCTTATCTTCAAGAAATATCTTGTTATCCCCAAATTGATAAACTTTCTTGATGTCACATAACCCAGATAATATGTCAGTTGATAACGCATATTAGGCCATTAATAACATTATTGTTGTTATTATTGTTTCCTTGGGTTCCTACTGGAACATAGGGCTTCAACTGCATGTCTTCTGCTCTACTTTTACCTGCATCCATGTTACTACATACTGTTTCAACTCCTCTTCACATGATCTCCTCCATGTCACCCTCGCACTAACGTTCCACTCGCCGCTTCCCTTTCGGCCTGGTTCCACTCGAGCAATGGCCTGACGCGCGCGCGATGTCACCCAGTGGTGGCCTCTTCAGGGAGTGTCCAATCCATCCATCTCTACTTTCTCCTGCATATTTGTTGGGCGATTGGTTCTTGTTTCGTTTGTTCCCATAGTTTCTTCTTGGTGATTCTTTCCGGCCCCCGGCCATCTGATCTGATCTTCAGTATAGAGCGAAGACAGTTGTTGGCTGATAAAGATCTGCAACAGGCTGTTAGAAATATTCTTTGTGACCCACCAAGTTTCTGATCTGTATAGAAGAACTGACTGACTTGACGTTTGTATTAAAGATCCGACCGAATTTTGTTGTTGATGCTGAGTGACGAAGATTGGTTTCAGGTTGATTGATGAATGTGTTTCTCGCTCGCCTTCCCGATTCTCGCTCGATTTGACATCCTCGTTCGTTCCGACTTCCTGTAGTTGAGGCAGTGCTCCCTAGATAAGATAAGTGATTGAAGTAACCTCTTTCAAATCCCTCCCGTTGATGGTGATTGGCGCTGGATGTTTCTGGTGTTGTTGTTGTTGGTTGGTCCATTAATAACATGAAAAGTTGCATTTATCTATAATTCAAGCTAAAAACTTTTGGCTTCCTCAATAAGTGTATATTCTATTGAAATTGTTAGAATTCCTCTTCGGCTATGTGAATATTAGTTCATATCAACAGTAGTTATCTAACTGTGACCGACTGCATTTTCACACAAGTCTGAGATTGTTTGCTTAGCTCACTCTACTAAAATTTTGTTTCTTGATACAGTTGAATAGGCTTTGAGAGAAAATGTTAACAACCATAGTTAAATGAATGTCAGTAAAAGTTTGAGCATTATGGAATAGATCAAATAAAGCATAATTATATTTTAATGGTTTACACACACACACACACTAAAACCATTCGGGTTATCAATAAAATGCTAGTGGAGATATGTAGACGACATGTTAGTAATAGTGAAAAAAACGATGTTGAGAAATTCTTCTCACACATCAACAGTCATGTCAACTCAGTGAAATTCATTATGGAAATAGAGGATGAAATTGGGGCACTGCCTATGTTAGACTGCAAAGTACAAACAGTAACAGATAGTAGTATAAAAACGACACTTTACAGAAAAAATTACACACTCTGGAAGATTCCTTGATTATCACTCAGCTCATCCACTCACGGTAAAATGACGATCAATACAAGGTCTTGCAGATTGAACACTTAGACTTACAACAACACCAGAAGACCAGCGTAAAGAAATAAACGTCCTATTCAAAATGTTGCTCGACAACAACTACCCTAAAGAATTTATCAAAGATCAGATAAAAGGGAAAAACGAGGGTAAAACCGGCGGAAGAAAGCCAAAGAACAGTCACGATACCGTACAAAAATGGTACATCACAGGCAATTCTAAGAAACCTTAAAAATATTGGGATTCACACAACGTTGAAACCGACGAATCTAATCAAAAATGAAATAAATCCACTGAAAGATCCCATAAAAATGATGAATAAAAACAATGTAATTTACAAAATATCTTGTGCCCAGTGTCCGACTGAATATGTGAACCAAACGTCCAGATCACTCAAAATAAGAGCGAATGAACATGAACGCCTAACTAAAGGTCATCTCTAAGCTTATATCGTTACTCAGACTGCTTTTATCAACGTATTAACAAATAAGGTGTACTGAATTCCACTTTGATTGTGATATGTTTATCACACTAAAATAATAAAATAAACTTTTCATTTACTAAAGTCCATTGATTTAATGTTATGCTGTAGAGCGTCAAATGTTTTTCAGCCTTCCTTTTTATTTACACTCCACAGAGATTTTAAATCAAATTCAGTAGGTATCGATGATAAAATTCTTGTATGAACTAGTTTTGGATAATCAAGCATTTAAGTAAATTCACAGAAGTATTTGAAAAAAAACGTGCTTCTTTTCGTATATACATGAGGCGTAGGTGTGGTATTTTATATCAGATGATAAGAAAGATTCTGAGTAAAATAATTCTGGCTGGTTTCAGATCATGTTTATGCCTTACAAGCAAGTAGCAAGCAACCAGAGTGATATCCTTCTCAGTATACTTTGACTGACTGAAAGACGTAAGAATGCAGAAACTTGCAAAGGGATTTCAGCATTTCATATCTCTGAACTTTGGAAAATTACGTATAGAAGAAGAGAATCATAGATATTCAACATAGCAAAATTGCTAATGAAGCCATCTACAGCCACCTAATTGAATCAAATCAATAATCAAAGACTACGTGGATACGTGAAAGGTTTCTTTCTCACAACACCTTTAGTTTATTCCAGTATAATCCTACTTCAAATGACGTTGCTTGCTTAGGATGGAACTTCACAACTTCATCGATTAGCTTTCCCTCAAAACGAAAAATGCTTTCTCTTATTTCAGTGTAACTAATCTTTTGAACCACTTAACATAGACACCCATCTGACAACAGTGATACGATGAACTTGTTCAACCAATTTAGACATTTTCTTCACATTACAGTCTCATGCACACAGGCCATGAGGCCTCATTATAAAAGAAGCAGATTACACACCAATTATTATTATTGTTTCCTTTGATTCCTGGAGAAACATAGGGCTTCAGATGCACGACTCCATTGCGTTCAGCCAACATTTTCACCTGGCTCCACGTCACCCCACATGCTTTCATTTCTTCTTCGCGTGACCTCCTCCATGTCACCCTCGTACTGAAGACCAACTCGCCGCTTCCCATTCGGGTTCCACTCGAGTGATGGCTTGTCGTGTGATATCACTTGATGGTTTGTTTCCTCATAGTATGGCCAATCCACCTCCCTTTCTTCCTGCCTATTTGTTGTACAGTTGGTCCCTGGTAGGCTCGCTCCTAGAGATCGTTGTCGCTGAGCTTTTCTGCCCGGCCATCTGATCTTGAGTACTGAGCGAAGACAGCTGTTGATGTAGGTCTGTAGTTTGCTCGAAGAGCCCTTCATGATGTGCCAAGTTTCTGGTCCGTATAGTAGCACTCACTTCACAATCGGGTTGAAAATCCGGATTTTATTTTTCATGTTGAGTGCTGTTGATGTCCACGCAGACTTGAGAAAAATGAAGGCTTGTATTACCTTCAATATCCTCGCTTTGATATCCTCATCATTTCCGTCTGTCTGTAGTTGGAACTATTCTCCCCAGGTAGATAAAGGAGGTTGCCTCTTTCAGATTTCTCCCATTTATGCTGATTGTTATCTGTTGTTATTGCTGTTGTGATTACACACCAAACATACCCAGATTTTTATTTTGAAAAATTGAAGATTACACTTCACAGCCTCTCCATTTAGAAAGATGGTATCATCTGAATACTCTCTATCAACGAAAAAATAACTGGTAATAAATCAATCACCTGAACACTGAGGTCAACCAAGGTAAACTTATTTAGTAAATCTTTAGTAAAACTAAATCAGAACAGCCAAACTGGGTGGTATTGGCTATCTTCACTTGAGACAATAACTTTTCACAAGTTCTAAGACAGCTTCTGTGCCTTCAAATAAAGTGATGAACACATAATGGCATACGGTATTTTACATGAACCTGCATTCTCTCCATAAAGCTCCATTCCAAGCCTTACTTTCCTATTGGTTACTAAAGTAAACGGAGCAGTTTTCTCGTTAAAATTTACATGACTTGTGTGTTAAGTAAATCGTCTGTATTCTGTAATACACATAATATAATTTAAAGCTGTGAAACAAGATTTTCTTAAAGTTTTTCCCACACATATAATGATAAAGCAATACATATACACATAACTGCGTCGGCGGTACATTGGTGAAACATTCGCCAACCACGCGCTTGTTCTAGGTCTCTGTTCCTGGCTGACGTACTCCTAAGCCTCATTTAGCCAGTACTGAGACCGGGGTATTGCTAGCAACTCCACATCATGAAAAGAAACACTTCAGCTTCCAAAACTTGTAAAGCTCAAGGTTGAAGCCCTGCGTTTCACTAGGAAAGCAGAAAAGTAAAATTAAACCAACTGAATAAATCAAATATTCACATAAAATACTGGTTAAAGGAATTTTATAATGCCTAATTATTCCAAAAAGATAGTACGCCATATGAAAACTATTAATGCATATTTTTTCTGAGTCAGAGTGGAAATGCCAACAAGGTGATAAGATTGATAGATAGATAGATATGTCTAACTTAAGTGTAAGTATATACACTGGCTTCCAGCATGGTTAAAACACTCAATATTCATGCGGAGTTGTTTATCACAAAAAACAAAGTACTAACTTTTAAGAGGAAGTCAAGATGAGAATGAGTCACTAAATTTGTACTTAAATTGTGCATTGTATCCTGTGTAACTACAGGAAACTTTATACATTATTCTTTGTATTAGCGTAGGTTTCCTCAAGTTAAAATGTTATTCTTTCACCATATAGCCATGTAATGAAGATTTTGAATTGGAACTGATGTTATTAATGGTTTTGACTACCTGAATATTCACTTGAGTAAAACAACACCGAATCTGAATAAGTTATTTTCCAAGAGTAGTTTGTAGGTATATGATTTATTTCACGTTACCCCACGGACTGATATCAGTTACTGAACCATTGAAAACCAGAGATTACTGGGCACTTGTTTCCTCCTACAGCTTGGGATTCATCGGCAATTCTCATTCACCATGATTTGAATCGAGGACCTTCCTGTTGCAAGGCATACTTATAAGTCATTTATCCACTGGGATCCGATTTAGTGGCCCATGAATACTAAACTTCTACCATTTCATGATTTTAGCACGACCACCAGTCAGTGTCACAGGCGGGTATTTGTTCTTACTCCTAACAGGATGGGTCACAATGGCCACAACTTCCCACTAGAAGTTCAGGTGACTTCGTCCTGCAGCCAGTCAAACCTGAAACGCCGGTGGGTATATACTGTGAAGAGTTCCAAACTGGGACGAAACAGCTGTCCAGTGCTCCCTGTAGGTTTTTTAAGTGTTCTCTAACTGATGTCCGCTCATGGTGAAATCATCCCACCAACCAAACCTGAAACAAACCAAATCCATATGAACTTACTCCTGGAAATTAATCGAATGTTCGCTAGTGAAGGACTACAGGATAAAAATGCTTGGAGTTCTAGTAAGAAATCATGACCATTGTGGATTCCATGCGATCTGAAGTGAGGACAAATACCCGCCAATGACATTGGATAGTGGTAGCGCTGAAATCATGAATTGCTAGAAGTTAGAAAGAGTTATGTCAAAATTATTTCTGTTTTATAAATGAAATATCCTTTAAAAAACAGAATACCGTCCAATATGGCTAATTCTTATAAAATTTTGTAATAATTTTAAACATTCAAAGTTTTTCTGCCTCTTTCGATTGTGTGTGGAAATCATTCACATATATTTTGTTAGTATAGAACTCAAAAGATCTTTCAGAGTGGATAAAAAACATTTTACCAGATTTTCCAATTGATATTGATTTAATTCCTACCGCTGTTTTGAACTTCCGAAACATTGTAAGCGCTAAGTATTCGTCATATTTAACATCTTCATGCCTATCATCTGTAGAATTAGTTTGAGTTTACTATTTCAGTGTAAAGTGAATATGTTCCATTCCTTAGAACAAGCAGTGAAAAATTTGATGGACTTGAAACATAAATTAACACTCTGCTGCACATAAACTATCAAAATGATTAGCTGATGTTTTAAGTTCAGTACGCAATGAATTATGTAAGTTTACTTTGAAAGATACATTTGAACTTGTTGACTATCTTGTAGATATGAACTTAAAAGATAGGAAAATGTATTCATTTGATCTTAACTGTTTGTTTATTTATATACCATTGATCAAGACTACTGATATTTATTTCGACTATATATCTTTTAGTTGTTTTTCATTCCCTTTTTTCTTTAACTTATTTGAAAGATTTATAACTATTGTGTATTGACAACGTCTATTTCACGTTTGAAGGTGAACGTTTTTGACAGGTGGATGATGTTGCTAAAGGGAATCCATTGGGGCTTTTGTTAGCTGACGTTTACATGTCTTATTTTGAGAACTTGTCCCTTGATTTAATTTCTAAATTGCCCTTCTATAGGTGATATGTAGATGATATCATTTTGATATGTGACGATCTTGAAGATACGAGTCGTCTGTTAGATAGACTTAACTCTGTACAGAATCATATAAGTCTTACATGCGAGGAAGAAAGTCGCCACCAGCGTGCATTTTTAGATATACTTCTGAGTCGAAGAGATGACGGTTCAGTGTTTTTTTCCTTCACGTTACTCAGTGGAACATAGGGCCTCAAGTTAGTGGCTTGAAGTTCCTTTAGCAGTGTTCATTTCACAGGATGGGGTTGCTAGCCTCATGCCTAACCTTTCCTCTTTACCGGAATTATTTCTGGCTCAACGAGATACAGGAGTGCGTTGGTCGGGAATCGAACCCCGGATCATGTGCATGGTTGGCAAGTGTCCTGACCGCTATGCCACCGACGCACAACGGTTCAATAAGACGATCAATCTACAGAAAGACCAGTTGGACAGGGCAATACTTTAATTTTCAGTTTCTGTCTATTACAGTATAAGACAGGCTTGATGAAGTGTCTATTTAAGAGGATTCAGCGTAATTCCATGGCTGATGTTGTAGACAAAGAAAACGAAATATTGATGGATACTCTTGTTGAAAACGAATATCCTTTAAAAACTTTTAAACAGGTCTGGAAGTTAATTAGTCTCTAAATCTACAATTTATACCGCCCCTAAGAAAAATGTTTTCATCAAATTACCATTTAATGGGGAAATAATGAGTAGGATTTTGAGAAAAAGGTTGAATTCGATCATCCACAGAACCTACTGTGCAGCCCAGCTTGTAATTGTGGAAAAAGCTAAAAATATGCTTCTATGTAAACATCAAAAGTGCACAAATGATTATGTCACATCCCACACAATTTACCAATTTTCGTATGTGTATGTGTGGACACACATACATAGGGAGGAGTAATCATGATTTGCATGTGACGGTGGGAGAGCATATCTCGAAATGGTTAGAGAAACAAATGAATTGTGGAAAACCAATAAACGCAGGTGTCAGACTACCAACTTCATCTATAGCCAAACACCTAATCGAGGTGAACCACAGGTTGATGTTAACACAGCCTTAAAAGTCATCTATAAAAATGGTCAAGGGCGCTTACTGAAATACGCTGAGGCTATAGCTATTCATAAAATTACCCCCCCCCTACCATTTGTATTCGTAAACAGTTTATTATTACTCTTAGCCTTGTTTGGTTGGATTACCAAACGTGTTAATTATTCTTAAATCCTTTTCTGTTACTTTGTTTAATTTAATTGCCCTTAATTTTTTCATATATATCGATATGACAAGTAAATGTGTGATCAGACTGTTCGAAATGTATAGCGCAAATACATCACATTTTTCAGATAATCTCCGTCTTCTAATAACACTATCCAAATAGTTGACACAGACTGATTATCTTTCGCAAATGATAACATAATGTTTACAGAAATCCTAAAAAATGCTGTCCCCGTTTTAACTCTTTAACCCTGAAGATAAAGACTTCGATATATTATCCAAAATTAATTATTTCATCTTCCAGTTGCAAGCTTATGTAACACAGGTTTTTTGATCTTCGTTAAAACAACTTTTGTTTGTGTTATAGCTTCATGTCAAGTCAATTCATCCATCTGACTAATAAGTTTAAACTTTCTCGGTGTCATGATCGATTGTTACAACCTAAATTTCAATATCTCCACTCATATAGGTTTTGATTTAATATGCTTTCAGACATATATGCATTTTCCAATATTGTTCTATAACTGCCAAATTTGTGGAGTGTATACAGTAGCATAAACTGTGATCATCCTCAGTAATCACAAATAACATGGTGAATACAGTTTCAAGCGAAGTTTTATAAATCAGTAACATTTAAAGCCTTGAGTATTATTGGTATACAGAAAGTATGGATAAGGATACTACAATGTTATTATTATATTTGCTTACAATCTGCAAGTGACGTAACATTATCGATTCAGTCTAAATACTACACAGAATTAAAAACAATGTTTATCAACAATTAATTTGCTCTATCAATGAAAAGTAGTTCCTTGTATTAGAAATTGTTTCATTTTGCCAAAATCAATATCTCCATTGAAAATAATGCTCAAATCAAACTTATTTGAAGATTCACATAGACATGTTCAGGAGATTAATATTCTCCTGAAAAATACTCATGTGAAAATTAAGAACGCAGATTTTAGGTTGAATCTTGAAATGCTTCCATGTAGGTCAGCGAAAGTCGACGAAATATTATTATTCTTGAATATCTCGATTGTGGTAAATACATGTGAATTAAATAAAAACCGTCTTTCGGTGGCATAGTGGTTAGAACGCTCGCCGACCATGCAAATAGTCCTGGGTTTGATTCCCGGTCAACCCACTCCTTTACCTCGCTAAGCATGAAATAATGCTTGTAAAGAGGAAAGGTTGGGCATGAGGCTAGCAACCCAATCCTATAAAATTAAACAGTGCTAAAGGAACTTCAAGCTACTAGCTTGAAGCCCTATATTCCGCTGAGAACATGAAGGAAAAAATAAAATCCTGTGGATAACTAGAACATGTTGTTCACTGCTTGCAATTTTTTTTATTCCTTTCTGTAGAGGTTCGAGCTAGAGAAAGTGGTGTTTATTTTTACCAGATGGGGTTGTTAGCCTCATGCCCGACCTTCCCTCTTTACCAGTCTTATTACTGGCTTAGTGAGATAAAGGAGTGCAGCGGCCGGGGATCGAATCCCGGACCACGTGTGTGGTCGGAGAGCATCCTACCGTTGTATCACTGATGCACACGACGGCTAGCGATGACACCTGCTTTTTTCACGTTTATGTTTGTATTTGAGGAGAAAGTAGCTTCGTACATAATATGATGGATAGTGCACCTAATAACGGTTAATTTCACTGAAAGAAAAAAACAGTTGAAGGTTCCCTATTATTTTACTGTATCATAAAACACTCATTCATTAGTTACATACATGTGTCTTTGAAACAGGAAATATCACCTGTCACTATACAGAATATATCTTATTACAAAAGACTAATTTAAAGTATCTCCATGTATGATGTTTGTTTGCCTCTCAGAAAAAGTATTCATTGCGGATGAGAGGACTGGCAATGGCAAGCCTATGTGAATCAGTAATGCCTGATATCTTTATTCTGTATTTTGGAAGTTGTCAATCAGCTAATTAGAAAACAACAATTTCGTGACTTGTGCATAAATTTAAAAGAAGGTTGAACAACATTAGGTGAATGAAGCACCAGATTACGAATTAACAACCGCTGAATAACATAAATTTTCATTCTTTTCTGGTTTTATCACTCTGAAACACTTACCAATAAAAATTCAAATGTATTGAAAGTATTTAAGTTTTGATTGACACTCAGCGCTCAAGTATCACCCCATAAATCTCCTTCTCTACTACATGTAAGTGTAATCAGTGGACGCTAAACACTCACAAATAATAACTTCTTTTAATTTCTTATATCTTACCTGTTCCCAACAAATATTTCATAACTATATGTGTGAAACTTTGAAATCGGATACTTTTTAGGGTACAGTTACTACTGATATGATTATGAACAACAAATTGGTTACAGGATGTCATCATGACCTGAGATCAGCCAGAGAACCACTGGAAAACCAGCTGAGAGTAACGGACAGCTGTTTTGTCCTGGTTTGCAGCTCTTCACAGAACGCACCCACCGACACGGTTCAAACCCAGGACCTTCTGGTTACAAGGTGAGCTCGAAGACCATTAAGCTACTGAGACCCTATCCAATAGCCCGTGAATTCTAACTTCTGACAATTCAGGACATAGCGCGACCACTAGCCAATGTCTTCGGCGAGTATTTGTCTTTATACCCGACCTGCTATACCCTACTGGTCACGACTTCCCACTAAAACCTACAGAACAATAAATTGTTTTCGAAACGACATGCAATAAATAATATTTTTTCCCCTTTGTGTTATATCCAGTAAAAGAATTAACATGAAAAGCGTCATGAAAATTTTTTTCGCACACCACTCACACAGCCATATATTGTGGAAATATTCATCTTTAGCTTCCAAAATTAATCTACTGTATGTGCAGATATACTAATGAAGCGACAAAACAAACTGAAGACCTCATCTAATTGTCTGTAAAACAACTGTTCAATATTTAATACCCCTTAAATAAAGATATCCACCTAAAGAAAAACTGTATATCTTTGAGTTCTGAACTTAGCCTACCTTTAGTAAACTGCTTCACTCTACATCTAGAAAGCTCCATTCCAAAGAAAATAATTAACTAACTTCTGGCTTTGAAAGGTATAGTAAATTTCGTCTTGATAATTGTTATTTGATTCATCTTCGACAGGTTTTTCACAGTACCCATCATCTGGTTAACTTTAAATATTGAGCCCCGAATGTGTAACTATAAACTACGGCAACCCAAACACACGACCGAAGTAAGTGAACGTAATGGCCTTGATCAACCAATAAGATGAGCGAGTAGTAAATGCGCGTAGATTAAGAAACCCTATTATAGACAACAAAGTCAAAGTTTAAAAATAGTTATAAGAAGTGATTTTCTTGTATGTGTCCCAGAATAACCTCATAATTCCTTATTGGAACATTCAGTAACAGTTCAAACCTACTTATGTTCATCCGGATGATTGTATATCATGCTGTTTCTTAATCTATTCACCGTTTTACAGAATCCATGAACCTAAAAAAGAACGACACTTATTATCCGACAGCCTAGATATCTGTACACATTCGTCATCCGCGGGTGCATACCTCTGTAAAACTATTGCTTCTCAACATGCACAAGGCCTATCACCACGACAGTACTTAAAAGTTACCTGCTGATGGAATTCACAACGTAATTTGTGCGCTGCATCCATATTTATACCCATTTACTGCGGATCAAAGTCACTACGTCCGCTTACCTGGGTCATTCGTTTAGGTCGCCAGAGTTTAGAGCCACCCCTTAATGAATCAAACATTGTTTTTTTAAGTAAAATTTACTAGTAATGATGTCAAGAACCTGAGGCGATCCGTCGACGAAAAATGTTTATGGCACAATCACTTAATGAATTCATACTGTTGAGTGCCATAAATTAAAACAGAACTGTAATCTTCTTCTGCATTCATCACATTGGAAGAACTAGGAGAGATGACTCCTTACTAAACAGGCTTTTGCATTTTTGAAAAGTTTTAACTTAGAAGGCATATATATCCATAGCAGTTAGCGTAAAAATAGAAAACTTAGCTACATGGGGTGATATCCTTTCAGCTTAGATGTAGGCGCCCCAAATAAAATAGGAGGATTTTTAGGTCTCTAAAGAAGACTTTTGAGCACGAATTCTGATTGAAGCACTGCCTAGATGTCCATTGTTGTCTAACTTTTCGATGGTTAGGTTCTAGCAACTGACTACTTTCCACCATATACACATATTCACTTAGTAGCGTCATTAGTTCCGTCACTGATGATATTATCTTCAGCAGTTCATAACTGAGAATCACTATCAGAACAAAACAACCTTTAATACTATGCGTCCGACTTCATGAGATTAAAAAAAGGCTTTGATAATGAAAAGGATTTTTAAGAGAATTTCCTACTTACAGATGACCTTGTTGGTCATCATAAAATGTCAAATAATTCTGTCTACAATTTATTTTCATCATCAAGTAATAGTAGTACAAAGTTAATCTCCTGTTCTTATGTCCGCCTTGTTAACGCCTTACGGTGAAAGTTATAGGAGATCATTTGAGAACTTATTCTTTTGTCTTTCAGACTCCTCACAGCTTCACATATCATATTTAAAAATTCTAATCTCCACTTGACTACCTTTCCGTCCTTGTCTATATCCACATAAATATTACCAGTACCTGTCTGGTATTTTAGAACAGAAACATTTAAACATAATCCTTTATCGCTAAAAATTATAAAATTTAAGTTATTTTTTTGTGATACCTAAGTTATTGCAAAAATTGACTTTAAGAGTAATTGACAGTGATAGTCACAGTAGGATTTCCATTAATCAATACAGAATACACTTCAAAAGCCCAATGACTTGATTACAGCAGGTAGCATATTCGGATATGCTTAAAAATGAACTTAAAAATGGAAGTGCTTTCATTTACCACATATATTTTAAAGGTATACATGGTTATGAAACCCTGATATTTTATCACTAAGACTACGTCTGACCACAGTGTTATAGCATAAGTATTTCTTGTGTTCCATGAGGAACAAAGGAATTGAAGTTTCATTAACGGTTATCAGTCTCAAGCTTAACCTTCTCTTCTTTCAGGATTTACTAAAGGCTAGGCGAAAATCAACTAGCTGGAAGAAAATCCAGCGAAGACGGAACTCCAGACAAACATAACGAAGAGGTAGGCGATGAATATAACCAACCAACAAAAACAACAACCATTCACCATCATGTACGTCGGTGACACAGCGGTTAGGACGCTCGCCAACCATGCACATGGTCCGGGGTTCGATCCCCGGCCACCGACGCACTCCCTTATCTCGCTAAGTCAGAAATAATCCTGGTAAAGAGGGAAGATTGGGCATGAGGCTAGCAACATCATCCTGTAAAAGTAAACACAGCTACAGGAACTTCAAGCCTCTAGCTTGAAGCCCTATGCTTCACTTGGAACGTGAAGGAATCAAAAAAATTCGCCATCATAAGAAATTCGAAAGAGGTCACTTCTTTTACTCATCTAGGCAGCATAGTCTCAACTGCATGCAGTCGGCGTGGATGATGAAGATGCAAGAACCAGCCAGGATCGGGAAGGCAAGACATACTTCGATCACTCTGAAATCAGTATGGAAATTTTCTACACTTAGCAGAATAAGCAGTAAAATCTGACTTTCCAACGCAAACACTAAGTTATCTCTTCTATATAGGCCAGAAAGGGTCCGCTTCAGAATCTATCAGCAGTTGACTTCGATGTTTCTATATTTGAAACCAAATGGTCAGGGAAAATTACCAACAAGAAACTCTGGAAATGAACCAATCAAGAGCCTATTGCTCAACAAATATGTTGAAGAAAGTGGAGGTGCATAGGATTCATGCTAAGGAGACCGCTGAGTAATAAAATTATTTAACCAAAATCAATGGTAAGAAGTACCTGAGAATCAAGAAGAACATTCGCCTCAAGTTAGGGGTCAAAACTCTGTCAGCAAGAATCACTCACCAGACACTTTCCACAAACAGTCCAAGATCAGAATAACCTTGACTTTGCCTAAATAAAATTCTAGCCCAAGACAAAATAATTATTAATACTGTCATGAGACCACAAGAAGAAGCATTAAAATTGGAGATTCAATAGGAACCAGGGAACAAGTGATTTTCAAACTTCAGAGTAATGGTATATAAGTCTAGTAGGAAAACAAGGGATAATAATTATAAAGTTAGTTAGTTGAAACATTCAAACAGTTATTCCACTGCAGAAACGCATCCAAAAAATCCTTATTTCCTCTTATATTAAATATTTAAGTCTCTGAAGACAGATAACTTTATGACTAACTTTCATGAAGGTTGAGTTTCTGGCTGACTAGATTACATTTAAGATTGATGGATGCACTTAATCATCGCTAGAAGAAGATGTCTATTGCCTTCTTTATCACTGTGATGCGGCAGGTTGGGTGTGAAGACAAATACTCGCCGAAGACATTGGCTAGTGGTCGTGCTATGGCGTGAATTGTCAGAATTTGGAATTCACGCACTGGTCATTGGATCGGATCCCAGTGGCTTAATAGTCTACTAGCTCGCTAGCCTTGTAACCAGAAGGTCATGAGTTCAAACCGTGGCGGTGGGTGTGTACTGATGAAGACTCCCAAACCAGGACGAAACAACTGTCCAGTACTCCCTGAAGGTTTTCCAATGGTTCTCTAATTGGTGTCAGCTTATGATGAAATCCTGTAACCAATCAAATCCCTACAAACCAACACTTAGATATCTAACTTATTTTTCAAGTGATGTTGAGTAAACTTTTACTGATTGATGCTCCTTAGAAAGTAGTTAAATGCAGGCATTCTTTAGGTGATCCGATGTACTCAGATATGTGCTCTGAAGGTGATGTAGACAATATAATATGAATAAATAAATAAAATAATTTTCTTTATGAAAGAATTATAGTAAATGAGTCAGTGCACTATCAGAATTTGTTTGACTTGATAACCTGTAAAAAAGGAATATAATTCAATATCAATGATATATAAAAATAAAATTAAACATACCTGCGTTAATTGACATGTTTTAAATTTACATCAGAAAGATATTTTAGTTTTGATAAATGAACGTTTTCAATTCTTATATTTTAAAACAAAAACTCAGTTTTTAAGCCAGTTAGCAAGATGCTGAATTACAAGCAAATGTTTTTTATGATTCATTTAGCTGATCAGGATAGAGGTGGGTTTAGTAAAGATTGACGACCACATATGATTTCATTCAGTACACAAATAATACTTCAAGCAATCTCTGTACTTTAAAATAATTGTGTAAATAAAATATTTCAGGTAAACATTTCACTAGAATTCAGTTATCTAGTATAACTGGAATAAAACTTATTATTTTTACGAGTTGATCACGGATTGATATCAGTTAAAGAACCATTGAAAACCAAGGAGTACTGGACAGCTGCTGTTTCATCATAGTTTGAGGATCATCAGCAGTACGCACCCACACCCCAGGGATCGAACCCAGGACCTTCTGGTTACAAGGCAAGCTGGTTCGTATACCATTCAGCCACTGGAACTCAATTCAATGGCTCATGAATTCTGAATTCTACCAATTTGTGATTTAGCGCGACCCCAACCATTGTCATTGGTGGGACATCCATCCACACACGTGACATCCAATTGGACCTCCCTGGTCACGAATTCTCACTAGAACTCCACCACTGACAATGGTTGGGGTCGCGCTAAATCACAAATTGGTAGAATTCAGAATTCATGAGCCATTAAATTGAGTTCCAGTGGCTGAATGGTATACGAACCAGCTTGCCTTGTAACCAGAAGGTCCTGGGTTCGATCCCTGGGGTGTGGGTGCGTACTGCTGATGATCCTCAAACTATGATGAAACAGCAGCTGTCCAGTACTCCTTGGTTTTCAATGGTTCTTTAACTGATATCAATCCGTGATCAACTCGTAAAAACATAACTAACCCTTACAAACCAAACTATAGAAAATAAAACTTATGAAACAGATTAAGTGGGCACACTGCTACAAATCAAAATGGTTTCACTTGATCTTTAGGTAATAGGAGAAAATTTAGGTAGATGACGTCTTGAGCGCAGTTTCTTGCTTATAATCGCATCAGTTTAGCCATACGACTTCATAAATTTTTATAGTTTTATCGCAATTTTCCATATCTCCGACATATCTGTTGCATCATTTCATTCGCACAAGCAATAAGGGAAAGAGATAGAGAGAGAAAATATACTTAAGGTGATGATCAGCAATAAATTGTGCTCGAAATGTCATCCAGTTAAATAATATTGCATCACTATTTGTTAAGTCAAATAAACTTATCTAATTACATTTTACCTTAGTGGCCAAAATTGTGCAAACATTTAACAGGAAGAAATGGAGGTGGATTGGTCATACTATGAGGAAACAAACCATCAAGTGATATCACGCGACAGGCCATCACTCGAGTTGAACCCGAATGGGAAGTGGCAAGTTGGTCTTCAGTGCAAGGGAACTTGGAGGATGTCATGCGAAGAGGAGATGATAGCATATGGGGAGACGTAAAACTAGGTGAAAACGTTGGCTGAGAACCGGAAGTAATGGAGACGTGAGGCTGGGGTCCTATGTTCCTCTAGAAACTAAAGGAAACAATAATAAAGAAAAATTATTTGACTTAGAGAGATCAAAAGTGGTGAACAAATAGAAAATTATGTCATATTTCAATGAAGTAATAGACTTAAAATGTTTTAAAAGAAGTCTTACGCTTTAGGAAAGTAAATGATGAATTTAAAATTTTAGAAGACACTGATGAGATGAAATGCCAGGAATAAAGTGAGCTGAAATCATAATCAATACTGGCATACATCTCAAAAACGCAAATAAAGGTCTGCATCTTCTATAAATCTTTTGTATGGATGATCAAATTCAAATTCAAGACATCGTTTGACTTTGTATCTGGGGTTGAAGTTTCGAGGCCTATTGACTGCAAAATTTAACAAAGAACCATAATTAAAACTACGAATCTGCACGCGCAATTTCATAAAAATGGAATCCAAGTAATTAAACATGCTATAACCATGTTAAATGTTTCAAATTCACTCTTGATTTTCTCTTTGTGTTGACTGGGCCGAAACGGTCGATTTCTGTTTACAGATAAAAGCTAATGCCTGATGCACACTAACTACTTCTCGTGGATAACTCTTTGGCGTTTGAAACCAAGGTTACTGGGTTGTACTCCTAATGGGAACAGCATCACTCTCTGAGAATGCAGATACATTCAACTGACGAGACCCAAATGAGATGAGGCAGGCATCCTAGATTTTACCGCTAGTCACCATCCACGAAATTATTTCACAGTAAGGGTTGTTGTGCGTCGGTGGCACAGCGGTGAGGATGCTCGCCGACCATGCACAAGTTCCGGGGTTCGATCCCCGGCCACTGACGCACTCCTTTACCTCGCTAAGCCAGAAATAATGCTGGTAAAGAGGAAAGGTTGGGCATGAGGCTAGCAACCTCATCCTGTAAAAGTAAACACTGCTACAGAAACTTTAAGCCACTAGCTTGACGCCCTATGTTCCACTGGAAACGTGAAAGATAAAAAAAATGTTCTTGTATCAATGACTATTAAGAATCTTACTACAATGGTGTACAGTATTCTCAAGATTATTTTGAATTCTTTTAGTTCAAGCAATCTGCCTTTCTTCATTTGATATATTCAAGACAAATCCCTAATTCATTTCAAATGGTACCAAGAAATTGTGTATTTCGATCTAAGCAAACAAGATTAGTATATTTTATTGAGAAATATACAGTTTGTAATTAGGCACTTTTTTCATATCGTAAGTGACCTCTCAATTAATAAATACCAGCTTTTTTTTCTGTGTAGGCTTATAATACTTTGATAATTTTCTTTGGAATGTATTTATTTTATTCCTTAGACACGTTTTATACAGCTTTGTAGAAGCTTTTAGAGAGAATTTGTCTGAGGTAGTGACAAAAACAGTGAAAACACAGTAGCACAAAAAGTTTTTGTAACATTGTGCGATACATTTTAAAAGTCTTCGGTAGTAACAGTTTGGTAGTAAAATGTTGTATGATAGTTTCTGTAGTCTGCTACCCTTGTAAGATTCTGTTCCGTAAAAGTTATTGTACTCTAGAGAAACTTTGAGAAGCAACTTTCAGAAGTCTTTCACGTCCTCGGTAAACTAAATGATCCGGCAAAAATGCACACTGATGTCAGTTAGAAAGAGCTAGTTGTAATTCGGTAGCATTGAACTTATTCTTGCTGCTTGAGATTCAAAGGACCTAACATTGCTAATGTATAAGATCATTCACTGTCTGAATGATTTCAACACAAGTTTGATATCATCGAATAAACGCATGTTTCAACAGTGTAAGAAGGATAAACTAGCACTTGTCACCACATTTCCGTATACTTATAATTTCATATGCTGCTGTAAAGCTGAGTCAGATATAAAGATTAAGTTGTCCTGGAATATGTTGCGGAACAGCATTGCGTTTGGCTGAATAAAAGCGAACAAATGAAAAAGCTCACATTCTTCTCAAGTATTGGTTTGTTTGTTTGATTCGATGGAGGATTTCATCATGAGCTGAGATCAGTTAGAGAACCAATACCTGAACATTAATCTGATGCTCGCTAGCGACTGGCCTTATTCAGGAAGTAGCCTGGGTTTCTAATAGGAAGCCATGACCGGTAGGGTACAGCAGGTTGAAGATGAGGCAGAAACTCATCGAAGAAGACATTGCGAAGTGGTCGCCTTATGTCGTGAATTAGCAGAATTTAGAATTCATGGGCCATTGGATCGGGTCCCAGTGGCTGAATGGTCTACGAGCTAGCTAGCCTTGTGACCAAAAGGTCCTGGGTTTCAAACCGTTGTGGTGGGTGCGTACTGATGAAGACTTCCAAACCAGGATAAAACAGCTAGCTATCCAGTAATCCCAGGTTTTCCAGTGATTCGATAACTAATGTTAGCTAGCGATGAAATCCTCCATCCAATCACACTCTCCTCTTTAGAAAAATGTTATGTTTTTCTGGTTAAATATATGCATCATCGTCGTAACTATAACTTTTTAACTGAAGGGTACTCAGTTTATGCCCCATAATATCAGAGCATTTCTTGAATGGCTATATCTCTATTCTATTCACTTCAATCGTATCCTGGAATAATCACTTTGTGTTTTCATGACACATCCATTGAGGTAGCAAATTAATTGAGGCTAATTATCCCTTTACGTAATTTAAATCAGACTAATTAATCGATGAAATATTTAATAGATCATTTGTACTCAAAAAAATGTGCTGCTGCTATATGTTAAATTTATGCATTCACCTAAAACTCGTCACACAGTCAGAAGAAACAATGGTCATTTGTAATTACTTCTAGTTTTCCACTAATATTCCTGGACTGAAGTAACTGAATTCCTTTTACAATCTTATCCTAATGCCTTAACGTTTAGTTTTATCTTTCTGTAGTGACGACTGGTGGAAGGATGTAGTATATAGTGATAATCATTCCTGAGCAGTAGTCATTATTTGTTATTTTAAATAACTTAAGATTACTTAACTAAGCTTCGTTGATTTATTCATTAACTTTCCCTTTATATGTAACTTCACATGTTTTCTTACCAACTGATAATAGCATCTGAACTTTATGGACATTCTGATGACCTTTTGGAATACTATAAAACTGTACAGCCTTGAAGTAAAGTTACCAAAACAATATATTCTTTCCTGACCTGTCTTTTTAGCACATTCTGCAGTTGGATGCACCCACATCCCAGTGAAGAATGATTTACCGGTTGAGTTCTAAATTCAACATATATTAACTAGATTACGTTGTTAATTGTCACAAAATTAATCTCTGTTTAAACTCTTCTATGTCCCACAGTTTTGTTAGCTTACAGCGAAAACATCCTTTCGTACCATTCGATTTATAACTTTTGATTTAGTTCTTCCAAGAAGAATCATATAAGCCATTGGTGCCAAGTAAACTGCATTCTGTAGAATCATTGGTTGCACATTTGTATTTTTGTAGTGAAAACATATATCTAGTGAAATTTAGTTTACTCGGGCAAAGTTGACATCATATTCTTGAAAGTGAATCACATTTACAGCATTATTTTCATACTGTTAAGTAAATATTGTTGTCAGGTGTTTGGAGGCGATTGGCAGGAAACCTCATGAACAGGTTTCGTGCTTACTGGCATTTGTCAGCAAGGGATATCCTCAGCCTTGAAAGAACTGATGTCACCTCTGAGATTATTAGGTGACTGACTTTTAAAAATTAATTTTATATTTGTGTAATGAACATGTGCACAGCGAATTTTCTTTCTCAGAATAATTATTCATATGCTTTTACCTTCCTACGGTCGACTATAAGCAGATATTTCATATATTAAAAAGTCTCACTAAACATTGGCAGGATGACTGCAAGAGTTTGGATAAATACGACGATTATTGTAATCATATTTCAGCATATTAAACATCACCTTTAATTGAATAAAAGATAAATATCCACTTTGCTATTGAGAAAGCTGAGTTTAGATCAAAGAGTACAGAAGCAAATCAATGTAAATTAAACAAAATGTTGTCACTTAGTCTAAAGAAGGTATACTAGATTTATTATTAGGATAATACTACGTAGTATTACAATTTTTTGAGCAGAGTTAGATACCTTCAATAGAAAGAACCGCTTCAATCAGATTTATTCTAAACAGACTATTATTATTCTGTTGGAACTTAGGGCTTCAACAGCACACCACTTCATCTTGTTCTCTGCAGTCCTCTTCAGCTGACTCTACAACCGCCTATAGTCTCTTGTCTCCCCCTCACACGATCTCTTTCATATCACTTACAGATATACAACTCACCGTTCCAAATCTGGGTTCCATTCTAGAGACTGCCTGGCGCTCAATTTCACTCAGTGGTGTTCTGTCTGGTCCATCTCCATTTTCTTAGGGATATCTGTTCGGCAATAGCTAATATTTGGGTTTATTCGCAGAGTTCTTTGTTGCTAATCCTTCTGGGATATCTGATCTTTAGTTTGGAGAGAAGGCAGATAATAATAGGACTGATTAATAATATATATATATATATTTCACATTTATGACAAACAGTGATATATACACTGTAATTCAACTCTGTGATTTTATTGGGTGTTACAGTGGTTAAGACTCTCGCCGACCATACACATGGTCCGGGGTTCGATCCCCTACCGACGCACACCCGATATCTATGGTCGGCCTGCAGAATTTGGGCTACCGATATCACATGCTGAAAATTCTATACCTGTACCAAAAGTACAGTGTGGAATCAAGATGAAATCAAAATTTGGTGAGGTACTTCTCGTTCACTTTCATTTAATGTGTCGTTTTGATTATTCACTCATACTCGCAGGAATGTAATAAACACCAGTAAAACTAAGTTACTGATATTAAGTGGCTCCCTGCATAAATCAGTAGGTTGCCGGGGTTTCCATTCAGCATACTCGATTAATTTCCACTCTACTACTTATTTTTCTAATCATCAAATTACTGTACTAACACGCGTTTTTTAATAACTTCAAATCTAATATCATGCATTTCGTCAACAAGAATATTATGTCAATGCATCTAACGATATAATTCCCATTATTATTTTAACTGTAGATCCTGTTCAAGGAACAATTATTTCCAACAAAACACTTCGAGATTTCCGTATTGTAGATAAACATACTGTTCAGAATTTAATTATTATGATGAGGCTAAATCCGATTTTGAAGTAAAGTCATCATTTCTTAGTGCACTGACTACAGTCTTACCAGTTCACCAGCTGTTTAATCTCTTAGTAATTAGAAATTTCAAAATATCATTGGTGGTTATACAAATGATCATGTCTTATTGTTCCAACAAAAAATCTCAAGAATGTGCAATTTAGTTTTTTTTCAATGAATGGTCACACTAATGTTTTGTAAAACTAGAATTAAAAATAACTTCTTAAATAGGCAATTCTCAAAGGGATAAATATGAATAGTAATCATTATAAATACCAGTAATAAGTGTCTTATGTAAGTGAGTACGTTTCAGAGCTCCCAGTTAGTCACTGAATGCTACGCAAAGTTGACTGTTCTTCTTTAGAATAAAGTTATAAAAATAATGGTTCATTAATGAAAAATGTCTTCGTGTTTTGTTAATCCATTAAGTAAAAAAAAATATTGGCCATATCCTACCAACAGAAATAAATCATTGACAGATATTTCTTAGTAAGAATTTGATTGATTTCACGATCGGTTGCTGTTACAACAGTAGTGTTCACTAGTTCGGGTGTAAAAACATACTCGCTGATGACAATGGATGGCAACAATTATTGACAGAGATTATACTGGATTTTCACCTCGTGATTCAATGGCAATCTGTTGGCCTGGCAACCTATAAGTTCTGAGTCCAATTCTTATTGGTTTCATGGGTGCTTACTGATGAAAAGGTCAAAGCTAAAATGAAACAACATATATCCAGCATTTATTGGATTATGATGGTTCTCCAAGTGATGTTATTCTCTCACAAAGCACTGCTTAGTGAATCAGTAGAGCTATAGTACTTAAAATGTTCTTTGCATTAAGTGTGAAGAAAGAGAATCTTCAGGATGTTCTGTTTGATCTCATTTTCTCATATGTTGAAATTTATCTAAACTGAAATTTTATAAGCTTGTTGAAAACTGAGTCACTGTGGAATTTCAGTAGCATAACTCATCAACTGATGAAATGACCAGCTTACCTGCAAATCTGAATTATTCAGTGGATTGTGCATTAAATGTTTTATTCGATGGATCATAGATATCAAATCTTAATAAAATCGAATCTAGCCTAGTCACTACAAAGAGGTGAATTGTTCTGCTCGTATATATATATATACATATATATATATTTGAGTGACAATCAAAACAAAGCTTTAGTTCGTGCTTGATGAAAACTGAAACTTTTAAGTAGATCTAAACAGCTCTTGTCAATATTTTAACGCTAAATAACAAAATTCGTGGGCATAGACTACCTTTCATAATGAAATTTAATGTGTGATTCATCAAATACCTGACAGTTAACACTATTAACTATTCGCTAGTTAAATTAACAATTTCGTTATCATTATTTGTGTTGATAGTTACACAAATAACTGGTCATCAAATTCTTTGTACAATCAGGTAACGTGGATATCTTATTGGGTTCTGGACTGAACAGTCACAAAACAGCTAAACCTTTTAATTACGGGAAAACGGTTTATGAGAGTCCTTAGTTCCATGTCATTCTTCAAAAAACTGTAGACAGATGGATATTCATGTTAGTCCATAAAATTCCAGAAAAATAACAAAGATAACTTCCTTAATATTATTATTATTGTTCCCTTGGGTTCCTAGTACAACATACGGCCTCAACTGCATGTCTCCACTTGCTTCTGTTTTCTGTTCTACTTTTCACCTGAATCCATCTTAGTCCATACTCTTTCAACTCCTCTTCAAACGATCTCCTCCATGTCACCCTCGCACTGACGTCTCACTCGCCACTTCCATTTCGGGTTCCACTCGACCAATGGCCTGACGCGCGCGTGATTTCACCCAGCGGCCTCCTCAGCGAGCGAGTGTCCAATCCATATCCACTTTCTCCTTCATATTTGTTGGTTGGTGATTGATTCTTGTTTTGTTTGTTCCCATACTTTCTTGTTGGTGATTCTTTCCGGCCCGGCCATCTGATCTTCAGTATAGATCCGGCGAAGACAGTTGTTGATAAAGGTCTGCAACAGGCTGTTGAAAATATTCTTTGTGACCCGCCAATTTTCTGACCTGTATAGAAGAACTGACTTGACGTTTCTATTGAAATCCTACCAAATTTTGTTGTTGATCCTGGTTGAGTGACGGAGATTTCCAGATTGGTTTCATGTTGAAAATCCTCGATATTATACACAAGACAAATATTTGTTAAAAAAATGTCATTTAATCTCATGCAGATAGATAAACTTCATACTAATCTAAGATAACTACAAAGACGTTTTGTCTGTAACATTCGTTTTTACTCTAGATACATGAATAATATGCCGGGTGTATTCTAGGTTAATTATATCACTTTATATATTTATGGCGAATAGGAAAATGAGTTTGTATCTACTTATATAAAACAATATAGTGACTCTTCTGTTCCTCAGACAAAGACGTAAATACTTCGATATAACTTATGTTGCATTAACAGCGCAAAGACCTCTTGTAGATACACAATTCAGTATACAAAGGAGACTTTTTAGCTGAAAAATATTCTGTAGCGTTTATGGTAATCAACTGACTTGTGTTGTGATAAAAACCATTCAATACATTCACTAATTTCGGTAAGAGTTATGGAAACATAAAACAAGTAGATTTTTTTTTCATGTCATCATAATATTTGCAGTGAATCATTGTTTTTCAAATTGATGGATTCACATAGAGTTTGCCTGAAATATCTACTTTAAGTCAGCTACCAGTGAATACATTGCTTGCTATTCTCATTGGGCTACTTCGTGACAACCCTATTCACAGTTCATCATACCAGCTACCATGACATATTTTCTCCCACATACCCGTGTCAAAAAAGAAGATATGCGTCATAGGGGATCAGCGAGCACATTGACGACTTATTCACAGATTTTCATATGCTTCACACGGAATATTTTTAGTGTGACAATTGCATAATAGTTATTGATTCACACTGAACCATCTCAATATAAGAACATTAAACTATTTTTACTGGTTTTCACTGAAGTACTAATCTGCATAACATTTTGTTTAGAAATGTTAATTTAAATTTTAAAGAAGTTTGTCTTGAGTGTTATTTCAAACAAAGGTAGATAGTGATTTTGTCAAAATGAAATCGTTTACAATACATGCAATTATATTTCCAATGATACAGAGACTTAATTACTGAAAACACTGTCTATAATTTTGGTGTATTTTGTTTAGATCGGATCGATAATGCTACGTCACTTGTGTATTGTAAACAATAACACAGTCACATTGTTATAAATACTTAATTAATTGTGTACATTAGCTATCTATCCTAGAATCTTGAAAGGTATGGCAGAATTTATTGACTCATAAAAATCCTTTTAAGGTTGCTTTTTAAATGTTTAATTTCACAGGTGGTATCTTAATAATAAGATTATTTTTTTTCGAAGTATGCCGCATTCGGCTTTCACTTTATACCACCTGAATGGTTCTAATATTCGGTTACTTTAATTTGTTTTTTGCTAATTTTTATTCTGACGTAGGTGCACCGCATCCTAAGAACTATTTCGCATTGTGATGTGAAGATATTCATGTATGTTGATAGTTTCACCAGTTGCGCAAATATATGAAATTTGTCAAGCATTACACCAGACATCATATGAATAAAATGTATTCTCTTTTTTTAACATTTTTTCAATATCTTTCACTTCTTCCTGTAAGTTTATGCCGATGAATAGTTTTAAAAGGCAATGGGTGGTAGGGTTCTTTTTAAAAAAAAAAATTTAACCACACCAGTCAGATGACAGTTAATGCTTTTTTACCATCGTCCTTGAATATTCGCATTCAGTGATCTGTTTTTACTTTGATTTTTCACAATTTATTTTCACCAACATGAGTGATTAGCGCCTTTTAAAGCGTTGACACGTAATGAAGAGTGGAAACGTTTCGGCTGCTGTACAACTGCAGCAGATGTCCTTAACACCTAAGAATATCAGTGCTTGTCAGTTGGATTCGATACTTCATCTTATTTATTGTCACCACGTTTTTAGTGAAAGTGAAGCAAAAATGAAGGCATTCACAAACTAGGCTGTTTCCATAAAAAAAAACTTGTCTCCTGTCAAGAATTTGTATTAGAAGAATAAAAATAGTAAAAGTGACTATATTGAGGCAATACTACTTGTATCAAAAAAAAGGAAATAATGATTACCTTTTGATTCTGTGTAAAATCTGTGTGCGTCGGTGGCGCAGTGGTTAGGACTGTCGCCGACCACGCACATGGTCCGAGGTTCGATCCCCCGCCGACGCACACCTGATATCTATGGTCGACCCGCAAAATTTGGGCTACCGATATCATATTGCTGAAAATTCCATGCTTGTACCAATAATACAGTGTGGAATCAAGTTGTAATAAAATATTAAAAAAATAAAAATAAAATAAATAAGTTTTCTAGAGTTTGTAAAGTGCAAAATCAAAACTTGGAATAAATACCTAGAAGAAGTTGAACAGTTCTCAGGAGTTGGTCACAATAGTACCAATGCCATGCCCTCGTTTGTCTGATATTTTATCTAATATGCATAGTGATCTTGACCAAAAACGACGTCTTGTTTATCTTTTGTGGTCAGACAAAAAAATGAAAACATATTTTCTGGCTAATAAGTAAATTATTCTATTCTATTCATTGAATGAGTAGTAATCAATCATGTAAGTGTAACTGAATAACACATAGATAATCTTTTGTAAGACTGACCTATAAAACTTTATACCTGCTAATGATCATAACACATATGATGCCAAGAAAATAAAGAGAAATTCCTCTTAACAGAGAAAAAGTACATTTTTTTAAAAAGATTCTTTTCTTACTTCTAAATTCCTAATGAGAATTTCTTCAACTTAATATTGCAGGTAACTGAAAGTTTTCAGTCATCTTTCTGTTAGATGAATAGAAGTTTTATTTGCTCAGGGATGGGGGAGACTCGTTTTTGTATTGATTCAGTCAGCAAATCTATCATAAGCTGATATATTTCTACAAGACGAGCAAAATCTATTCTACTCACAGAACACTAACTGTCTCGTAATTAATGATTATTATTGTATTATTACATCCTTTAATTCCTACAGGAACATAGGGCTTCAGCTGCGCGTCTCTATTGCCTTCTGTTTTCTGCCAACTTTTACACTCCGCTCCAAGTCTGCCCACATGCTTTCATCTCATCCTCACATGATCCCCTCCAAGTCACCCCACCGTGGGACGACCAACTCGCCACTTCCTTTCCGGGTTCCACTCGAGCAGTGGCTTGTCTAGTGATGTCACTCACTTGATGACCTGTTTCCTCAGAGTCTGGCCAACCAATCCATCTCCATTTCTTCCTGCCTATTTGTTTCACAATCGGTTCCTGGTGTGTTGGTTCGCGCATTGCCAGAGATCCCTGTTTCTGATCTTTTCTGGTCAGCCATCTGATCTTGGGTAGTATTGAGCGAAGACAACTGTTAATGAAGGTCTGTGGTTTGTTTGAGATGCTCTTTATGACGCTCTGGCCAAGTCTCTGATCCGTATAGTGAGTAGCACTGACTGACTCCACATCGGAGTTGAAAATCCGGATCTTATACTCATTTTGATGGTGAGTGGTGTTGACCTCCACACAGACTCGACGTGAGTAATGAAAGCTTGTCTTTCTTTTCCGATTCTGGATTTGATATCCTCGTCAGTTCCGCTGACCTGCAGTTGAAACGATGCTTCCCAGGTAGGTAGGTAGGTGAAGGAGGTTGTTTCTTTCAGGTTCCTTCTATTTATGCTGACTGTCGTCTGTTGTTGTTGTTGCTGTTGGTGTTGGCCAAGAATCTTCATCACCTCTGTTTTATCTATGTTCACTTGAAGTCCTATCATCTCTGGATGCTTCTTCTGCCAGCTTGTTGCCAGGGGAAAAAGATTGTATAGTTTACAATCACAGGAAGGAAAAACCTTTTCTTGAATATCTAATTGACCCATTATGAAAGATATTTATGAAATGTAGTCACAGAAATATGTCAGTTTGAATTATCGACGACATATATCTGTATGGTGTGACTGATAGTGTTATTTTTAATGACAAAATACTTGTCAACCATACACCTAGTCAGGAGTTCAATTCCTGGTCAGTGGACTCCTTAACCTAACCTTATTCACCAGTTGGTAGTAAGCCTGGGAAACAGCGATGGCTTGGCGTGGAGCTAGTAATTTTACCCTGTAAACAGAAGGACGACAGTACTCCTGAAACTTTAAAAAGCCTTCAGGTCTATGGTTCACATTGAAAATGCAAAGGAATAAAAGAATATGATATACTGTTTAATATAATAGGGGAATTCTTATCTCCATTTTATCCAGTCATAATAACCAATTACATAACTAAGGAAGCTGTAACTGATGCAATTGTAACAATCGTTTGGCAGAATTGCACTTCACAATACTTCCCTTATATTGCTTCATGCATTAGATTCACTGATTATGTCATTCAGGCTAAACATTCCGCTAGTAGTGGTTAGAAGTAACCATAGGAATTAGTGACGATTTTAACACAGAGTTGCTTCTTCTTCTAAAATTATATATTAGTCCTATAGACTTTGAAGAATTACACATTTAGCAGAGTTTCGAAAAATAACTACTTCACTGATGGTGTGTATTATTAACTGAGAAAGTTTCAACGGACTCACGTTCATGAAAGGAGTCTTTTTCGGAGATATAAGTCAGTTCGTTTACGACACTTATAGCTACATTTCTCTCTTAATAAAATTTTACATACACAACCGAACGTTACTCTGAATTATAAGACTATGCTTAATTTCCTATAGTTGGTTTGTAAGGATTAGTTATCTTATGCTAATAGATCTGAATGGATAAACATTAAAAACTCAAACAGGTTAAGCAAACAGTACAGTGTGAAGTCACCTTCAAAAGGTAGCAATTCTGCGAAAACTTGAATACTATTAAGTCTCCCATTGAACCGAAATGCGTTGGTAGTCATTTGACCTTTTTCATCTCAGATTTGTTTTCCACTTTTGAGTAACGGTTCACAACCACTGAAATCAGAGAGTACTGGACAGTTGGTTCGTCACAGTTTAGAACTCTTTGGCAGTAAGCACTCAGAAGGGCTCGAACTCAGGACCTTTCCGTTACAAAGCAAACTCGTATATCATTCATCCGTTGGAACCCACATAAATGACCCATAAATTCTAATTTCTACCAATTCGTGATTTTAGTGCGGCCACCAACTAATGTCATCGGAGAGTATTTGTCCTCTCTGACTACAAGGTGGACCCCATTGGTTAGGAATTTTCAATAGAAGTTCAGGCAACTTCAACATTCAGCCAATCACAGACTGCTTGACAAGTATGACGTAAATTCAGATTTGAAACAGAACCCAATACTTCATTATAATAAAGGTTTTTGTATTTCCCAATGAATGAAAAACAAAACGATATTGTTTCTACTGATGTTTCGCTATTTAATGCTAATAACTTTATCAAAGTATTATTAAACCGGAATTTACAAAATCTCAGCATATATATAACAAAGAGTCAAGGGGTGAGAAAATAGACTTAGGTCAAGTTAAAGGGACATAGGAAGTCAGAATAGTAATGAAGATCACTAAACTAAATAACAAAGGTAATAGTACATCTGTTATGATCTCAAAACAAAGTTTACTAACTTGATCATCGTTTGTCAGTCTGGGGTCATTTTTCGTTGTCAAGTTGGTCAATTGGTAAAGATAACAAAACCAAGTGTAGATTGTTGGGTTTGATCAGTGTGTAAAATTATAAAAGTAGTGCGTGTTTACATAGTGAACTTGCTTATCACATTTGTGTTGATTTTGTCACTTCATTGGGGAGGGGGAGGGAGGTGTTGTAACCAGGTCAGATTCTGTTTTAGTCCATCATTCTTATTCAGCTCAGGCAATTCGGATTCCACTTGATATGAAGTGATTCTGATATTAGACGTTCTCTTGTGATTTCTGAAGTTTTTCTGGATTATTTCAATACTGTCAAAATCAATTTTGCGGCCTGATTCTATAGCGTGTAGACCTATGGCTGATGATTTTTCAAGTTTTCCTAGTTCAACTGGATTTCGTGTTGGTCGAAGAGATGCTCTACGGTGTCCATTTCTTCTGATTTTGATTCCTCGAGATGTTTGTCCGATGTAGATCGCATCACATTCCAAGCATTTTATTTTATTTCATAGACACAATTAGATAGAGAATCTTTTGGCATTTGGTCTTTAATGTGGACAAGGTTGCTTTGAAGTGTGTCTGATGCTTTGAAGAAAACTCTAATGTCGAGCTGATTGAGTACTCTTCTGATTTGGTCTGATGTCTCTGCTCTATATGGAATGACGACTATTGAGATCCATGTTTTCGGAATGCGTTTTCGGCCATACTTAATGTCTGTGTTAATTTTGTTGATGAAGTTCCTTGGGTAGTTGTTTTGCTTGGGGAGACTTTCAGTAATGTTTGATATTTCTTCTTCTTTTTCTTTTTCATCCGTTAACATCAGAGAGTGTGCTCGTCTAAGAAGACTTGCAACAACTGAAATCTTTGGGCTGATGGGGTGTGATGATTTGAATTCTAAATATTTATTGGAGTGCGTTTTCTTCCTGAATATGGATATACTAAAATGTCCGTTTTCCTTCCTCTTAACTAGGCAGTCTAGAAAGGTAGTTCACCAACGTCTGATTCTGGGAGATACACAGTTTATTTTCTCCAGGAATGAATTGTGTAGATCTCGTTTTAGTACTACAAAAGTATCATCCACATATCTTAACCATATTTTAGGAGTGAGTATGCTTGAAAAGATGTTATTTTCGATTTGATTCATAAAAACAATATCGTTTTGTTTTTCATTCATTGGGAAATACAAAAACCTTTATTATAATGAATATCATATACCCAATGGCCAAATTTTTTCAAACCGTTAAAAGTGAGCTTGGTTTGGACATATAGAACCGAATACTTCTTTCTAATGGTTGCTATTAAGTCTTTGAGTATATGTAGTAACAAAGCTTCTTCTTCGTAGTCACTGAAAGAAGAAGACATTGATGGCTTATTCTAATGTGGTGCTGATTTTAAAACACTTGTTAATCACAATGTACTTATGACAAAACGTCATTGTTGTTAGACGAAATGAGGTATTTTTTTCTACAAATAATGCACCGATTGTATCTTCAGCAACTTTGTTATTCTCATGGTATATCCGTGTGTTAATGTAATAACAACTACCTTCAGATGACTAGCCTTCAAGGAGTTACACCATTTAACTCACTGAACTGCAATGTTTACACAAACTACTTTGTTTTTTTTTTTCAAGTATTGGTTTTTGTAGGGATTTTGTTTGATTGCATTGTTTTTATCAAATATTTCCCATGTATTCATTATACTCAAAGTATCTTAATATAATATCATTAAAAAAATGTGATCAATTAATGTTAATATTATGAATCCAACCAAAACTGACTCAGAGTTTACTCCGAACGTGCTTCACCACTCAATGATGCTAGCGGCAATTGTTTCAACTAACATATGAATAATGCCAAATAAATTTAATCATCAATCATTTTAAATTCTTTCTTTTTTTGTGTTGCGTTTATAATGACAATATTTGGAATTCCATTCGATATATAATACACTTTGATTATTTAGCGAATTGGGAATATTATGTAGGCTGATTGCGGTATTTATAAATGAATATAAAGCCTTAAATAACGAGATTCATTAAGTGTACATGTCATATATATATATACTAAAATGTTTTAAAGACAGTGGAATATTCACATCAGCTTCTACTTTGTTCACCAAAGATAAAAGAATAAGCGTTCTATGAAATAAATGACTATTCATAATGAATTTCCACTTAAGTAGAAGGCTAAAAATGATGTATCCGATAAATGCGATAAATTTGTCTGATAGAAACCAATACTACTTTAGATTTCAGCGAAGTGATTATCAAACGATAACTTGATAAAAAAAACTTACTCTGATGTGTGCTTGTGTCTGTGTGTGTGTGGGGGGGGGTGTATGTGCACGTCTGTTGATTGAAATCCATCATTCAAGTATTCAGTAGTGCTATTAAACTAAGGTGACGTGATACTACTGAACAATATTTTAGTACCGATGTTAGTAGTCAATCCATACGTATATGAAAAAAATAGGATCCATTCTTTCTGTTGGCACTGATCAACAAAATGTCTCCCCATTATAAAAGAAAGCATTATGTTTATGCTGCAACTTTAAACTATAGAGTTCCTTAGGAAAGTTTGTGATTTTAACAATGACTCATGAGAACAAGAACAAGTGTCTACAGGAGTAACTATGACACATGTATTTATCACCTGATAGTATTTACTTAGGAATTTCAAACTAAATCATATGCCGCACAATTAGGCGTGTTTCTCGTCGAATTTCCGAACATCACCCTGCATAGTGGTTAAGCAAAGGCCAAACAAACTCTATTCGTAGCGCTATTCTGGCACATCTTGTGGATACAGAACATAAAATTGATGTTAACCAGGCTTTTAGAGTTATTTACCGGATACCAACAAATCTCAACTCCGCCTTAAGTGTTCGATTACTAAATATTGCTGAGACTGTTGGGATCCACATTAAAAAGCCTAATTTGTGCGTCCAAAAGAAGTTAATTCAGACACTGTCCTTACCTTGGCCATCTAGGATTGAATGATCCTCAATTTTTGTGGAAATTTCCTAATTTTAGTTGACATTCTATTCGCTATTATATCTTTATTACTATTATAATTTAAGTATTTTTAGTGAACTGTAATTGCATTGATCATACTTTACAAATCGATATTATTTAAAAAACACTAATATTGTTACTGACTACTATTCTAGAATATTCTATATATATAAACATATATATATATACTTGTAGAGCCAGAAGAGGAATTTATCGAAAAGAATATTCTTTGCTCAATTATTTTGTGTTTTATAGATGTCTGAATGAATATTTTTGCTATAAATCAGATTAGTTGCAGGATTTCATCATGAGCTGACATTGGTTAGAGAACCATTGGAAAACTAGCTGGGAGTACTGGACAGCTGTTTCCCCCAAGTATGATACTCTTCAACAGCACGCACCCACCAAGGTTCGAATCAATACTTAAATCAGATTAGCCATACAGTATTATCTAGTCACTGGATGACAAAAAAATACTTCGAAGATGAACATTTTTGGCACAACATAGATTCAAGTGTTGAATATTGATCATGTATTGCTAACATATTAGTGAATTTAATCGATTAAGGAAGGACACAGTTCTATATCTCTCAGTTTGCCTGATTTCTGCAGTTCCAAAGTAAATTTCAAGGATGGAAACTGACTAGTTCTATGATAGTAAAATTAGGAAGTCGTTGGAAAAAGATTTCAATGAGCAAGAAAGTTATATAGTGAAGAAAAGGATGAGAATTTTTGAGAAAAGTGGGATGTTAGACTTTCGTATTTGTATACTATTATTATACAAGTAATATTTTGGTCATCATTATTAATAGTAAAAATTTTTAAATGTGAGGAATTTAATTAGATAAAAGGAACTGTTTATCTACTTTCATATCTACTTTCAGCCCATCTGTGTTGATACCAATGGAATAAGAGTTCTTAGGGTTTTTCAAAATGCTACAAAAGTTATGCTTTCAATTTATTATTTTTATTTTTATTTATTTATTTTATTGCCTAGCGTTCGTAGTGCGGCATAGAGCTTCAAGTTTGAACTCTGACATTTCAGTAGCATTAGTGTTTGTACTGAATGAGGTTGCTAACCGCATGCCCGGACTTCGTTTTTTTGTCGAGCATACAATGTGCTAGAGAAGGTCAAGGTGTGCGGCAACTGGGAATCGAACCCTGGACCACATGCATGATTAGCGAACATTCTTCTACTTAATCGCTGTTGTATGATTTCGAATGAAAGAACACAAGTTGAAGATGAAATAGTGAGAAAATCCGTTTGAGCATAAATCATATCAGTGAACCTTATGACATATTAACGAATAATAAACTAAAACCAGTCTGTTGTTTCATCAGACTATCATAAGATTCATTATTAGGCGCAACCTTTTATTTTAGATTTACCCTGAAATATTTACGTAGAAAGGTAGAAATTTACAAAAGCTTACGAATTACTTTTAAAATAATAATGTCGTCATTGCTATTAACCCTTTAAATATTAGAGTCCTACATTATTTTCACCGCCATCTACGTCTGACTATATTTTAAACTTTATTTTTGTGTGTTATTTCACCTGGAGATATTTAAAAGAAATCATGTGATATATACTTCTGAGTATTTTCGGTAATTATACACTTAAAACATACAAAATTTCAGTCCATATCACTTTCTAACATTTTTACCCATTCATCCATCTATCCCCAGATATTTGAGTCAAATGTTTCAGTGAACGTAGTAGATTTCATGTTTGCCAGTACATATAAATATATATATATACAATGAAATAATTCGACATATTAAATATGATAACTGAAAGTGAATGAAATACTTTCGTATGACGAAAAACACATTTTTCACTCACAGTTCTAAGCGCGTTTAATATAACAACAACAAAAAATGCTTAGTCTCTCCAATTTTCGAAACTCAAAGCCACTTACCTCATCAAAGTTGTCAGATAGACATCAGCTTAATCACCACATGATATTAGAAGGTTTCGTATCACAATAAGAAAAGGTATGTAAGATTTAATAGTGTGGAATATACCAATATCATGAATAAAAGTTAATCTGAACGATGGATATTCATTTCAATAATTTCTCCTCTTCAGGTTTTTACAATTATAAAGTATAATATTTGTTATCGTTACACACATGGCCAGTTATGTGGCGGACACATTATTTTTTTATTTAGAATAACAAATTAGGTATGGGTGTCAAAATTGTGTGACAAACGTGCCAGGCTGAGATCGATTACAAAATACTGTAAAGTGGGAGACAGTGGTGGTGATTAGTCATAATAGATTGGTAGCATGTGGGTTAGGAAAAACTGACAAGTCAGTTCAAGGTCATAAAAGGTGTCAGTTAAGTGGCTAGTACAAAGTGCGATGCATTAAAGAGGAGTTAGTAAGACTGCAATGAGAGGATCATAATGAAATAACGAATGTGTGAAATGAAATTGATGGAGGTATATATTGAGAAAATACATAATATCACTAATCATAAGTCCGGATAGTATAAATGGAGAATTCCATAATATTGAGAGAATATTTGCATGAAGGGTATAAATTATGATGAATAATAATAATTGTAATAATAAGCAAAGAAAGAAAAAAAACAAGAGGTTTAGGGGAAGGAAGCACTCTTGGTGAGAAGAAGAATCATCACTCCAGGTTTGGCCACTATAGGAACAGCGCCTGGACGTTTTCATTTTGGATACAAAGTTCCGGTTTAGTCGATCTTATTGCAACAGCTTCAGCTATGTGTAGGAGGCGTAAGCGAACAGTACGTGATAACGACTTCGGGATTCGGTATATAACTCTGAAAGCTGTGTTAACATCGATGCTATGTCTAGCACCGACCAAGTTTGACAAGATCGAGCCTTTTGTGCACTTAATTTCTCCCCTGGTGAACCAAGCTAATAAATGTTCTCGAACCCGTAGACGGACATACCTAATCGTGCGCCCTTTATAACTTGAACAACAGATGCATTTGAAATGGTATATGCACGAAGAAGATCGAAGGTTAGGTAACACATCTTTGAGTTGCTGGGTGAACATTGGATGGCTACTGAAGGGTAGGGACAGACGTACAGAGTAGAAAGTTTTCATTATCTCTCTGGTTAAATGTTGAGATAGAATCTCTGCAGGAGTATCTCCCTTGAATTTTAGACGTAAAAATAGTGGCTTTTTCTCCACTGTTGCCAATTCATGTTTACGACTGTTGTAACCTATGTTGGGTTTAATGAACTTCTCTGGATATCTCTTCTCGCTTAGAATGTCTCAGATGACCTGGAGTTCTTTCTCTACACAATCTTCAGAACAAATCGATCTGGTCAGATTCTTACAATTAAGAGCGAGGTCCATTTGTTAAAGATTAATAATAAAAATAGTAGTAATAATAGTAAATCATATGTAGGACATCAATAGTTACAAATGTCAAATGACATAATTCAGTAATGAAAATGTTAGTCAGTGTAGGAATAGAATTTGGGCACTGTCATAATAATTCACCTCATATTAAATACGTTTCTTGGATATAACAAAGAGTGACACAGTATAACTGAGTAGATGATGTTTCTAGCCCAATATACTACTCATAGTAATATCATCGGAGTATTCCCAAAATTTCATAACTGGTTTTTTACATTTGCGTGGAATAAGGGAGTAGAATTAGTGTACATAAAGGAAGCTATGGAGTCGTGTGAATACACTGACATGTCATCCAGTGATTAAAACTGTATCATTCTGTGTTATATCAAATAATCTGTTCCCATGTGAAGAATTATATATTTTTTGAGTATTTCTTAAGTTATATTACTTAATGAAGATGACGGCTGAATGAAAACGTGAACTTGGTTTGGACATATATGATGGCTGAGAATGTGAATAATCCAGAACGCTTATTCTTTTGTACTAGTCATTTAAATTCCATTTAAATGAGATCAGAATCCTCATGGGCGATATGAATGCAAGCCGAACTGGGAGGAGATAACACAGGAAGAGAACTCATCATGGGTCGAAATGCTGTGGCTCGGAAAAATGAATGAGAACGGAGGATTATTGGCAGACTTCTGATCCTTCAGTGATTTGGTGATCGGAGGTGGCGTTTACAAACACAAGGATATACACCAAGCAATATGAAGATTTCGCTTGACAGACACACTATAAACCAGATAGATTTCACCTCAGTATTGCTCAAGGAAGTGGAGACGCAGCCAGTCTGCTGGACACAGTGTCGAGAAGAGGGAAGGATGTGGGCAGAACGGCTGATGCCAAAGCCAGCCAGAATCAGAAAGGCGAGCTACACTTTCAGCAACCTGAAACCAATTAGGAAATCTTCTGTAGTTTACTCACCCAGTATAAACAACACGATTCAGATTCTCAACTTCAATGTGAAGTCAGCCAGTTAATGCTTTTATATGGGTGAGAAACTTGCACTGCGTGTCACGAAAAGGATTTCCAACAGATTGCATACTTTCATCAACAACTACCTTCATTGAATTCATACTGAAGATCAAATGGCTAGCCAGGATGAATAAATAACAATAAACTCTGGCTGGGAAAAAACCAACAGGTGAGAGCCAGTTTCGTAACAAATATGTAGGAGAAGTGGATAGGGCATACATTGAAGAGGCCGTCGAATGAAATCGCGCTCAATGAAGGCTATCACTCGAGTGGAATCCCAATGGGAAGCGAAGAGTAGGTCATCGGTGAGATGGCAACACAAAGGAGACCGTGTATGGAGGAGGAGATGAGAGATTACTTGCAATCGTGTATTCAGCTGAAGAGAATGGCAGAAAATAGAAGAAAGTGGATGTGTGTTGTTGAAGCCCTATATTCCACCGGGAACGCAGGCTAATAACAATAATAATACATTTCTACTGAGTCAACTACTTTGGTGAATGAACCTGAGAAATCTTTCCTATGATTAAGTAGAATAGTAAGCATTACTTAGAGACATTTCATTCAAGATACCAGGTTGACCCTATAATTGGAAGTTTCTGCAGTAATATATGAAAATGTCATATTTTTACTAATCAATAGGGCTGTTTTTCTTCACGAACTTTTCCATGTCAAAATATATGATTAAAAATTATTTGGCTCACAATAATTTGTTGAGTCATTTTACGAGATTTAGGAAGCATTCTTTGAAGGTCAATGTCTGTAGCTGTTCAAAAAATATATTTTCGTAATGCTATTTGGAATTAGTTTACGACCTTTCTGTTATGCAGTATGCTGAGCACAACTCTGAGTGTATATCGGAAAAGGGAATATTGAAAATCATTTTAATTTATAAAAAATTGCGCTCTTATTTAAACAGTTTGTTTACTGGTGAAAAGTTTTTGTATCGAACGAAACGATGTCGCTGTTCTGAAAGTACTTTCTGTTAAATTTAAAGGTCATTAGTGAGTAGATTTTATTCAGACGCCCTAGAAACATGTCAGAAACACAGGGTATTGTGTTCTTCATGGTATAGAAACTTTCCATAACAATCACAATCCTAGATGATTAGTTCAATGGAACAATTCTTTAGACAGCACTATTGAGGCTACTGAGAAATATAAAGTAGTTTGTAAAGTCATGAAATACTTTTCTTGTATCTTACGCATAGAATAACCTAATTTGTAAATTTTTATGTTAACTATGTAACATTTGTTAGACGTGTGTTCATTAAATTAAACAAAATAATGTGACACTATTTGTGAGCCACATTGTTATTTAGAATTAATCTATTTTAATAAGTTTCACAGCTTGAATGAAAATATGTATAATTCAGAAGACAGAAAGTTATACAATTGTAAACAAATGAATGCATTTTATTTCGACTACCCTCTAGTTTTTATTCACATTTACCTAGTAAATAAGGCATAACAGTACTCAAACACCTTTCAGTTTAAAAGTTCCTCTAAAAATTCCATTTACAGTCGATTAGCTCGGGAGGTTTCGACAATGATTTCTCTTCTCTACACCTGGTATATATATTGATCTTCTTGTCACTAAATAATCAGGGATCCCTCCGTGTTTATTTCAACAAATTTTAATGCTTGATTTCAAGCTTAGGTGAAAAAATTGGCAGTGGTTTTGTAGAATTTAGTGAAGCTATGCAATAACTATCCTTAACAGTGCTGAATTTCTCCCATAAAACAAAATTCTTAAATTGTTCGCAACATAATAAACTCACCACTTTTCAGACCCATAATTCTCACAGTGAATTGCATAGTCATTCCTAATCAGTCCCTTAAGTAAATATTGCCTAAAAATTACTAATATCAGGACGAAATAAACTTTTGAAACTATGCAGGCCTAACTACAAGGATCAAAGTAAGTAGGACTGTATTCTCAGTCCACATTTACATTGACGTACAAGTTTGCCTCCATTCATGATTTAAACTGCCTTTGATATTTAGTGAAGCACCAATGGAAATAAACGGATAGACATTGGTAGGAAAAATTAAAGTGAATACAATCCAAAATTCCAAATAGGAATATACCTTGACTGGACAATAGTTAGTAACTAGTATCAAGTCCATTGTTTGTAGCAGACTGAATTCTGTCAGTCAAATTTCCAATGTAGCCATCATGCTAAGTGGCTTGTCATCACGGTGTATTCTCAACTGTTGTTATTAGATACCTGGAGGTGATTAGCATGAAGTGCTGGAATTGTTTCCTACAAGAGGTCAGTCATTAGCCAACAGAGCGCAGTAGTAACGTCTGTGACATGGGTTTGAATCTCAGAATGGACAATCAGTTCCTCTAAGATTGCAGATATATCTTGCTGGTTGATGAGTGCCAGCTAGCAAGAGACTATCTGAGTGCCTCTAAGCATCTAATAACAATAAGAATATACCATGGAGATCACTACTTTCTCAGACAATAAAAAACACATCTGTTCCTATGCTTGGTTCACCTGCTACCGACACAATTGAAAGTAATTCTCACACTTTGTATAGTATCCTGCCAAAAATGTCATCTTTAGGCAACATTTATGTCAGCAGGCTATATTTTACTGTACAAGGGTATAGATATTTGACTAGCTAACTTGTATACACCTTTTCGGAAGCTCTCGGTCTTTGTGATTTAATGTTATCCTCAATCTAAACAATTAAACTCACTATGGAATAGATACCGTCAATGGTGTAGTGAGTATAGTAAAACATTTTGGAATTAGATACATTGCCAGCTTATTATTTTTAAAGTTGATAGCGTGGAAAACAGTTTCCACTAAGCATATTACCTTACTAACACGTAATCAATTTTTATGTGTTTAAACTCATTTTGTCTTTACATCAATGAATTATCATCCAATCCCTACTAACTTTATAAAAATTGAATCCATCCAGTTTTTACTTAGCTGTGATGTACTAACAACCTATGCTATCAAGTAAATTTCAAGCAGTAAATACAGGTCACAGTAGCTTTAATAGGTTCGCGTAGTTAGCAAAGCCATTAGATTCATAACTTTCCTTGTGAAGTAAAACCTGATTAAGTCATTTCGGATAATAATGTAACATTCCCCAATGAAAATCAAGTAGTGATCAGAGAATATTTATACCTTATCGAAAATCTACCTCTTCCCTTAAGAAATATAGGAGTTACTGTATTGTGTTTATTAGTTTTGATACAAACTCATTTCCCTATTTACCATTAAATATGAGAAACACTATAATAAGGTCTCACTTATTATTTAACCGGCTAAAGGAAAAATGAATGGCAAAGACAAGAATTCTCTGGATTAGTTTGAAGTGGTTCTGTCTATATGAAATTAAGTGACCTTTGTCTTTCATATTCGTCTTGTGTATAACGCCTAAGAAGTTATCTTAGCAATATCCATCCCCTTTAAAGTTATTTGAGAAATTATATACGCTTAGGAACTTTCATTAACAGTTTTCCTCTAATTCAAAGGTTAGGCTGCTTTTTGACTGAGCAATTTGAAGAATTAAACACATAAATTATGCGTCTATTAGCTAAGCCTATGGATTTTGCAGCGATTTCGTGATATTTGCCTGCTCCAAATAATTGTGACTACGTGTTTTGTTTTAGTAATTACAGTCTATATTAAAGTGAATTTCCCGTATCACCTATTTTTAATAAAACTAAAGAAATAATAATTGTTATGTTTTTTTCTAAAAGTACTTTTTTCTATATCCCTTTTAGCTAGTACTTCAAACCGGTGCAGTTGTAATTCAGGTAATGCAAGGAGCTACTCTACTGCACATTGCCGTTTGGTATTCAGCTCATCGGATAATTGAACACATTTTAAAGGAGGATGCAGCCAACTTAATCGATTGTAAAACAATAGTAAGACAATGAATAAATTGTGTGTTTATTGAGAAAACTTAAAATCGTTACTGATTTGTTTTTGCTTTTTCATCAAATGATTATTTCTCATGAACTTAAGTAAATGCTTAAATTTAGAAACTATGATTAAAAGAAAAATCAAAAATTCTCATGTAGAATGAACAGTAGCGTTAGCGTGGATATTTTGAATAAAAACAACTGGCAGATTGTTAAAGTCCAGTTATTCCGTAAACCAACGACGGAATTCCCTCAGTTCTCTATCAGCCTCATTCAACAGCTATATGACAACGCGACATGTGAAGTGATCTACAATAGAAAACTCATTGAAGCCTTTGAAGTGAAGGCTGGAGTAAGACAAGGCTGTTTACCATCACCGATGGATTATGCGGAAGACTGTGCATAAGAGCGAAGAGATAGGAATACGGTGGACCGACAATGAGACACTAGGAGATCTGGACGTCGTGGACTGTCTATCTCTCATGTCACACAAACTCGAAGATGTACGGGTAAAAACCAACAAGTTATCAGAAGAAGTGGCAAAAATAGGATTTTGCTTGTTAACACAGAGAAAATGGACGTTATAAAGATGACAAGCCGATCAACAACAATAAGCGCAAATCCCTATCAACTGTATAAATCTAAAAGAGGTGACTCCATTCACTTATCTAAGGACTGTCGTGTAAGCTACAGCTAACTCCACAAATAAGGATATGAAAGCTAGAATCAGAAAGACAGGACAGATCTGCGTCACTCTGAAGTCATTTTGTAAATCAACAGCAATCAATGTAGACAACAAAATTCGAATTTTCAAAATCAATGTGAAGTCAGTCAATTCTTCTGTATAGGCCAGAAACTTGATACACCCATCACGGAAGGTATTTTCAACTCTCCACCGCAGACTTTGTGCGTCAGTGGTACAGAGGTTGAATGCAAGCCAACCACGCAGGTGGCCTGGGGTTCCATCCCCTGCCAGTGCACCTCCTTACCTCGCTAAACTAGTAATAAGACTGGTAAAGAAGAAAGGTTGGATATGAGGCTAGCAACCCTATCCCTCAAAAATAAATACCATAGCTACTGAAACTTCAAACCTCTAGCTTAAAGCTATATGTTCTACTGGGAACGTAAACGGATAATAGAACTTCAGACTTTAATCAATATCTGTCTTTGATGGCTCCATACTGAGGGTGGGGTGGCCATCCATTATCAAGAAGAAACTCTGGGAATGAACCAACCAGGAACCTTTTGCTCAAGAAATATTCCAAAGGAAATGGAAATGGATAGAACATGCGCTGAGGAGACACCTGGGTGACATTATGCGCCGAGCTTTCTCTTGGGTAAAGCACGAATGGGAGATGATGAGTTGGGTGTGTTTTCGAAAGTCACGTGTAGCAGATCGTGTAAAGGTGGAGATGGAGGTCTATGGGCACCTATGAGTTCCGATAAGCAGGACCGCGAAGAGCAGCAAAAATGGAGATTCTCTGTAGAAGCCCTGTTTTCCACTCGAAATCTAAGGGAATAATATGTAATATTCCGAAAACTGCTTGTATAGAAGTACCATAATTTTGAGTACCAATTAAGTTAATAATAATTACTAAATTAGTGATTTGTAAACCATGATAGACATTAGATTCTGAGCTGAAAAATAATGAAATTTTCAGTCAAACAGCTGCTCATCTACACACTGTCTATTGCCTACACACCACCTATAGTGTAGTTATCACTCAAGAACCGAATACGAAACCTGATTGACAGGCTATTCTAGTGTTGTTGCCACCCACATATCGATTATGGTCAGTAAATGAATCATACATTGGAAAATACTACTTGTTGTGTCTACCAACTGTTTTGACTGTTAACTTTCGATTAAAGTAATATCGATTTTTAGTGAAGAAAAAGCAATCACTGCTCAATTCATATATTTATCTGTGTACTTGTGTGCTCATATTCATTTATTAACAATCTATGACATTTTTAATAAAAAAAAAGCCATTAAACATAAGTGATACTCTCATCTATTTTGAAGTGGTCACCGTAACAGTGAATTTCAAAATAACACAGGTAGTAAGGGTTAATAGAATATTGGTAGGATGTTCTCGGTTATTTTTCACTGGAATCACAGATACATAAATACACGGATACAGAGTGAGTATTTGAGGAGAAATGCAAGTTATTCTATTGAAGGTGGATGATAGTTTTAATAGCAGAAATATTTCATCGTTGTGAAACATAATTAGTCCTAAATAAAGCCGGCCAGTAATCAGTTATTGTTTATTATTGTTTCCTAGGGTTCCAAGTGGAATATAAGCCTTCAAAAACACAAATCCACTTCTTCTATTTTCTGCCATCCTCTTTCGCTGATTCCACAATTGCCAATAATCTCTCATCTCCTCTTCCACACACGGTCTCCTTTGTGTCACAATCTCACCGACGACCCACTTGTCACTTCTCATTGGGATTTTACTCTAGTGATGGCCTACATTGCGCGCAGTGTCGTTCGATGGCCTCCTCAATGTATACCCATTCATTTCCATTTTCTCCTGCATATTTGTTGAATGGCAGGTTCTTGGCCAGTTCGTTTGCAGAGTTTCTTGTTGATAATCCTTTCTGACTAGCTGGCCATTTGATCATCAGTGTGGAGGCAGCAAAGGCAGCTCTTGATAAAAGTCTGAAACCTGTCAGAAATCCTTTTCTCGACACTCAGTGCAAGTTTCTGACCTGTATAGAAGAAATGTCTGACTTGACATAGGTGCTGAAAATACGAATCTTGTTCTTAGTGCTGAGTGAGGAAGATTTCCAAATTGGTTTCAGGTTGATGAAGATGTAGCTCACTTTTCTGATTCTGGCCGGCCTTAGCATCTTCATATCTTCCCCCTGTAGTTGAAACAGCGCTTTCTAGATGAGTGAAAAAACTAGCCTCTTTTACGTTTTTACCGTTGATGGTGACTGGCGTTGGTTGTGGGTCAGCCGGTTGTCCCCATCACCTCCGTCTTCTCCATATTCACCTGGAGCACTCACTGTCTTTGCTGCTTGCCTTGCCTCTTTAGCCAGTTTGTTGGTTTTCGCCTGCACTTTCTCGAGTATATGAGACATTAAACATATATCATCCACAGGCGAAATGCAGACCTACTGGAGTCTCTTTATCAGTGGTCCAGCCTATTCCTGTCTTTTCACTCCCTGTGCACAATCTGATGCATAATCAAGTCCACCAGAGTTATGAATATCAATGGTGATAAAAGGCAGCCTTGTTCAACTCCTGAATTCTTCACAAACGCCTCAATGTGTTTCCGATTGTGGATCAGCTGACACGAGGTAGTGTCATATAGCCAGCTGTTGAACGAGGTATTGAACACACCACAAATTATTTCTCGGTCAAAGCTGTCTGTTGAAGGCCTATTCGAACTAAATGAATGGAGTTGAGGTAGAGAGAGGTTTGACTGCTATTATATGCTTCTTTCTATGATGACGATGCGTAAAGTTGTGATCTGATCAGCCTATGATTCGCCTTTCCTGAATCCAGCTTGTTACGGTGGGCGGCGGATTTCTGTATCCGAGGCATCCTTTATTTTCTCCAAGATGATGTGAATTTGCATTCTACTTGGCGTGGACAAGAGCGTTATCAGACGCCAGTTCTTCCAGAGGCCTAAATAGGCGGTACTTCTTTGGGAGCTTGACGAGGTAGCTAGGCTTTCTTCCAGTCATCATGTACCTTTTCTTCCTTACAAACATCTTGCAATAATGGCGTCCGCATATCTGCTGCAGTGATAAATAGTAGCTGAAAAAACCATTCATGTTCGAAGCAGAAGATCGTTATCTAAGTAATCGTTGTAACAGCAGAGGTCTGTTGTGAAACACAGAACAACATGATTACAAATGTGATTGACTTTATGCCTCTGGAAACAGTCTCTAGCTTCATAAGTTACAGAAACACTAAATAATCAGTCTATAGTGCACAAATCTATGCCTTATGTACTTCGACTCTGAGTAAAAAAATTTAAGACAAAGTGGATCATCTCGAGTCAATATTCATGATGATTTTGTTACGATAATGTTTGAAGAACCGTAAAAATTCAGAATTCGTTGCCTTTTGTTCATTGTTGGTATTTACACAAATAAAATCATTAGTAAACCTCTAGGGATGTTCAATAAAGGATAGTTAAAGTGAAGAATATTGATCAATTTTGTTTAACTATTTGACCATAAGAATTTCATTGTATCCAACCTTACCATTCTATGAACTCAAATATTTTGATATTATATATATATATATGTCTCTACAGAAGTGAACAAAATTTTCAAAAACACTAATTGATACAAAGCTTTTTCATGCTGTTTTATTACAAGAATTAACTGTTTAAAGAATGCGAAAATATCACAAGAGTCTTAAAAATGTTTGCATTTAGTAAAATGTTTTTCTAAGGACCTGATTTGTTTCAAATTTTAGAAGAGACTGATGTCAGTTAGAGAACCACTGAAAACTAAAGGAGTACTGGACAAGTGTTTTGTCCTAGTGCTTGAAACTCTTCATCAGCACGCAGCCGTCAGGGTTCGGACCCAGGGCATTCTGGTTGCAAGACAAGCTAGTGGATTATTCATCCATTAGGACTTTATTCAGTGGCCCATGAATTTTAACTTCTACTCATTTGTGATTTTAGCGCGACCTATAATCAATATCAGGGGCGATTATTTTTCCTCCCTACAGACCCCATCAGTCACAATTTCTCACCAGGACTCCGAAAGGTCTCGGATTCGAGTTCCAGGGGATGAGTACTGCCGGTCAGTCCCAAGCTAAGAAGAAACAGATGTCCAGTACTCCCTGATATCAATGCGTAGTCAAACTTGACACAAATGTCTTTCTTTTTTGACACAGTCAAGTCTCAATAATTTCTTTATGAAATGGTGGCCACGTTAGTGCAGACAAGATAACAACGACCTTAAAATGACAGGGACATTATAAGTTTCAGTTTCCCCTAAGTGTATGTTTCACACACCACGAAGACGGTTGCATACAGGCAACGGACTATCAGCAAAAATTGGCTGACGACCACTCATATCAAAAGATGTTTGTATACAAACTAACTAATGCTGACTGACTTTTACAGATATGAGAAACAACATCAATTAAAGCTGAAAGCAACTCAAATGACAATACTAAATAAGCCTGCCGAAAGATTATCAATAACATCGACAAATAATCACAGTGAAACGTCACTTCTATGCTTTAGCTTACAACTGACAATAAGAAAACTTAAACATACTACAGAATGCATGAAGACAGAAGCTTAAAAAAAAAAGTAACCAGAATACTTCATTAGTTCTGTAGGTCTTAGGTAGTAATTGGGCAGTTTCAAATGATGAAACGTAGTCATCAGTATAAAATCAACGACTTATTTAATAATAATGATTTTTTCTCATTAATACCTGGTTCTATATTTGTCGATACTTTTCCATGTAGATTATTTTTATTCATCTGTTGAGTACAACAATCAGATGAAAATAAAAGCGAAATTAAGGAATTTAATCGTTCACTATTTAGTGTAAAAAGCTCTATTGCTTTATGATAATAGTATGCATTATACCAACTGTATTTGTTTTCTTTTTGTGCCTAGGAAGGTTTTACTCCATTGCACGTTGCTGCTGGCGTTGGGGATTTCATAGCAGTTGAAATGTTATGTAAAGCTGGAGCTAATCTTGAAATTACGGATACAGTAAGTAATGTAAAATTATAAAATTAACAAGTTATAAAGTATGCCTTATGCAAACCAAGTTTTTCAGATAATGATAATGATTTGTAGCTTGGATGGATGTAATTCTTATGGTTGTTGTCCTCTCTAAGATCTGTTATTTAATTGTGGAACTTATATTGTCTTCAAGGTCAAGTGAACTTTTGGAATTCTCTACAAATAATGTCCTTACATCTTCTGATAAACTTGAAAATGATCGATCGACCTTCTCTTGAAATTTCCATAGAATTGTATCCATTTGCATTTACAGTGATTGTTTAGTTGACACAATCTTTGATCTTTTGTTCGTGTGAATTAGTTTTCACTCTGCCGTATAATATAAGCAGATCTACGTAATTAAAACATAGAATTATTCATAGGTGATGTGCAGCATCATTATCATAATGTGGAGATCATTGTTTGATTTGTTCCAGCCATCTTCACACCAAACCTCTTATTGTGCTTCTTCTTGAAAACAGTAATAATAGTAATCATACTAAAGCTTTATTTTAAACAATATATGAACACGTAGTACAGTAACTTTCAGAGTATTTAGTTCCAAAATACTTTATCCTTGTATAAGATTTAAAAAATGCAAAGTAATATTCTGAAATATATCATGTGACATAGTGTTGTTGTCTCACATGAAGAAAGAATCAAATCTGTGTATTTTTCCTTCATTTCCTCCAACATTTGAACAGCATTTTGTTAAAAGCTAATCAAATAGCCCAGTAAATTAAGCAGGTCAGCCGGTTTTATATGAAATCAGTGAAGTTCCGATCCACAGTGGACGTTTGATGATTTATGAAATCTGAGAGAGAGAAATCATGCAATTATTATTATTATTATTAATTCCTTTACGTTCCCAGTGAAACATAGAACTTCAAGCTAGAAGCTAGAAATTTCTGTAGCAGTGGTGATTATTTTTACAGGACGGGGTTTCTAGACCCATGCCCAACCTTTCTTCTTTACCAGTCTTATTAATGGATTGGTGAGATAAAGGAGTGCGTCGGCCGAGGATGGAACCTCGAATCACATGCATACATAGTTGGTGAGCATTCTACCGCTGTGCCACTGACGCACGAGTTTCAAAAGTAATTGAATATATGTATATATATCATATATTTAACCACATCTGATTATCCTTTTATTCCTTTCAGCATGGTAGAAATGCACTGCATCATGGTATAGTTAGTGATCCGCAAACAGCTGCTCTACTCTGTTCCTACAATAAAGACCTTGTCATTGTTTCAGATTCTGTAAGTCATTTACATTTTTATATGAAGTATGAAAATGTATAGATATCTTTAATGTTATGAGTGACAGAAATGAATAACTACAGGCAATTAGGGAAATTTATTTACCTACGTGAGCTCACTTGAAAAACGGATAAATTCCTTGTCAGACTATACATATATATATATATATATATATATATATATATCATAAATTCTATTTCGAGACAGTGACCTTGATTTCTTTTATTGAAGCCAAAATCGCATAGTAAGCCGAATCTTATCGAAAGCTCAACGAGTTTGGAATTATGAACATACTAATTTAAAAAAGGAATAATTTTCCCTTTGTTAACTAACTGTTAAAGATTATGTCTATTTGTTCTTATTTATCCTTTGGAAACATTTCCAGTGCTACAAGGTTTTAATATCCGTAATGTCCTTTTAAAATATCCAAATGAATTCACATTCTTTGGATGAAAGTCTTACGCTTACAACAGTATTACATCCCTTGGATAGGATAATAAGAGGTACAATTATTACAGTGTTCAAAAAATTGTTCTCTTCTTCTGGTGGCACCTACTCAGTACTCCTCATTAATGTTACTAATCAAGAAAGTTAATTTCACGACAAAAATGATAAGATCTTCCTATACTGAAATATGACCCATCAGATCAAAACAGACTGTCTATATAGTAAAGTGTATTCATCACAACTGAAAGGTACCCATTCAAGTTCTTCAGCTTTACAGAATAAAAAGTGTGATATTCTATTCAGTATGGATAACACAGAATTTCTAGCTGACAACACAATTCGTTTTGTGATGATATATTATTATTATATCCTTTTATTCCTAGAGTAACATAGGGCTTTAGCTGCGCGTCTCTATTGCCTTCTCCTTCCTGACAACTTTTCCACTCCGCTCCAGGTCTGCCCACATGCTTCCATCCCCTCCTCACATGACCTCCTCCAAGTCACCCCACCGTTGGACGACTAACTCGCCACTTCCCTTTCGGGTTCCACTCGAGCAGTGGCTTGTCTAGTGATGTCACTTGATAGTTTCCTAAGCGTATGGCCAATCCATCTCCATTTCTTCCTGCCTATTTGTTTCACAATTCCTTCCTGCTTGGTTGGTTTACTCCCAGAGATCTTTGTTGCTGATCCTTTCTGGCCGGCCATCTGATCTTGAGCGAAGTATTGAGCGAAGACAACTGTTAATGAAGGTCTAAAGTTTGTTTGAGATGCTCTTTATGACGCGCTGGCCAAGTCTCTGATCCGTATAGTGAGTAGCACTGACTGACTCCACATCGGAGTTGAAAATCCGGATCTTAATTCTTAAGGCTGAGTGCTGTTGACCTTCACACAGACTTTAGCGTAATGAAAGCCTGTCTTGCTTTTCTGATTCTGGCTTTGATATCCTCGTCAGTTCCGCTGACCTGTAGTTGAAACGATACTTCCCAGGTAGGTAGGTAGGTGAAGGAGGTTGTTTCTTTCAGGTTCCTTCCATTTATGTTGACTGTCGTCTGTTGTTGTTGTTGCTGTTGGTGTTGGCCAAGAATCTTCATCACCTCTGTTTTATCTATGTTCACTTGAAGTCCTATCATCTCTGGATGCTTTTTCGGCCAGCTTGTTGCTTTTCACTTGCATATCTTTCAGTTTGTGGGAAATCAGACATATATCATCGGTTAAGTCCAGATCCTCCATGTTTTTGTGTGAGTCCATTTTATGCCTGTTTCCTGATTGCCCGTTGTCCGTCACATTATCCAGTCTACTACAATCAGGAAGATCATTGGCGATAATAGACAGCCTTGCCTCACTCTCGTCCTCACTTCGAAGGCTTCCGTAAGTTTCCCGTTGTGGATTACTTGGCATGCAGTGCAGCATTGTCGTACAACTGTTGGATGAGATGCATAAATGTCGCTGGCACCCCGTAGTAGCGAAGTAGTTGCCAAATGACTTCTCGATCGACGCTGTCGAAGACCTTTTCAAAGTCGATGAAGTTGAGATAGAGAGCTGACTGCTATTCCAAGCTCTGCTCAATGAAGATACGTATTGTGGCGATTTGATCAATACATGACTTGTTTCTCCTGAATCCAGCTTGTTCCGGTCGGAGTTTTTCATCTAGGGCTTGTTTGATTCTCTCCAGGATGATGCGGCTTAGTATTTTGCTTGGGATGGACAGGAGCATATATACTATTTAAGAATTAAATATATTTATTAATTTTAAACACTTTAAATATTTCACACAAACAAAAATATTAACACCGTAAAATAGTTACACTTATTTATTGTGTATCCCTTACATTCATTTTTCATTCATTTAGAAATATCAAACTCCTGTCCATTATGCCATGGATCCAACACGTTCAGCCTGCTACGAATTTTTGTCTTTATTGTATACAAAAATTATGAGTACTGAAGAAGAACAGATAGGTAAAGCAGAAGAAACTATGGACGATAATGTGCGTAAACTTGTTATTTTGGAGGAACTTGTTATTATTATTTTTATTGCTGCAAAGTACTGTCTACTGTCATTTGTAAGAAATCGTGTACCGGATATAAGCACAAAGATGTCGACGACTGGCGGATTTTTAAAACTCTTTAGCCACTAGATTATTACCGATTGTGAACCGGTTAACAGGTTCATATTGGTAACCCATGATGATGTACTGAATGTGTACTGCTGTCATATTTTGCACTAGGACAAAAAGACACCTTCGGTGCAGCTTTATTTTTCAGCCATTTCCTTATTGATGTTAGCTTGTGACTAAATCTACTCCGAAAGGAACATAAACACTTACTACATCTATTTTGATTCTATTTTAAATAATAGATTGCAATGAATACTTTCACTTAGTACTTAGAATTTTATTTTGGTAAACGGTGACTAACAATGGAATCCATGATGAGCATTTCGTCCAACTTAGGACTCGTCATCCAAATATATCCGCTATTCCCTATGAGTGATGGCGTTCCATATAAGACTGAAGTCCGGTATTCATCGTTTCAAATGCTGAAGCCTTTACTAATGATAAGTTCTAAATAAGAAGAAATGCACATCCTGGATCCCAGTGACATTCATCATACACCAAATAACATCTTGTTCATTCTTAGACAGAGTCAAGGTGCATGTACTAGGAGCTGACTTTTCGGTATAATATAATCAATCAACGGTAAATAAAAGATTAATATAAACAAATACATGTAATTTTATTTGACCCACAATGCAAAACTATGTCAAGTAATATTAAGAATATTGTACTGGAAAAAATACAACACCGATTACATTAATTAGTTTAGCTCTAATCATCAGTGGTCTTAAAGAACTTATTATCATTTTCAACAACGACTTCTACACTCTAAGTATATTTCATTGAATTTATTATGTAATATAAAGAGTTTATTCATCGCCTATCTGAGACAGAATGTGATTCAGAAAGGCGATTAAAAATCTAATAGTGAAAAGAAGGCATAAATATTAACAAACGATGCAAAATTACTAATATATAATTAACTGCAGCCCTGAACCACATGGGGTTGGAATCTCAGCGAATACATGGGTTCCTTCAAGTTTGCAGATATGCTTTTCTGACGAGTGCCAACAAGCATGAAGTCTAAGTCCAAGACATTCTTCGAATTGTTTACAACCATCTAACAGTATTGCATCTTAATTAAATTTTAGATTTTCCCGTTGACTGATTGGACTGAAGTGGATAGTGACTAGCAGTGGAATCCAGGATGAGCATTTAGTCCTATTTGGGACTCATCAGCTTTGGCGTTTGAAACTATGGGTACTGGGTTTGAGCCTCGGTGGGAACCACATCACTCACTGAGAAATGCAGTCGCATCCAGATGACGAGTCCCAAATAGGACCAAATGTACATCCTGGATTCCACTGCTGGTCACCATCCACCAATTAAATATTGCATCTTTTCTAGGCTTGTAAATGATAAACCAAATGACAAAAGATCACCTTGAAAATGTTGGTCATAACATAAATTTGTGAGAGAAAATCTTCACCTTTAAAAGTTTTCATGTTTAATGGAAAAGACAAGTATTGAATTAATTTTCAAGTATTGGTTTTTGTAGGGGATTTTTTGTTTGATTGGCTGGAGGATTTCATCATGAACTGACAGCAGCACTGGACAGGTTTTCCAAGGGTTCTCTAACTGATGTCAGCTCATGATGAAATCCTTCAACCGATCAACTGAAATTCCTACAATATCAATGGGATGCTCACTAGAGACTGGCTCTGCTCAAGTGGGTAGTTTCATGGGGCTCTTTTGGGTCGCGCTATGTCATGAATTGGCAGAAGTTAGAATTTATGCACTGGTCATTGGATCGAGTCCTAGTGGCTTAATGGTCTACGAGCTCACTAGCCTTGTAATCAGAAGGTCCTGGTATTCGAACCGTGGCGATTCGTGCGTGCTTCCGAAGAGTCCCGAACTGGGACGAAACAGCTGTCTAGTACTCCCGCGTTTTTCAGTGGTTCTCTAACCAATGTCAGCCCATGGTGAAATCCTCCAACCAATCAATCAAATCTCTACAAACCAATAATAAAAAATTAATTCTGTTTTAACGATTGCATTTATTTCACAAACTGAAATAGTCTTACCTCATTCCTCCTTGTTATCCAGAAAAAAACGTGCATAACATGGATTCCACTGAATATTAAAACTCCTGTCTGCGTAAATCCATCGAAAAATCCTGTGTAAGTCTAACGTTTGAATGCCTCATTTATGCAATAAACACTTTATTTTGCCGAATTATTTAAAAAACATTTTTTTATTGAATAAACAAATGTTTAAGACACTAATTTTTTCAATCTATATTTCATGTAAACACAAGTCGTGCTTATTAGGTGTGCATCTAGAGAAAAAAACAACAGCTGAAATTGCTCAATAAACACTTTTTAACTATAATAAATTCATTATTTTATACATTTATTCCTCTTTATGAATTTTAATCAAGCAAAACAGCGTTTTGTTCAAGATAAGCTGGTAATATCACATTTATCTCACCAGCTCCTCATCAGATGCAAGCAGCATGAAGAAATTACTAAATTTATGTACAAAACAACCTTAAACTACCAGCAAACGTGACATAATGTCAGTTGGAAGGAGATTTCGAACTCAATAAACAGTGAGAGGTGGGGGGGAATTAAACCTATGTAGTAATAATAATAATAATAATGGTAAAGCCTTATTTAAGACAGTATGCGAATATACGGTACAAAAATTTTCAGCGTCTTTAGTTCCAAAGTACTTTTTTTCTCAACAAGGGATTCACATGTAAAGTAATAGTCTGAAGTATATCTTCATTTCGTTGAAGAATTGTACAGCGTTTACTTGGGAACAAGTTAAATCATCGCGCAAGTTTATGTATAGGTTATTTGATATAACTGCATGATTAAAACAATGATAAATCCAGATGAAATTTAGCATTTTTGAGGAAAGTAATTTCGGTAGCCCAATGATTTAAGCAGGCCGCCTTAATGTAGCTTATACACCGAAGATTGAAATTTAAATCAGAAATGAAAGCTTAGTTACAATGGCGATAGAGTTGCATATTGAAGACAAGAAGTCAATAAGTTTATGAATAACTATAAGTCGAGTAACGATATGGTGAGTTCAACTCAGGTCACAGAAACAAAAAGAAAAGAAAAATATCTGGTGACGAAAGAGGAGAAGCTGAAGTCAAAAAAAAAAATGAGTTATCCAATAAATGAGACAGTAAAGACGTTCAGTTACCACGGTTGGTTAACGTTTCTTTCTGGAAACGTTATTCTAGTTTCTGGCGTTCGATAGGAAGCACTTCTTGTCTTTATTATGCAACTGCATAGCCATTGTAACTAAGCTTTCATTTCTGAGTTAAATTTGAATCTTCGATGTATGAGCTACATAGGTGTAATTCTACCCCCCCCCCTCCCCGGCGTCACTGTTTATTGAGTTTGAAATCTCCTTCCAACTGAATTCATATCATGTTTGCTGGTAATTTAAGGTTGTTCTGTACATAAATCTAATAATTTCTTCATGTTGTTCCCAGCTGATGAGAAGCCTGTGAAATAAATGAGATATTACTATCTCGTTTAGAACAGGCAGTTGTTTTCACACCATTCAAAATACCTACATTACCCCTATCTACCTAACTCAATGGGTTCGCCTGTTGAAATAACTTCACAAGCCTATTGAAGAAATAAGCTTTTAATTTGCAGTGACTTTCGATAAATTCATTTTAAAAAATATATATAATTTATCAGTTATTACAAGAATTCAACTCAGTATACTTTTAACCATAAAAATCCCCTGCGTAGTATGGTAGGTGATTAGTGATTCGCATGTAATAGTACCCACGCAAATAAAATACCTTCCAATTTCTCAGTCATATCAAAATGATTTATGTGTGCATGTGATTTCCACATAAAACGTTTACAAACTGACGACAAATTTTGAAGTGTTTAGCAAAATAGTGGTGTGATAAAAAAAAATGTTGATTCATAAGGCGAAAATTTTGTAAATTATTTAGAAATTGCTACTAACTACACACGTAAAGCATTCGTTGCTTCTATTCCATTGCAAATACACCTATTGGAGTGGAAGACTGGAAGCTGTGATGCACTCTAAATGATTTTTAATGCGCGACTCTGAACTGTGGAATGATTCTGACCCTTTTGGTAGTCATTCGTAATGTGCGTCTGAGAGAATTGTGAAAACTGGCAAAAACAATGTTCCTGATTTATGTCAAAGTGGACTAGTCTAGCGACACTAAAAGTGATAACAGAGAATGTGATGCATTTACTGATCACTATGGAGCAATGAAAAGCATTACGTTTGGTTCATAGCATCAATTTACCTCTATTGGTCAGCTTCTCAGTTTAATCAGCAAACTGGAAAACTCTTAATCTTCATTCAATTTGGACTGAGATCAAATGGTTAAAGGCAGGTAGCAACTAAAGTTTTTCGCTGTTTTCAAGGTTAAATACTCAAGGCAAACAGGTCTGACTACAAAACTAGACAACGCTTGTCCATATCTTTGAGATAACATCAGTTCAACCGAAGTTGAAGGTATAACTTGCTGACGAGCATTATTACGAACGAGACTTAAACAGGGAGTATTTTTTTTATTGTATGTAATCATAAAACAAAGACAGCCATAAGACATGGATGTCAAATGTTTCTAGTTATTCTATTTTATGATTCTCAAAGTACTGTAAAAATTCGTATGTTAATAAAAGGTTGCTGAATTTTACCTAGTGCGATCTTTCATTATTTTCTTCTTTTACTGGAATAGTGAACGTCTTTCAAAGTTGATCACGATCTAAATTCAGTTAGAGAACCATTAAAAATAGCTATGTCATCCTTGTTTGGAACTCTTGAGGAGTAAACATCCGTCTCCTCACTAGAGATTGAACCCAGATGGCTTCATTTATCATTTAGTCAATGGGATAAAATCCAATGTCCCACTGTGGTGATGTGATACAAACAATGGGTTCCAACGGAATATTATTCTTACACATTCCCCCAGCTCACTAATGCATTAGCAACACAGTAATATACGCATTTGAAAATTCTGTTTCATGTCTATTAATGTAAACCAAAATCACACTTTCAGTGATTGGTTAAAGAATATATATATATATATATATAAAGAATATCAATAGGCAGGAAGAAATGGAGATGAATTGGATGGCCATACTCTGAGGAAACCATCAAGTGACATCACTAGACAAGCCATTGCTCGAGTGGAACCCGAAAGGGAAGTGGCGAGTTGGTCGTTAGTGCAAGGGTGACTTGGAGGAGGTCATGTGAAGAGGAGATGGAAGCATGTGGGAAGACTTGGAGCGGAGTGAAAAAGTTGGCAGAAAACAGAAGGCAATGGAGACGCGTGGCTGAAGCCCTATGTCCCTCTAGGAATTAAAGGATATAATAACAATAAATAACAATATATAAGTGGCGGTTTGATCAATGGCAAATATACCTTGGCCTCCGTATCTTGCCTTTTGCTGTTACACCATGAATTCTAACTTTTGTCAATTAGTAAAATATGTACAGCGCGACAGCCAGCCAGTTTTTATCAGTGAATATTTTTCGTTACATCCAAATTGATGAACTGTGCGAATTGCCACACTATAACTTTAGGCGAATAAACCTCGTAGTCAGTTTCTGGTGAGCACTAGATTATTAATTTACAAGTTTCTGGTCATGGTGATTTAACTGCTTGACCTTCCAGTGCTTCCTGGTTTTCAATGGTTCTCAAAGTGAATTCATTTCTTGATCATTATTAAAACTATTCAAATCTCTGCATATCAAATCATAAAAATTAAGTCTTTCACATTAGTTTATTTGGACAGTAGATTTCATTTTAGGTCAGAAAACTATTAAAAGACAACTATAATTCTATTATATATATATATAACTACTGTGTTCATTACATGTCCCAATATCTGAAGTCTTGTAAATACACTGTATAGTTAGTAATACACAATATTGTTCAGAAAACAGATAGTACCTCAACTAGTATTTTACTGGGTGGAGATCTTCTTATGCTTGATTGGTTGAAGGATTTCATTATGGGATGACGTCAGTCAGATAACCATTGGAAAATCTAGGAGTACTGGACATCTGTTTCGTTCTATTTCGGGACTCTTCATCAGTACGCACCCATCGGGGTTCGAACCCACGACTTTCTGGGTACAAGGCGAGCTCGTATACCATTCAGCCACTGGCAGAAGTTAGAATTAAAGGGCCATTGGATCGAGTCCCAGTGGCTTAATGTTCTACGAGCTCGCTAGCCTTGTAACCAGAAGGTCCTGACTTCGTACCGTGGCGGTGGGTGCCTACTGATGAAGAGTCCCAAGCTCTCCAGTACTCTCAGGTTTTCCAATGGCTCTCTAACTGATGTCAGCTCATGATAAAACCCTGTAACAAAACAGGAAATTGCTAACTAGGCTCATCTACGGTATATATATGAAGCGTATGCAGTGAAAATAGTCATCAGTCTGCTGCAGTCTCTAGTTAAATTACTACACACTTAACAGTAAAGCACATTAGTTCGCTGGAAAAGTTGAGAATTTCCTATATCACAAATTCACAGAAGCTAGAAATAGATGACTAGTGGATTGCAAGCTAGTTTATGAATAATCACATGCTTGTATCGTACACTGACAGTTTTAAGATAGATTGCTTTCAGGCAAAACTGAAGAGTTGCACATTAGAACTAAACGACTGTCGAGCATTACTTGGTCTTTATATTATCATATTAAAATTATTCCTTTGGGTTCTGAGTGTAGCATGGGGCTTCAGCAGCACACCTTCACTTCATCCTGTACTCTTCTATCCTCTTCGACTGGCCCCACGATTGCCTATTGTCTCCCAACTCCTCCATTTCATCCTTGGACGCCCAACTTATTGCATGCCACATAAGTTCCACTTCAGCAGTGAGCTGGCGTGTTATCTCATTCAGCTGTCTCCTGTGGCACAGTGGTTAGGACTCCCACCGACCATGCACATGGTCCGAGGTTCGATCCCCTGCCGACACACACCCGGTATCTATGGCCGGCCTGCAAAATTTGGGCTACCGATATCACATGCTGAAAATTCCATACTTGTACCGAAAATACGGTGTGGAATCAAGCTGTAATAAAAAAAATCAAATCCTTGGCGTTTTTCTGATCCATCTCTATTCTCTTCGGAATATTTCCTGAGCTATAGGTTCTTGATTGGTTTGTTCCAATAGTTCCGTATTGTTAATGCTTTCTGAATTGCCATCTTATCTTCAGTATGAAGCCAGAGAAGGTGGCAGCCGTTGATAAAATTCTGAAATGACCTGTCGGAAATACTTCTCGTGACTGTTGCACCAAGCCTCTGACCCATATAGAAGAAAAAACTGACGTCACATTGTCGTTGAAAATTCGAATTTTGTTCTTTGTGCTGCTGAGTACAGAAAATTTTGAAACTGATTTCGGAGTTTTTGACGTGGAGTTAGCTGTAGTGGGAACGATGTTGCCTAGATCATTCAAGGAAGTGACCTTTTATAAATTTATTCTGTTGATAGTTATTTGTTCTTCTTGCTGTTTGTGGATTATTTTCATCAACTAAGTTCTCCACATGTTCATTTAAATTCTTGTCTTTGCTGCCAGCCATATCTGCCAAACATTTAACTTTCGCTTGTAAGTTCTCGAAGTTATATGACACTAGATATAATAAGTCATCGAAGTCTAGGTCTTCTAGATTTTTCTTATTAGTCGTCCAGAGTATTCCTATTTTCTCACTCCTAACGCACAGTCTGAAGCTTAATCCAGTCCAACACAATTAGGAATATTCATGGTAATAACAGGCAGTGTTTTCTTTCCCCTGATTTCTTTTCAAACGCCTCGTTGAGTTTTTGATTGAGGATGAAGTGACAGGAGGAATTGTCATATAGCCAGCTGTTGAATGAGGTTGATAAAGAGTTGGGCACTGCCCACCATAATGTTGAAGTAATTTCCAGATCACGTATCAGTCAATGCTGTCAAAGGCCCTTTCCCTTTCGAAGAAGTTGGCTAATGACAAAATTTTCTTTAAAATCATTTAAAACAGATTTCATTAAGGAAAAAAGTGAGGAACAAATGCTATTCTTGTTAATGAAATTTCTGAGAAGAAAGTGAAAATAACATTTATCTGTCAATTGCCTTTAGCATTTTAACAAAAATAATTTCGTCATTTCAAACTGTCTTACAACATTTTAGTGGACGTAATTGGTTCAGAAATTCAAAATACGCACTATTTCAATGAATTTTGGAAAAGTGATAGGTCGAAAATTATTAAAAACCAACTAACATCCAAGATTATTATTATTATTATCTGCATTCAAAATGTGGTGAAATCACTCACCCTCAACAGAATCCAATGAAATGTAATCTTGTCATATAATTAAAACTACATACTTAACCAGACCTAAAAAATCAAGGATTTTCTTTCAGGATTAATAACACACGATTCTTCGTTTAAATTCGTTGAATTTTCAAACTTTTTAGGAAATTTCATAGTAATAAAAAATAGAGGAGTTTTTTTCTGCTTTATTCAAATAAGCCCAAACTCTATTCTACTGTTCCCGTGAATTACGTATGTAGTTCTATTCAGCCGAAAACCTGACAGTTCAACCATTATTAAAAACTATCAGATAAAATTAACATTTTTTTTAAAAAAAAAAAAAAACTCAGAAATGATATTTCAAGTCTAATAAGAGCGTTTAATGCATACAGAAGGCATAGAACTTGTTCACAATATGTCAATCAAAATACTCAAGTATAGATTCTCCTTATCATATGATTTAAAAAATGATTGAAGAAGAGAGTTTTCTCAATGCTCAAGAAAAATAAAACAAGACGAATAATTTATAAATCTATATGTCAAGTTCAAAAGTAGAAATACCTGAGTGAATAATTGTTTTCAACAACTTCTTTGTCAGCCTCCATAAATATTATTATCATCATCATACAAAAGTTAGAAGTTATTGTCAAAACCACTGAAATCAAATGCAACTGAATTAAAGGATTGAATGTGATAAGCAAGTAATAGTGTGTTAGTGATTTAAATGCATACAATGTGTACAGTTAAAATATAGAGAGATGTAAGACAAAATGATAAGTTGGCAACTTGTGGAATCTTAGAAATGTTAAAAAGGGAATTGAATTAACCACTAAAGAGGTGATATTCTGAATCACGACTTTGTATTCTTCTATTTATTTCAAGATTTATGAATTTTACTCTTCCCTTATTTATGAAGTATTTTTCTACCTGCTTCTCTAATTCTTTGGGATTTGGAATGAAACAACTTTTTTGACTCGATAAATGTTCTTATAAAAGACAGAAATTCATGTAACTTATTTAAGTGATAACTCAGAAAAGATGTAGGTTTACTTTATAACCTACCAAATGTCTTGTGGAATTTATGTCCTTTGCCCAGTACTATGAACTTTTAGCCAGTCGAAGTAAAACCAAGCATTTTTCTATGTTTCTTATGATCTCAATATATCCACCTAATGGTTGGAACTCACCTGGTGGCATTGTGAACTGAGTCGAAGCAGATAACTTCGTGAAATGTGAATGTACTGCCATCTTCAAGGAATTTAGGACTTAAAGAGAGATCCACATTTACGACCCAGAAATTTCTTAGTAAATTCTTCGGATCGGTCTCTGATTTTGAAGTTGATTCATACCATGATGGGTTGGTTTGCTGTAAGTCGTTCGCTTTGGAACCTGGCATTTCTTTGACACCTTGTTGAATACGTATACGATAGATAATGCGTTCTTGTTTAGCTTTGTTGCCACCATTTTCCTTCCTTACCACGAGACGATGGTGGTATCACTGTAATGACAGCATGGGTTTGACGATATTCCCAACACTTCATGCACTGAATATAGCGCATAACATTGGACTGTTTACGGCAATACAGCCCTTGCCCAAACTTATTAACATCAATTACTACTTGTCATTCCCTACTAATATCCACCAACCAGCAAGCGACAGGGATACCTGAACCTAGATATTACTCATACTGCACTCATTAGTAAGGCATATCTACGACACTGACAGTAAATGATATTCCCTCAAGAATATGTGCCCGCGTAACAGAATGCTGCAGTTACAGATGTATTTTCTAATCAATTCGGTGAGTAATTTGCCTACTGTAGTACTAGGCTGTTTAATTATCATTGATCAGTACTGAGTATTAGAATCTTGAAGTCTTACTGATCATACCTTACCCAAGGTTTTTGTATGCTCCTATTTTAAAGTCTGTTCAAACAAGTATTTGTGATAACAACCAGGCGAATCTCGTTAATTAAAACAGTTAAAAGAATTCTCTCAAATATAATCAAACACTCCAGTGAAGTGACTGCCTACATTACCAGGGAATTTCGTATTAATGTTTCCAAAGTTATAGCATCTAAGATGACAGACATGGAGAAATCAAAACGAATGTTGTCATATCACCTTGTTGTTGGTATTACTTCAGTCTTCAGTTACATTTTCACTGTAATTAATAAAGTATATCATAGAAAACAAAATGTATACGAAAACTATCATTGCTGTACGGTTGATTTAGCCAGTGGAAACTCAATATTTCTATCTGCTTCATCAGTCAATGAAATCCACAACAGTTGGTCTAAGCCACGTAGAAAGGTGTAGACTTCCAGGCTGGAGTCCTCGGGACGGTAAAAATCTATGGTTGGAAACAATTGGTGACATGGCTCAAAACCGTTCTCAGTGGCGCAGATGCATCCACTCCCTGTGACTTATGATCTTCAATGAAACTGTTTTGTATTTCTTTATTACTCCTTTGTCTCACACCTCTGCTCACTGTTTCTATTATGCTTTTCTTGTACTTTCTTCTCTTGCTTCGCGTGCTACACGGAATGTGGCGACTTGAACTTCCGCACATTTGTGGAAAGTTCTATGTCGAAAACAGACAGACAGACAGATCTGCTTACTAGATTAGCCTATGTAATAGTCTTAGTCTGTAAGCTGGTTATAGATATAATAGTTTGTACTTGTAGTGTAAGTCTAACATATTAGTGAGAAAAATAACTTTAGCTTCTTACCTTTTTTGACAGCTACATTCACTTATAGATTGAGTATACCTATAGGCTAACGCTTTTGTTACTGAGAGTCAAAAGTGATGATTATCATTGTACAGACTCAAACAATGTCTATATAATGTGTATTCCTGAGTATGAAATAAAGTCTGTGGTAATACTCACGTTTTATTCATCTTGTACGAAAAGAATATCCACCTTCACAACCACTCATAGGATGAAATGATTCTTTCTACGTAGATTTCTTACTCATAAGAATGAAGCTTACACCTTCAGTGTTCTATTATGTCAATAAATGAACTGCATAATTCTATTTCTCAAGCGGCTCATCACATATGAGAAAGACTGTTTATATTTAAACAGCTAATCATAGAAAGTTGCCCTATATATATGCATATATAAGTACATTTGATGTTTCTCTTATTTCAACAGTTTTCCTGAGCTTTGTGTTTGCAATACGCCAATGAATCAACATGATGTTATTTCAAAAAATCCTCAATTTATCGAAGCTCTTAAACGACAAAATATACAATATTATGAGCTACCAACAGACACATATGGTGATATTGAAATATTCAGTGGTGCATACGCGCATAATGTAAGACTTTAAAAGCAAAATTAACTGTTTTTCAATTTGCTTTATGTCATAATATTAAAAGTGAATTCGTTTCAGATATGGGGGGATTAAAGTTCTTCTGTGCAACTAGAAATCGGTATAATATGAAAAAGATTTCCTCATTAAATAACCGTTTTATTCTAATATAAAAATTGTTCAGAGGTGGGTTAATCATCAGGGTAAGTGGCAGATGTCGAACAGTAGGCTGCGCAAATTATAGTTGTCACGAAATTATACAAAAGAACAGTTTCACGGTGTTTCATTCTCTGATCTGTCAGAATCCAGTAGAAGCATCATAGGACTATTTTAATAGCAAGTACATTCACTGTATGAACTGAACTCAAATGACTTTAAACACTTTTACTGAAACTCGGAAATATGAAAGATAACTGAGTTAAATATGATTTTATTAAGAAAAGTGGTTTACCACATTCGTTTTATCCAAAGATTCGAAATAATCTTAAAATGCAAGAGGATATGTAGCATATTTTCAGAATAAACGCAATTATTTGTGATGATAATAATAATAAATAGTTTGCTTTATTCCAAAACAGTACTTGTGATAGAGAATGGAATTCTCAGCATTTCACTACAGTATTGCATCCAATTAGTACATTAACAATAGATAAAATTCTATATAGATTATATAAATAGATCTCAGTTAGTTTTGACAACAACATATTAGCATGTCGAAAACAAAGCCAAAGTTGAACATAGTGTTTGAAGGTGTCAGAAAAGTATAAGCTAGCATACTTACTGGCGTAAGCGGTGACAAAAACGTCGAGATATACAGAGTGTGAGAGAACGAAGAATGTTTTAATAGAGTTAGTAAGGAAGAAAAGAAACAAAGCAGCGCATAACAACGAAAAAGAGAGAGAGAAACGGAAAAGAGAAAAATAAAACCTTGTACTTATAAATGATATGAGTTGGAAAGACGAGATCCATTTGTTCTACTGACTATTTAATAAGTTACAGGTATCACGCCTAATGCTTTCTTTATCACACAGAACATGAGCTAAGTAGAGTATGGTTGAGTTTTTGTACTTACTAGCGCGAGCATATAGTTTTCTATATAGGCTTCTGGTTCTGCCTGATGAGATACAAGGGGAGAGTTGTGAATGAAGAGGGTGGTGTGCGTGAGATAAAATGGAGTTAGCCCATTTTTCACATGAGTCCATGTGCTGTCAACCAGAATATTAACAAGCTGGTTAAGTGGCCTTTTGCTTACCCTGCTGACAACCTTTAACACCTGCGTAATGAGGTATAGTCTTTCTTCAGTAGTCCTGGAAGAACTAAGTGGGAACAAAAGAGAATAATAGGCAGGATGCAAGAGTTAACGAATCGCAGGAGTAAGGGTTGGGTTATTCCAGAATATCTTAACTTCTTGATGTGAATACTAAATATGTGTAAGGACATTTTGAACCAAATAAGTATTAAAGGAACGTCTCATTCATTCAGATCTCTTCTCAGAATGATTATTTAAAGTGTATTCATCCAAGTGACTTGCAGACAACGTTATCAACACTTCTATACAGCATCCTTCATTTCATATTGTTCAATACTTGTTAAAGTGTGTTTTTAATTCCAATATGATTGAATAGATCAGTGACAGTTAGCGCAGTATAACACTTCAATCGAATACAGTATAGATTTTGTCTCCTTCGGTGAATCCTGCTTTAGTGAAATGTAAAAACATTAAAATAATATGAAATGACCTGTAATTAACTATATTGAAAAAAGTTTTCATGAAAAAATACATCTTATGTTTACTTTGAAACATTTAAATCGCACTAGGTATTTGATGACTACATATGGTACTAAAAGAGACCAGTACAACTAGCGATTATAAATTTCTGTAACTCCCGTTTATTTCAATAAAGCAAAAACAACAGTGGTTTGTGCAGAATAACATGGTACCATCATTTATTTCGTTTGCTTCTCATCAGCTGCTTACAGCCTATAAAAATTACTATGTTTAAGTACAGAAAAGTTTGAATATACTTGCAAATTTTACATGATTTCAGTTGACAGGAAGTTCTGGACTAAGTGAACAGTACTCACAAAATTACGCTTCTCTGCTCTCCCAGTGTAATTGCTCCCACAGATACACATAAATTTGTATACACAGTTGGAGTTAACATGAGGAGGGTACCTGTCAACTTCTTACTGAAATAAAGAGCATGATGTTAGATAGATGGGAACCAAATTGGCTACAGGATAGGCTCTGGATAGTGAAGTACTTAGTCTTCTGTTGACCTTCGCTGAAATATTTTCATCTTTAAAATCTAGTTGAATGAAGACAGAATTTTTTCCCCCTGTGATTTTTTGATGTCTGAGACTTCACATCTTCCATATTTGTAAATGAATCTTTGAGAATAACATCATTTCGAGAATTATAAATACATCCTTCACTCTCTCCGCAGAGCTCTATAGTATGCAGTCTTGACTAGCGCTCATTTAAAGCTATTAAGACAAAAACTATTAAAATGTAGGCATTGTCCATTCTACGTAGGCTTCCGGTAAATTGACCTCTGGAGACTACCATCTTCTAGGCATTGCACGGCAATGTCAAGGAAATGAAAATTTCCATCATTTTCATGTTCCATAATAAATTCATTATTTGTTTGTGCGTTGTTGAGCAATCTGAGTAGGTAGGAGGCATGACTTGCATTGTTGCACACTACAAATTTGTCATCGACATATCGACAATAGGAAGTTGTTTCATCAATTACATGCTGCAACTTTGTTAGCAGATATCTGCTAAAACAGAGCTAATGACTACGAAGTTTGATACGTTATATAATAATTTATAAAGATTATTTTCTGTTTATCTAAAACAAATTCCGTCATTTTATGGGGTATTTCTTTTAACCAAAAAAGTGGAATACAATCATACTGGACTTTTATTTCTGCAGTGATAAAACTATTTTATTGAATAGGCTAATCTCATTATCCATAGAGAAAACCATAAGTATGTATATATATATATATAACGAAATGATTCTGTCTTATATTTTATATGTATTCTCTCTGTTTTTTTTTGGCTTTTATTAGTTCGTCAGAGTTTCAGATGAAACAAACACTGATCAAATTATTAATTTGTTCACAAAAGTATGGAAATTACCTCGTCCACAGTTAATATTAAGCTTTTATGGTGATTACGCTGATGCAGCACACACTCGCGAGAGAATACGTCGATTAATTTGGAAAGTTAGTGAATCTACAAGTAAGAAATTGAAAAAATATGTATATTTCCTTTTTAATATACAAGGCCATAATATTTTTCACTCATGTTCATCAATAATCTTAATTGAGCACTAGAATGAGAGAATAAGTATTGTTCAATTTTAGGATGATTAAGAAAAGTTATCGTGATGGATCTTGTTGTAGTTGTATTCTCTCAGCTGAATGGTATGGTTGAGAAGCTTTCACAGTCATTCTAGACAATATCTTCAATTCAGACTACACCTTTCGGTGTAACCCTGAATGTCACAATTCATCTTGTGGATGATAACAGTCTTATCTTTCGTTTCTGCTGAATATTTTTTGGTTGACGTAGTACACATCAAAGTTATTTTGTTGATTTTTGCGTGATTTTCTTGATGCTTTCAATGGATAACGTTGTATCGGTCGTTTGGGTTGAAAGTAGTCATCTTCTGATGAAGTTCAGTGAATATTTATTTTTCTGGAAGACGGATGTATGTCCTAGCCCTTTTGAATAATGTTTATATACAGTTTCATCTGTGTGCTGTCGGGTTTGTCACTGTTACAGTTGAGTATCTACGAGTTGATTTTCTGTTTACTTTGGTTTCTAATTTTCGCGTTTGTTTGCTTAACTAAGGGGCCAAAAAGTAGAATTTTGTTTTTAGATTCATTTTCCCTTTTAAACTTCATGCTGTCACCATTGCTGATCAAATTGTGATTGTCTTCTAAATCCCCGCTTCTTATTATTACGACTGTATTATCCATGTGTCGTGTACAAATTTGAGGTTTGATTATTGACGACTTCCGCAATGAGTCATGATACGAGAGATCCCACTAATGCCTTTTTTATCCATACGTATATTTAACACTTGAAATGAAAATGTTGTAAGACATAAATTTATGCATTCTGTTTAACTTAATCATTGGAGGTTGTGTGTTAGGAGAGGTATTCATCATTTCCAAGTTATAATTTTTCGATTTCTCTAGATAATGTTGTTCCATTCGAAGCCTATAATACTGTGACATCGGAAGACACTATAATTTCGTGATTGTTCACTTTAGTGCCTTTGATTTCTCCAGAAATTTAGTTAGCGATTCATCGGAATAATCGCAGCATTCTTTTAGACATACTGGTTTTTGGTAGGGTTCCTTGGGAACACTGTATGTTGAGTTTTTTGGAGGTGAGGGATTATTTTATTTGTGTAACATGAGTATTTTCTCTGATTTGTCATAATTCAGTACAAGCATAATGGAATTAATTATCTTAAGAACAAGTACATTCACCATATGAGTTAAACTCACATGACTTCAAAAACTTTTAGTAAAACTCGTGAAATCCAGGTGAAACGATTCCATAGGATTTCATTCGTCACTGATCTTCTGCTGCGATAAATTTTTGTAAGCATTTTTTTGATTCACTTGTCTGACATATCGAAAGGACTTTCGATAAGCATGATTTTCTTCGAATAAGACTTCAGCTTTCTTGGTGCATTCCTCTCTGTCTATAAATATTGTGGTTCTCCCTCTGTTCGTTGATAGTATGACCGTCTTTTTTCTGTTTTCCAGTCTCAAAGGACGTTGTTCTCCAGAAATGATTTGGGTGCGGTATTTTTCCACTTGACCATGGGTACAATAAGTTGAGCCATCATATCTAATTATGATGAAGTATCATCGAGAAAGGAATCTTGAATATCTTGAAATTAAGAGACGCGCTTGCAGATATAGGATTCATGAACACATGTCTCACTTCAATATAACAATTGAGTATTATGGATACTGATGAAATATCCCTAAACATGGGTGATTTCTTTAAATCACACTCATACCTCTATGTGCCCATCAACGAGATAGAGAGTTTATTACTGACAATACAAGAGATTTGTAATAAACCAATCATATCGTTGATAACATATACTTGAATTCATGTGAAAATCATTTTGTCGGAATCTCAGTGCCCTCATTTTTCACAACCATACCTCATCAGGTATAAATAGAAGCGATTACAAGCGATTACTGAGAAATAGTGAATACTAAGGTCTCAACATTCTTCCTATCTCCAGTGTACTGTTGTCAGTATTCCTAATAATTAACAAAGTTCTGTAATTATCTTCCCATTACTATGTAATGTGAAGGGAACGTTGTATGCTGTTTAATAAAGCATATTAAGAATTTAACTCTGTGTCAAAAATATTGTCTAGAGTACTAGAGCACTATTACTGTTGTCGAAACTCCATATCTTGACGTTCGTTGACAACTTTGTTTGCTTTGAATAACACTTATAGGAATTATTAAACATGTTTGGTCTCTTAACCACTCTTCGAATAATTTTATCATGAAACTTTCAAAAGAAAGCCAGTTATGCTCAGTAGTCGTTGAAACCGACTTTCAATTGGTTGTATTAACTAATTTTGATTTCTTTAGCCGGCTATTTTCTTATGAAAATGTTCACTCTGAAAGTAACTGACTATCATACCGAAAATTAGCAATTACTTCTCTGCTTCATGTTAGTCTCTGGTTGTACCTCATTTCTACACTAATTTGCTGTGACAGTTTTAATCTTATTATATTTCTTGAGTAGCAATCGCAGATGTAGAAGATTATTATAGTTTCAAGTTTCACCACGAATTGATATCAGTTAGAGAATCATAGAAATCCAAAGAATACTGGTCAGCGTTTTCGCCATAATTTGGGACCTATCAGCCACTGAGTCGGGTCCTGTTGGCTGATTGGTCGACAAGTTTCCCTTGTAACCGGAGAGTTTTTGGTTAGAACACTGACGAAGGAAGATTGCTGATGAGTCCCAAACTGAGACGAAACAGCTATTTACTACTCCCCATTGTTTCTCACTGGTTGTCTAATTGATATCAATTCATGGGCAGACGTAGAAACAAATCAAATCCCTGCAAACTAATTCTTGAATATTATTACAGTATTTTTCCGTGTAATGCACTACTGTCTATTGGGCTGGGGTGAGTAAAATGCACTGTTAAAATAAGAGACTGAAAAATCAGGGCAACTGTGTGTCATATCCTAAGAACCGCCAGTTTAAGTGAGCACGACTTGGACACAAGCATAAACAAGGAATTCCTCATGCAATAGTCTGAGTATAACAGCATAAAATTACAAAAATGCAATTTCATATGTTCGTTGATGTGGGAAGCTACTGTTAGAACAATAGCGAAGTAAATTCTGAAAGTCCTACTTTAAACTTGTATTTTGTGGAGTTAAAAAAGCCGCACATCACCATTGTATTATGTCAAATAGGTAGAACTAATAACTATACTAAAAGCACTCATGACGGATCCAAAATACTTTCCAATTTGACGTAAGGAAGTAATACAATGAAGGGAAACCTCTAAACTTGCTGTTCATTTATTCATCAACGAATTGAGAGCATTATTACTGAAATGGTTAATCTCACTTGAAAACATTTTGCGCTACTTTAGCCTGACGTGATATTTAGGTACATTTAGAGAAAATTAGTGAAATGTATGTGGATTTCTCACTGGTTCGTAATCATTATAGGCATCTTGGTCACTAACATCCTGCAGGAAGAAAAGGTAAATGAGGCTCGGAGGAATGCTTATTAAAACAAATTCATTGTAGGTACATAAATTTGGTATACCATAACTCCAATGCTGTATTTGTACATTTGCATATTGATCGATTATCACCACATCCGATAGCTTGTTGTATTCTGCACATTATTTCTAGCGTTTTCCTCAAAGTTCTTTTCTTTGATTGCTTTTTCCAGTGTCCGAAACATATTGTTGCTTTTCTGAACTCGTTTACTGAAATACTACTTATATCTTATTACTTTTTCATATAACACTCCTAAGTTTAAGCTTCAGATATTTTTAAATTCAGTGTAGATAAACAAAGAATTACGTATTTATTTATTTATTTTATATTGTACTTCAATAATCCATTTTCTTCCAGAGACATGGGTTATAACTGATGGTATGAAAAGTAACTTGTCTGTAATAGCTAGTGGAGCAGTTAGAGATTACATTCAAGCTTATGGTGAAGGTCAAGTTGAATGCTTGGGAATAGTACCATGGAAGTTTATTTCAGATAACAAAGTCTTTACAACAAATTCTTATTCAGTAAGTTGGAATATAAATTAAATATTTTTTGCATTATCCAATGACATATTCCATTTATATTATTTTGAAAATTTCTGAATGCATTCAGTTATTCAAGCATTGGTTTGTAGGGATTTGGTTGATTGGTTACAGGATTTCATTATGAGCTGACGTTGGTTAGAGAACCATTGGAACCTGAGAGTACTGGACAGCTGTTTCGTCCTAGTGTGGGACTCTTCACAGTAGGCACCCACCAGGGTTTGAACCCAGGATGGTTCAAGAGTAGGATGCCTACAAACCACGCATATGATCTTGTTTCGATTCCTTGTTTACTCATCCTTAAGTCACACCTGGTTGATGATAAACCCAGCGATGAGGGGAGATTGCACCTGAGGCTAGCAACTCGACCCTTTAAAAGAGCGCCACCACTATTAAAGCCTCATATTCCACTATAAACGCAAACAAATCAAATATGAAGTAAACCGTAAAGTACACAGAAATTTCTTTCAGTAATTTTGTAAAATTAGTGCGTTGGTGACACCACTGTAGAATGCTCGTCAGCCAAGCCCGTAACTTGAAGCTCTGTGTTCCACTGGGAACATTAGGGAATAAAAATAAATTTTGTAAAATAAGATTCCTACTTTGAAGAATTATTTCTATTCTGAGCAAATGATCTTAACTTTTTCTTAACCCTTATCGTATAAATCACTCAGGTAGATGAAGTAAAGTACCCACGTAAAACAGTCTAAATAAGACATCACAATCCTTGAAGAGACTGTAATGAAACAACTAATGTGCTATAAATAACTGTTATGATCGAACGGAAATAAACTTGTAATCTGAACAAATCAAGATGTTCTATTGATTGGTGCTCGACATGTGATATTAAGTAGCCAATCACGTAGGTGTATGCTGGGATCAGTCGCTAAAGAAGTTGATTGTTATTTTTCGAAGACTTTTATTATTGCAACGTTCTTTAAGTAACTGATTTTTTTTAAACGAAAAAAACTGTGATGCTTAGTGGTCAAGGCATTCCCGTGAGACGCAAGCAGCAACTACATCCAGCAGCACCAGAAATCATTCATGTCCCTCCACACCATTAGCACCTAGAGGCCTGGGTCAGTCAGACCATCTGTGAGGTAGACACTTAGCTAACAGACAGCGTGCAGAGACTCCAGAAACACTTGTCAAAGTGTTGTTTATTCTGGATAGCATTGGTATGTAATATACCACTGTTGTTCTCCTCTTGATGAAAGGCAGACATAATTGATGTTGTTGACATTCTGTTATATCAATCTCTTAAAACCCTCTGCAAACATCGTGCAAACTTTTCAAAATTAATTCTTCAAGATTATTCTGGGTTTTAGTGATCAAGTATTCCATCTTTACCGCATATTTATACCTGGAATTATCCGTTGGACAACTCTAAATAACCCTAAGTAACAGCTTCATAGGTGGAATGAAGGTATGAGACCACTTGTCACCATTATCTTCAACCAACACTGATGTTAGACGCTGTCTCCAAATGTAATCATCTTTTGATATTCCACGGCATTCCTGCTGTGTATGGTGTTGTTGACCTGCTGGCTAATAATAAAGACGATACCGTCTTACTACGCTCCCTAAATCACTTGTCTTCCAATGTTTTCAGGTTTCAGAATTAGTAAAAGCCAGTGCCTTCACTTGGTGTCGGTGGCACAGTGGTTAGGACGCTCGCCAGCCATGCATATGGTCCTGGGTTCGATTCCCAGCCGTCGCACTCCTTTACCTCTCTATGCCAGAAATAATGCTGGTAAAGAGGAAAGGTTAAGCATGAGGCTAGCAACTCCATCCCTAAAAAATAAACACTGCTACAGAAACTCCAAGCCACTAGCTTGAGGCCCTATTTTCCACTGGGAACGTGAAGGAAAAATTAAAAAATTAGTACCCTCACTTACCATTGCGTGTAGACAGTCGGCAGTAGTTCAACAACTTGTGAGCCCGTGACGGAACAAACTCTCAATCATATAGGGAAGTCAAAGTGACATTCATCAACACAAATCCCAAATGTTCTGTTGTGATGTTCATCTTACCATAAAATTTCAGGTTTACACGCTTCAGAATCTGCAGTATTTATTAACGCCTATGAAATATTGTTTCTCATCGGCTTACATTCAGTAGCATGCATATGAATATAGCTGAGAAAGCTTCCGTTAAGCCATCATCTTTAATCACATATATATGCACTATCAACGTAATTCAAGCTCTTCGCTGGCCCTAATGTTATTTGAAAAAGCTAAGGTGAACAGCTGATAATATGTAGCTATGCCATAAAAGATGGTTTTTTTCGGTTTAGGGATTTTCCGTGCATCTCTGCCACTAATGGTAATATTCCAAAAATACCCGCAATGTAATCTACTTATGAATAGCTTAATATCCATAAATCAATTCATTTTGTCTAAGTTTTACCATGGGTTGATATTAGTTAAACAGCCATTGAAAACAAGTACTGGATTACTTTACAGCTATTTCATCCTAGTTTGGGACTCATCAGCAGAATGCACCGGCTGGTGTTCTAACCGAGGACCTTAAGATTACAAGGCTAACTCGTCGACTATGCAGCTATTGAGACCCGACTCAATGCCCCCAATAATAAGGTCCAAAATCATCGGCCTATTCAACAAGTGTTCGCTCTTATTTACATCTTATTTACACTGATTTAAATTTTGAAAAATACCTGTTTTCTAAAATTGCCATTGAAAATATAACAGCTCATATGAACAGCATATTGAACAATTTAACTACTTGAAAACATAATATGAAATTTTTTGCATGTTTTACTAACAGTTAACTATAACCTAGTAATTTTGTATGATAACATTGAATTACATATCATAGAAATTTGAAAAAATTTGAAAAAATATGACATTTCCGTTTATCATTTTGTTTTAGGGATGTTTTCCAGCCTCATTTTCTTCCGATGCAACAGAATCGAAGAGCCATTTCATTTTAGATCCCAATCCTACGCATTATATTTTTGTGGACACAGCTAAACAGGCAACAACGCACTACGAATATAACTACAGGTCAAAAATAGAACTAGCACTAAAAAGGTGGCAAGTTCAATCTCAGGATCCAGAGCAGATTTTAGCCGAGGGTGAATAATTTTGTATTTATTTTAACATGTCTTTAACACTGCATTCATGGCAGATGTATACTTAAAATGGTTTTTGTTTTACTAATTCTTAAAAGAAAATATTATTTCATTGTTACTGGTTATCGTTAATTGGTCAGCAAGCACATCTCTAGTAATTTATCAGTCTTTTATTCGAAATTTAACATTATTCATCTTGGGTTTACCCATGGAGTTTCAGCAACGATGGCTATCTTTTTTACGATAAGCTCACGAAAAGATTTAAAGTGAAGACTGGAGTATGAAAAAGTTAACTATGATGTTTCTGGTTGTGGTGGACTATGAGGACAGACTAAAGTTTGACTAACGAAAAGACCCTAGAAGATCAGGATTTTGCAAGTGATTTATGTCAAATGTCTAACAAACTCGAAGATTTGCAAGCGAAACCCAGCAAGTTGGCAGAAGAAACCGTGAGGACAGGACTTCAAGTGAACATGAAGAAGACAAATGTGATGAAGATACCTAACCATCAGTAACAAGCACCAATCATCATAAATGGAAGAAATCTATGGGAATTACTATTTTTTAATGATCTTGATAGTATTGTTTCAACTACAAAAGACACGAATAAGAACATCAAAGTCAACCGGGATTGGGAAATCGAACAGAAGTTCCCTACTCTGAAAACAGAGTGGAGATTTAAAAACACAAAGGACGAAATCCGAATTTTCGATATGGATGTCTGTATGTTCCACAGACTTGGAAGATGTATCACGAAAGGCATTTATACCAGGCTACTGCAGATTTTCATCAGTAGCCGTCTTCTCTCAATAATAAACATCAGATGACGACCAGAAAGCAATAAAAAACTAATGATTCTGATAAGTAAAGAATCAACCAACAACCTGTTACCCAACAAATAAGCGGAAGGAAATAGAGATATAGAACAGATATAACACATTGGCTCTAGAGTGGAATCCATATGGGAAGCGGTGGCTTTGGCGTGTATCCGAGTGTGACATGTAGGAAATCGTATGAAGAGGAAATGAAGGTTTGCAAACAGTCATGCGGCTAGTTAAAAGTGACTGCATAGGACAGAATAGAATAGAGGTATGCCAATGAAACGCTTTATTCGATTCTGAATGCAAAGAAATAAGTAGTGATACTAATCACTGCTTTATCATATAGTAAAGTTCATTATTATGCATTTTTAAGATTTTACTATTGATGACGATCTTAGTGTAATCTAGAAAGCTACGGTATGCTTAAGCGTAAATACAGTTCCCTCTACAAGCAGAAAATCAAAATCTACTTGTTCAACTGTAAAACAATTTTAATTTATTTTTCTAAAGGTCCTGGGAGTTCACTTGATTGATTCCCATGAAGAGAATGATCATTATTTCAATGAGAGGAAGCAAAGATTACTGGATAGTCTGCTCTAAATTTGACTTTTGATTGTGTTTTTAAAGCTTTCTTCGTTTGAAATAATGCAAACAGAACTCCCAAAATAATTGCAGCTGTAAATACCACTATTCCGGTACTAAAGAAAGTTAAAAACATACTTATGCGGAGTTTAAGTGATCATTCTGAAGTTCTTTGAAGTTCTTTATTCACAAAAGTTGATTAAAAACAAATTTGTAATCATACTGTAACAAGAAAAGACGAAGGCCGGCAACAGATCGTTTTATTACGAAAATCAACACGTATTTATATATATTTCCTGTACATTATTATAGCTTATTCAAGCAGACAAACACAGTCTTCTGATTGGTCGTTTCTGGTTTCTCGGAAAGTTAAGCCATACATCTGCGAATCTTATTTGCCCACGCTAAGTCTGCTGTGATTGGTTGTTGAATCAGCCTTGTTCATATTTTCTCACGGCCAACATTAGTGACCTGAACGTTGACGTAAATTAATGTCTACCAATTGGCTAGCAGCCTGCTCTCACCACAGTACTCATTAGTGACTGTGATGTCTTAACTTATCTAGGGATACCTTGAACAAAATATCACTAACCAGTTTAAAACAATTCAGTCTACATTGTTGCAGTTATATAAGTAAACTGGAAAGCCAGTAAATTATTCTTTACGAAAGAATTATACTTATTAAACTTCTAAATCACCTAAAGATTAAGTTCCTATGTATAAGGTCAAAGAACCTAACTAAATGTCTTAGGAAATACTTTTTCCTTTGGGTGAAAAGTTTCATGAACAGTTTTCTTTGGAAAATGTTTCGGAATAGATTTGTATTATGAAAATTACTTCCTGAAATAGATACAAGTGAATACACTGAATACGCAAATCTGTGAAAATATTAAAAAGAGTGAATCAACATGTGTGGATAATTTTCAGGTGTTGATTTGCAAGGGTTTCATCGATTCCAAGTTAGATTACACACTAACATTAGTTAGAGAAGTAATGAAAATCAAGAACCCGTGAACGGCTGTTTCGTCCAATTTTGAAATTCTTCAGCAGTACGCACCCACGATACAACGCGGATCGAACCTAGGACTTTCAAGCTGAACAGCTAGCTCATCGACCATAAAGCCACTGGGAAGGAATTCAATGACCCATGGATTCTAACGTTTGCTAATTCACACAATATAACGGCACCAATAGCCTGTGTCAGTCACCAGTATTTATCCTTATATTCAACTTTTTCACTACATTGATTATGACTTCTCACTCTTGAATCTCTTTCCTGTACTCACTCACATGCGAATAAATTCATTGCCACTGAAATAAGCGTATCTACCTAACTCATTCAGTAGAATGCTATGGTGACAATCTATGTTTGAGTAAAATGATGTAAATGTCAGTTGTTTATATTTCATACCTCAGTGTATCATTTAAACTGACTGTTATGGTTTGTGTTTACTTTGCAAAGGAAAAATTCAAACTTGTTTGTATATAAGTTTAATTTTTAGAGGGAAATTTACACACAATTGGTGGATTGTGGCTAGCAGTGGAATCCAGGATGAGCATTTTGTCCTATTTGGGACTCGTCACTGGATGTACCTACATTTCTCAGTGAGTGATGATGTTTCCACCGGGGCTCGAACCCAGTGCCCATAGTTTCAAACGCCATCCACCAATTGTATACTAATTAAATGCCCAGACATCGTCGAAGCATCTGCACAAAAAGCCGATATGTCAACCTGAGACCGAGCACTTCGGTCCAATCAATCGACGGAAAAATCAAAAGTTCAATTCAATAAAAATTTATACAGTTTTCAACCTGAAAATTAGATTTATTACTAATCTATAAAATACATTATCATTTGTTTTTAAATTTTAGCTCCAATTCAAATATGTGCATTTCTTGCTGGTGGAGATGAATCTACTCTTAAAGCTGTATACGGATCAATGCAAAACAGAATTCCTATTGTGCTGCTACGAGTAAGCTCCCAACATAGAAGTGAAGTATATATATATATATATACTACTCCATACCAACTATAAACTTTTCCAACTCTATTCCATAGCAAAACAAGTCCACTTCTAGCTTTTATGAGGAACGCTATTCAGATACGCGTTTTTGTGTTAACTTTAGTGGTCTCCAGGCTAGGCTTATGTTTCAGCTGTCGTATTTTTAAGCACACAATGATATTTTACCACCAATAAAACCAAGTATTCACTTACTGCTACGAATTTAAAGTTTCTTATTCAATAGTGACACTTATTGCTTAATAAACCCCTATTAAGTAAAAAGAGTGAAACCAAGTGTCAAGCATTTGAAATGAACTACAACAGGAGACGATAAGTTGAGTGAGAGTCCAAAAACGATATGCAGGAGACAGTGTGAGAAGGAGATGATAGTGTACGTGTGATCATGATACCAACAGCTAAGAAAGACTGGAGAGAACAAGACGAAACAGTGATGCGCAGATGAAGCTCTATGTTCCATTGAGGAACCCAATGGAATAAAAGTAATCCGTAAAGTAAAAAGAAATACATTTTAACATTATTAAATGTTAGTTATAGTTATTTCCAAAGTTTTATTGAAGCTGCATTTTATTTAAATTGACTCTTCAACTAATCCACCAGCTTAGGCTGGATAAAAGAATACAGAAAACTTAAGATGAGATAATTACTTGCTATTAAAATTCAAGCATAAATCACAGGCATATTTTTCGACAAACTAGAGTTTTCAAGTGTTGGTTTGTAGGGATTTGATTGGCTTACAGGATTTCATCATGAGGTGACATTAGTTAGAGAACCACTGGAATACTGGACAGCTGTTTCGTCTCAGTTTGGGACTCTTCATCAGTATGCACATACCACCACGGTTCGAACCCAGGACCCTCTGGTTACAAGGCTAGCAAGCTCGTAGACCATTAAGCCACTGGGACCCGATGCAATGGCCAGTCCATCAATTCTAACTTCTGCCAATTCATAATATAGCGCAACCGCTAGCCAATATCTTTGGCGAGTGTTTCTCCTCACACCCGACCTGCTGCACCCTACTGGTCACGACTTCTCACTAGAACCCCAGCTAACTACCTACCTTAATAGGGCAAGTCGCTAATGAGCATCATGGGCTCAGTAGCTTAACGGTCTACGGTTTCGCTACCCTTGTAACCAGAATTTCCTGGGTTCAAATCCCAGTGGGTGCGTACCGCTGAAGAGTCTCAAACTAGGATGAAACAGCTGTCCAGTACTCCCAAGTTTTCCAATGGTTCTCTAACTAATGTCAGCTCATGATGAAATCCTGTAAAGTAGAGTTTTATTTCCCAAGAAGAAATCTTTAAGTCGGATTCATGTTTGTTTTATTATGACACTGCGATTTCTATCATTATATCATTTATTTATGAGGATATTTTCAATACTTATGATATTTCATTTCACATTCTTTATGTCTCCAAATATTATGTTGCAATTTTTTGGTTGTTCATATTTTACTATACAGGGTACAGGAAAATTAGCAGATATTATAACTCAGTGTATGGAAGACACTGAACTTGGATCTAAGGCAACATACAAAAAAGCGATAAGTGAAGGTGCAAAGGGCATAGAAGGTTTTCAGCTGTCACCAGCGAAGTACGTCTTTGGTTGAAAGTGATATGTTGCTTTTCTCTTCCTAATAATTAATTAATTATTTTTTACATGAGATAAATGTTCATGTTGAATGACATACTCTGATTTTCGACAACACAATAAGAAGACGTAGTTTATCTGAGATGTGTAATGTATTGGCGCAACACACTTCGGACATTTTGATCACACACGTACTTGTCATACACAGTTTTTATAGAAGACAAGAAGGCATGAATAATTACAATACAGGTCAGATTGTGTGCAGGTCAAGGTCACAGATAATGGGTAGGGTGACGCAGAAGGTATGGGTAAGAAAGATAAAGAGAGGAAAAAACAAGGCAAAGAAGGGGTTTGAAAATATTATGAAGTAAATTGGTCCTTGGTTCTAAATTGGATTACCAAGGCAGGTTTAAAAATTATTTTCCCTTCACGTTCCCCACTGGAACATAGGGCTTCATGCTACTAGCTTGAAGTTTCTGTAGCAGTGTTTATTTTTTAGAGGATGGAGTTGCTAGCCTCATGCCCAACCTTTCCTCTTTACCAGCATTATTTCTGGCATAGAGAGGTAAAGGAGTGCGACGGCCGGGAATCGAACCCAGGACCATGTGCATGGTCGGCAAGCTTCTTAACCGCTGTGCCACCGACGCACAAGGCAGGTTTAAAGTGATAACAAACAGCTTTTGGACACATAAGACAGGTTTAAGTCTTCTTATGGCTAAAGCTTCAATTAATTTAAGTATGTGACCCAACCTTGTTTTATATATCGGATTAAAGGCATTGTTAAAATCAACCTTATGACCCGTCTCTATAATATGCTTCGCTATAGATTATATTAGACATCTATTTCCGGGGTCAATTGTATCTGGTGATTTCATTTGTTGTTGCAGCCACTTTGGAATGTGTTCTGTAGCCCTAACACGCAGAGACCGATGGGTCCTCCCTATGTACGTGTCTCCACACATACATGTAAATTGATAAACATTGTGGGATGTGACACTATCGTTCGGATAATGTGAGGGTTTACAGGACAGCATAGTTCTCCTTTTCTCTGATTTCGTTGTAACAATTATTGAAGTGAAATATTTTAAAAAATTTTCCAAAAATGGAATTTCATTTGAAAATCTCCTGACCAAAATTATAGGCCATATCCCAATACCACACCATGTGGGTACTTTTGCCTACCGAGTTTCCCTCAAACGCCCACCAATCCCTTCACAATCAACCTTTACAACCCGTCTTCAGACAAGTCATATATATTTGCGCTATGCTTAGTGTAGATGCTCAGTCGACTCTTAACGTGTTCTTATGTCAAGAGTAATTAGCTTTAAAAGACAGATATTCTTAAACTTTATTTCCATGAATAGCATCTAGTGCACGTTAAACAATGAAGTGAGATACTATTATGAATGGGGAGAAATAAAATTTAAACAGACATTCCAGCTGAGCTATTTTAAGTGTAAATGAATGTTGAGAATAACATTTGTAATTACATCTAGTGTTACGAGACACTGTTTGTTTAACTTTAGTTATCCAGCAATTTGTTAAGAAAAGCACTCCCAGTTGTCTAAAAAGCATACCTATGATATAACTGTTTTAGACGTAACTTAAATTTATTTTCAAAAAAATCAACTGACTGGTGGTTTGAACTTATTCAGCTCTGTGAGTTGAGTGAAATTGGATAACCATAAACTCTAAAAGAGCGAAATTACTGTCAAGTGTTTAAATCACTTCTATCTAGCTAACAAGCAGTACAGGTTGACGTGAGTAATTTGCAACTGCTCATAACAGCTGACTTCTTCCAACGAATCAGTCAGTGGCTGGTAAAGTTGTGAAACAATTAGACATATATTAAAGATTTATTACTCAGTAAAACAGTAATATTTAACTTCACTAAAATAATCTTTTATATTATAAATAGTGATTTCATCTATATATAATTTTTACTCATTACAGTATTAGACAAACTCTGGAATATTATTGGGATAAAGTAGCTCATCCAGAATTGAGTGTACTTATGATGCAAGAGATTTTGAATAAACCATTTCTATTCAGTGTTTGTGAAACAGACCATGATGACGAAGCTGGAGAGCTGGATTATCATCTTTTATCTTTGCTAATGAATCCTGGTAGGTTTATTTCCACCCAACTTTTTAAAGATTGTAAATATTTTCCGTGAGTATGATTAGTAGTAAACTTTCCGCTTAAAATGAATAAATAAACTTTAGAAGAAGAAAGCTAAGAGGATAGTATTGATCAAATAAACACTTATGTAGTTAGAAAGAAACGTTAAACAAGAAGAAATAGATCTAATGAATTTAATAATAATAATAATAACAATAATTTAGGAAAAACAACTTGAAAACTGTCCTGAAAGATTTTAGGTGATTCTATGTATCTATATCTGTGAGAATATCAAGTTATTAAGACTAATTAGAAAGACACTGCTTAATGATCATAAATGAGAATCGTTTTATCCCTCGTTTCGAAAACTGAAAAAAACGTATGTCTTAAATGAAAACCTTTGAAATCTATTGTTAGTTTTTGAAACTATAAAGAAATATAAAGCAGGATTCTTTTTCTAAACCGTATCTATGTACATTTTGGTGTGGTTATGTTCTCTCAGCTAGATGACTTAGTTTTGAGCCTTCTTTGTCTTACCTGACAACATTCTCAGCACAGATTTCAATTTGAATCCAGTGCCTTCAACGTTACCAAGACAGACGACTGATAAACTCGTAAGGAATCTTAAAAGTTTACCTCAAGTTGAGTGCGTCGGTGGCGCAGCAATAGAATGATTGCAAACCACGCATATGGTTCGGAGTTCGATCCCCAGCCGACGCACTCCTTTACCTCTCTAGGTCAGTAAGCAATTAGACCGGTAAAGAGGGAACGTTGGGTATGAGACTAGCGACCCCATCCTGTGAAAAAAAATAAACACCACTGCTACCGAAACTTAAAGCCCTATGTTCCACTGGAAACGTAAAGGAATTATATATATATATATATACTTCAAAATGAAGTATCTGCTGAGGATGTTCGCTAATAAGACAATGATAGCTTCGCAACTAAACTGTTCAGCTCAGAGAACACAACTACACCAAAATATTCCATCTGAGCTATTAGTCTTCTTTATTGTGTCTAATTCTCTGCATGTATACATAAAAATACACCATCTTATTAGTAATTTAGTGTCAGTGAATGTACTATATAGAGTACATAATTTTATAAGGATATAAATCTTTTCCTGTGAAATTATATTTCGAGTTAACAAAACGAAATTCTTCACTGGATAGGTAATTCTTTGAATTTTTGTTCCTACTCTGGATGATGCTTTATTAAACTTTTCTCAGAAAATTTCTTTCTTCTAGATGGTATGAAACCTAAATATGAAATCAGATAATTATTAATCACTATCTAAAAATCTACTTGTTTGTTTCAATAAATTTAACAGTTAAAAAATAGAATTTACTCATTATACTCTCTGTGTTTGTAAATCATTTAGCTATTATGGAAAATTACAAAGCGGATGAATTAAATGAAACTTTACTTTCTATTGCTATTGCTATGAATCGGGGTGATATTGCAAGGGATAAAGTATTCATTGAAGGCGCCAAATGGGATGTAAGTATATGTATTTGTATATTAATGTTTGTAAGTTGATTAGTTGATTGCATCGGCAGTTCAAGGGTAGAAAGCTTGCCGGTTACGAACGTGGTCCAGGGCTTGCACCCCAACCAACGCACTCCTAAGTCTCAGCTAATTTACTGGCTGATGGTAATTCAGGAGAAAACGGGAAGTCAAATGTGATGCAGGCAATTTCGTTCTGTAAAGAAGTGCTATCGCTACTGAAACTGCACAGCTCAAGCTTAAAACCTTGCGAATGAATCTAAGAAGTTTATTGTCTTATCAAATAATACACTCCCTATTAGTAGCTTCATATCTTACATACTGAAACATCACAAAATTAATTCTAGGTTGATCACTTTTACGTGATCATGTGAGCTCATATTTTCTATATGATCACTATGAATGTAATAATCATTTACTTTGAAACGCCATGTCTGATTTTGGTTATTTCTATAGCTCAACAAGTCTTCAAAGAACAAGTGTTAATGCCACTGGAATTTCCTCTAAATTACTCAATCTAGATATGATATGCAGTAAGAACAGTTTCAAACTACTCTGTATTGTGAGATTAAGATTAATTTTCAAATGGTCGTTTGTGGAGATGTGATTAATTTCAGGTTATACCACAGATTGATATCAGTTAGAAAACTGCGGGAAACCAAGGAGTTTTCAGTGATTCCTTAACTGATATGAATCCATGATTAAATTTGAAACAGATCAAATTCCTACAAATTTCCTCCTTGAAAATTAATCTGATGCTCATTTGTGACTGGCTACAGGGCGAATTTGCCTGAAATTCTCGTGAGAAGTTATGCTACCAGTGTGATTCACCACATTGGGAGTGAGAACAATTACTCACTGAATGTTAAAACAATTAGTCCCTTTGATAAATTTGAATAAGGCACTTAGAAGACAAATTTCGCGAGATGATATCATTTCGTAGTTTCTTTACAACCGCTTTACAACTAACATGGTTAACAATAATAAAATAAAGTTCATGACAATTACTCAGTTAAATAAAAAACAAAAGCACATACTAACGACCAATCATATTTAGATAGGTCATGTTGTCCATGGTAGACCAAGAGTGAAGTCTATTGTTTTTTGTACACACAGTTTAGGCTGTATGTGATCAATCCAAAGTGCTTCCATTACCTTCAATAAACGACCTTGAATTAGAGTTATGTGAAATAATTGTGAAACAGTCATTAATATTGATTGATTTTGTGACCTGACATTAATAAGTGTTTTGCAATGGATGATGCTGGATTTCTATTCAGATTACTCGCATCGGGACTTTCTATATGATTTAGTAGCCATTTTGGAACATGTTGTTTTCGATGACATTGGAACATTTTGTTGGTTCTACCTATATAGGTGTCACCGCAGCTGCAGGTGAACTCGTAGATACAGTTTGAAGTAGAGTCCACAGAATTCCCGCAGAACTTTATCACTTGTCAAAGTAAAGTAAAACCACATCTCGAAAAGACAGCTTCTGTACCAAAGAAAACTTTCTTTATTAACCTAACATTCAAGAGTGACCAGATTATGCAGTTGACAGCTAGCTCAAAGACTTCGGTCAGCCATCAAAGGCACATTCTACGCCGCATCTCTTTCTCTCACTTGCCGAACATTTTCGATCCCTGTACCTACGATTAAAGGACGAAATTCTGTGGACTCTATTTCAAACTGTATCTACGAGTTCACCTGCAGCTGCGGTAACACCTATGTAGGTGGAACCAACAGAATGTTCCAATGTCGTCGAAAGGAACATGCTCCAAAATGGCTACTAAATCATATAGATAATCCCAACGTGATTAATCTGAATAGAAATCCAGCATCATCCATTGCAAAACACTCACTGAATGGTCAACCAGCTTGCCTTGCAACCGGAAGGTCATAGGATCGGAACCCACTGGATGCGTAACACAGAATCGTCTCAAACTAGAACGAAACAGCCTCCCAGTACCAGCTGGTTCTCAATGGTTCCCTTAACTGATATCATATAATGATCTAGCTTACAATTTAAGTTATCCAAATGCATGATGATTATTCAGCTTGTTTTAAGGACGGTTTGATTAGGAGTGCATGCAGACAAGTACAGCCATCAGAGAATCCAAGTTATGCTATCTGAACCAGCTTACTTCAATCGAATTTTTACGTGTGTGTGTGTGTGTGAAAAATCAGCTTGAAGTTAACAAATTCTTCACCATTACGCAGTATAACAAAACGTTCACAACCTCGCTTCCCTAAGGCAATATTATTCTGTAAAAATAATAAACTATCTGCAAGAACTGTTAATAAACTTGACGAAAAGAAAATAACAAACGAGGTGGTAATTTGATAGGACTATATAATAAACCTTATATGCAGTCTTCATATGCTTAATTCACATCATGTGGTATATATATAACTTATGGATGATTGCAGAAGGTAAAATGTTTGTTTCATATTTATTGTACCAAATACAAATAATCACAGGGTTTCTTTTCATGACTGTTGTTATAAATTTGAAATGAATGAATATCAACAGAAAATAGTATGAATAGCACTATATTTTTAGACTGAAAAGCCTGCCTTGTAACCAAAAGGAAAAGAATGGCATATTTATTAGATGGATGACTGGAAATACATATGCGAATCACACACAGGTCAGTGTCACCACCGCAAGGGTATGTATTCATACAGACAATTGCATATGTAAAAGAGAAGACGTTCAGCTAAGAGACTCTTTTCGGCGAATTCATTCACATAGCTGTGCAATCGCATTTATATATATAATTATTTGTGGGTGTGTGTGTGTACATGAGCTTTGTCAAGTCTAGATAAGTGATCAGGTAATACAAGAATGATCTAATGTAGAAACAAGGTTAATCAGACAGCACCTAAAGTAAGATTGAGTTAGTAAGTTAAATGACACAATATAACTGACTAAAATGTTTCAACTTAGGTCAGCGTAGTAACAGAGGTAATTACAATTAGAGACTGAGCAGAAGTGGGGTAGAGAATAATGCCATTTAAATTAGAACTGAAACTGAGCAAATAAGCTGGATGACGTAACATAAATGACTTAAAACTGAGCGTTGTTCAAGTCAGTAACAGTGGTAGTGAGGTTTATAAATTAAATCGGGTGGGGGTAGAGAACAAGAAAGTTGAAAATGTAAAATATTACAATTGAGAAGACAAAATAATACTAATGAAAGACAGAAAAAAAACAGATTAGGTAGAGTTTAATTGTCGGGTAATAAGGTAGATTATGTACATTACAAGTGTAGTGATTGTGAACGAACTTCTTCTGTATGCAGAGTTCAGGACTTAGCGAGTGAATCGCCATTGCTTCTGCAGTTTGAAGAAGTCTGATTCGTACACCTTTAGGAAGACTACTTCTTACTCTGTAAACGATTTTGAAGTTTGTTTGCGGTTTAGCTTGGTGTCCGGATTCGATCAGATGTTCTAAGATGGAGCTGCGGGGACATCGATTTTCTCCTTTGTAAAACCATGTTGGTAGGTGTTCGATGATACATTTGGAAAGCGAACGCTGGCTACGGCCGACATACCTGGCTCCACACGGACAGGTGAATTGACAAATACCCATCGAAGAGGCCAGCAGTGGTAGCTTATCCTTCACGTTCACATGAATCATAAGTTTTGTGGAAAAGGTTAGCCGTAGTACAGCTGCGAAGAAGATCTTTTTAAGTGATCGCGACAGACGATTTTTTAGTGTTTCCGCAGATATATCTCCATTGAATTGAAGGTTCATGTAGAGTAGGCTTTTTCGGGACGCTAAGCACAGGCGGCTTTTGTGGTCCAGGATTTATAGATTTTGCAATAAATTTTTCTGGATAACAATTCTCGACGAGGAGTTCCTTGAGATTGTTCAATTCATCTTCTATGGTGTCCGGGATGTAAATTTTGCGAACTCTGTATATTTCCAATGGTAGAAGAGAAGGAAATTGGCTAAAGGACATACATTAGGAATTTAGTATTTCTTTATAGCGAAATTGTGTACACCCTATCTGTAATGCACCATTTGCACAGATACTCCGTGTCGGGATACTTCTGCCCTTCCTTCATATTGTGCTTCTTCGTCCTCCTTTTCACGTCTTTTCCTATGTATCTCCGCAATGCTGTATCATTTGTTTTCTCTAGCATCAAATCTATCCCCACCCCTGCTATTTAGTGTGTTTTATGCCGAAGAATGTCTCTTTGTAAATATATTACTGATAAATGTAATCAGTAGCACACACTACATATATATATATATATATTCTAGTCATAAATTGATAAAAATGTGTCATACAGAGAAAACAAAAATATTCTACCACATAAATTCTTTTTCTGTTGTCTATTTGTTCATTTTTTAAAAATTTTTATTACAGGACGCAAAACTAGTTAAACATATGAATGCATTGTTACTAACTAACAAAGTACAATTGATTCGGGTATTTATTGAAAAAGGATTTTCACTATCAAATTATTTGAATACAGATAATCTCCAACTGCTCTATACTAAATCAGTTCACAGTGAAGTATGCTAACAATATAATATCTATTATTTGTATTATTATTATTATTATCATTATCGTTATTATTATTTGATTGTGATTTCTCTTACTGTCGTTAATTCTATTACCATATAGATTCATATCTCTCCCAACCAACATCACTTTTAACGGTTTGAAAAAATTTGGGCATTGGGTATATGATACTCATTATAATAAAGATTTTTGTATTTCCCGATGAATGAAAAAAAAACGATATTGTTTCTACTGACGTTTCGCTATTTAATGCTAATAGCTTTTTACGAGTTGATCACGGATTGATATCAGTTAGAGAACCATTGAAAACCAGGGACTACTGGACAGCTGCTGTTTCATCCTAGTTTGCGAATCATCAGCAGTACGCACACACTGGGATTCGAACCCAGGACCTTCCGGTTACAAGTCAAGCTCGTATACCATTCAGCCACTGGGACCCGATTCAATGGCCAGCCCATGAATTCTAACTTTTACTAATTCGTGATTTAGCGCGACCCCAACCATTGTTGTTGGTGGGACATCCATCTACACACGTGACATTCAATTGGACCTCACTGGTCACGACTTCTCACTAGAACACAGGAAACTCCAACATGTAGCAAGTCACTAGCGAGCTAATAGCTTTATCAAAGTATTATTAAACTGGAATTTACAAAATCTCAGCATGTATATAACAAAGAGTTAACGGGTGAGAAAATAGACTTAGGTCAAGTTAAAAGGACATATAGGAAGTCAGAATAGTAATGAAGATCACTAAACTAAATAACAAAGGTAATAGTACATCTGTTATGATCTCAAAACAAAGTTTACTAACTTGATCATCGTTTGTCAGTCTGGGGTCATTTTTCGTTGTCAAGTTGGTCAATTGGTAAAGATAACAAAACCAAGTGTAGATTGTTGGGTTTGATCAGTGTGTAAAATTATAAAAGTAGTGCGTGTTTACATAGTGAACTTGCTTATCACATTTGTGTTGATTTTGTCACTTCATTGGGGAGGGGGAGGGAGGTGTTGTAACCAGGTCAGATTCTGTTTTGGTCCATCATTCCTATTCAGCTCAGGCAATTTGGATTCCACTTGATATGAAGTGCTTCTGATATTAGACGTTCTTTTATGATTTCTGAAGATTTTCTGGATTATTTCAATACTGTCAAAATCAATTTTGTGGCCTGATTCTATAGCGTGTAGACCTATGGCTGATGATATTTCAAGTTTTCCTAGTTCAACTGGATTTCGTGTTGGTCGAAGAGATGCTCTACGGTGTCCATTTCTTCTGATTTTGATTTCTCGAGATGTTTGTCTGATGTAGATCGCATCACATTCCAAGCATTTTATTTTATTTCATAGACATAATTAGATAGAGAATCTTTTGGCATTTGGTCTTTAATGTGGACAAGGTTGCTTTGAAGTGTGTCTGATGCTTTGAAGAAAACTCTAATGTCGAGCTGATTGAGTACTCTTCTGATTTGGTCTGATGTCTCTGCTCTATATGGAATGACGACTATTGAGATCCATGTTTTCGGAATGCGTTTTCGGCCATACTTAATGTCTGTGTTAATTTTGTTGATGAAGTTCCCTGGGTAGTTGTTTTGCTTGAGGAGACTTTCAGTAATGTTTGATATTTCTTCTTCTTTTTCTTTTTCATCCGTTAACATCAGAGAGTGTGCTCGTCTAAGAAGACTTGCAACAACTGAAATCTTTGGGCTGATGGGGTGTGATGACTTTATATATATGCTCAGATTTTGTAAATTCCGGTTTAATAATACTTTGATAAAGCTATTAGTATTAAATAGAGAAACATCAGTAGAAACAATATCGTTTTGTTTTTCATTCATTGGGAAATACAAAAACCTTTATTATAATGAATCTAAATTCATAACCTGAAATAGCCTAGAATTTCACCCACTAGGGACTAATTAGTGATAATCCTGATCGTGGTGAACTATGGGGAGAGATAAGACAAGAATGAGTTATACCTATAAGAAGACTCTAGATGATCTGGAATTCGTAGACGATTTATTTTTAATGTCATATAAATCCGATGATTTACAGGTTAAAACCGACAAACTGACAGAAGAGGCAAGCAGCGAAGACACGACTTCAAGTAAACGTAGAGGAGACCGAAGTTATGAAGATAACTAGCCAATCGACCAACCAACCAACAACTACAATCACTAATCATTATCAACAGAATAAATTTGAAAAAGGTCACTTCTTTCAATTATCTAGGCACTAGCATTTCAGCTACAGACGGCATGAATAAGTATGTGACAACCAGAATGGCAAAGATACGACGTATCATCATCATTCTGAAACAAGTTTGGAAACCTACTGCAGTCAGTATAGACGACAAAATTTGAATCTTCAAAACCAATGTTAAGTTAGTCAGTTCTTCTATATGGGTGAGAGACTTGGTGTACCCATCACGGAAAGTATTTTCAACAGGTCACTTCAGACTTTTATCAACAGCTGCCACCTTCTCTGGCTCCATACTGAAGATGAGATGTTCATTCAGAAAGCATTAAGGCTCAGGAACTCTTGGAACGAACCAATCAAGAACCTATAGCTCAAAAATCATTCCGAAGAAAGTGGAGATGGATCAGACGCGCGCCAGGCTTTCACCCAGTTGGGCTTCCGATGGTAACATAGAGCAAATCATGTGAGGAGGATATAGAAGCTTATAAGAAGTCGTCAGGTCAACTAAAGAGAACTGCAGAGGAGAGATATGCAGTTGAAGCCCTAGGTTCCACGCGGAACCCAAGGGAATAATAAATGCCGTAACACTTCGTATATCACTAAATGATCACTGAAAAATGTCAGGCACTTGAATGAATTAAAATGACGATGGGATGTGCACTTCTAGAGAAAAAGAGTAAACTTTTCTTATACATATATATATACTAGCTTAATTAACGGGAATTATCGAGCTTGATCCCACCAGTCTTGTACTCTGAATGACTCAAGACAGAAAGAATCGAATCAGTTCAAACAATCCAAATTCTAGTCAGCTAATTAGGTGAACAAGTTAATGGTACATAAAACAAATGCCAACGATGAATTTTATTACATAATTTAAACTGTACTGATAGGAAAGCTTTGCTTTGTAAAGGTTTTGCCTTTAGTCTATAAATTATATTATCCACTATGTAACTTTGCAGAGACTAAATGTCTTCACTTTCATCATTCTTGTTAAGAGTATGATACGCATAGCAGTAGTATCTCGTATCCAATTCGATGAAATACAATTAGTAATAGAATGCATTATCTGTTAACTGTTTTTTATTTCGAAATAAAGAGATTGTATTTACTGTAGAAAAGATAACATTTATTCTATTGATATTTTCCAGATTATTATAAATGCCTATATTACTAACATATCTATTAAGTAGTTTGTTCACCAACTATGGAAACAAATGTTATTGACAATAGCGGCTGATTGATTTAATACCTTAAAGCAAACATTTAATGAGATTCAATGAACTTCATCATCCGATATATAAGTGTATCTTTCAGAGTATGTCGATCAAAGTTTTACTATTTGGTGTACAAAGTTCACTAAAAGACATAGTCTTATATTGTAAAATCATGAAGTATAATTTTTTGTATCAGATATAGTTAAGAGGTGTCAAGTGATGGTGGGATGATCTGCTTAATCCAACTGTCATATTTATGTACACAGATAAGCAAAGTGTATCCATGTTCATTCTGCCACTAAAATATACCCAATGCCCCATCACTTTAATAACCCTGGTTAGAAATAAAAGTAAAATTAGTTCTACTTTAATTATTACTATTGTGGCGTCGGTGGCATAGCGGTTAGGACGCTCGCCGAACATGCACATGGCCCGAAGTTCGAGCCCCGGCCACAGACTCAATCCTCTACCTCTCTAAACCAGTAATAGGGCTGGTAAATAGGAAAGATTGGGCATGAGGCTAGCAACCCCATCCTGTAAAATAAACACAGCTACAGAAACTTCAAGACACTAGCTTGAAGACCTACGTTCCACTGGGGGACGTGAAGAAAAGAAAATTGTTGGGGTGTGATACAGACAATGGGTTCCAACAGAATATTATTCTTACTGTATGAATCATTGTATTTGTTAGTGTTATCGTCTGAATACTTATCATACAGTTCAATACTGCATTAACAACAGAATCATATATGTATTTGAACATTTTATTTCATGTCGTTGAATTTAAACCAAATTCCCAAGCTCAGTGATTGGTTGAAAAGTATAGACTGTATGTATATAAGCAGCGGTTTGATCGATGGACAATATACCCTGGCTTCCGTGTCTTGCTTTCTCCATTTACATTTGGAGAATATTATTCCGTTGGAACCCATTGTCTGTATCACACCACCACACTATATCGCACTGCTTCTGCACTCAACGAACCAGGTGTTACAAAAACACTTTATTCATTGTCATTCTTAAGTCACAGAATATAGTTGGCTGTCAGAAAAAAATATAATAATTTAAATCAGCTCTAAGGTTCTGATTACTTTTAGTATAATAAACATAACTTTATTTATTTTACAGCACCCAGGAGAAACTCTGATTAACGTGATCCGTGCATTTGCGAAGGTAAGTTATGCATCAATTAGAGTGCATTATAAAATCAATGTGAATAATCCAGAAAGGTTGACAGTGTTTGTTTTACCTTATCGAAAGATTTCTGAAATCTACTAGTCTTACTGTATCATCAACTAGCTGTCTTAGCTCCATCCTGAAGATCAAAAGGCTGTCCAGGTAGAATAAGCGACAAGAAACTCTGACAGTAAGCCAACCAAGAACCGATCGCTTAACAAATATATAAGAGGAAATAGAAATGGATTGGGTATACTTTGAGGAGGCCATCGAATGACATCGCTTGCAATGCAGGTCATCACTCAAGTGAAATCACCATAGGAAGCGGTGAGTGGGTCATCAGTGCAAGGTTAACATGGAGGAGATCGTGTGTGATGGAGGAGATGAGAGATTATGGGCAATGGTGGAACCAACTGTAGGGGACAGTAGATAACAGAACAAAGTGTAAATGTGTTGTTGAAGCCTCGTGTTCCACTCGGAACTCAAGGGAGTTATAATAATAGTATATCAATATATCTTGACTTTACAAGATTATGTGAATCACTAATTTGTTCACATAAATGGTTTAAGTCAATAAAATAATTTATCTATTGATACAGTAATTAGTTTTTGTATTATCTCACTGTCTGCACCCATGACTTTCTCCTGAAAGAGTTTCCGATTCGCTTAGAAAAAGCAGAAATATCAAAGTCATCCACGTAAGCTACAAGTCTTCTCAAACACTCTTAAATAATTAACATCAGGCAGTTCAACACTCAATGAATTCAATGCCTAAAATTTAACTACTAATAGGTTGGTACTATAAAATTCTGCTCCCAAACATTTCATTATTTAGAGGAAATTGGAAAGTATTTTAAACTAGCATGAACAGATTTGTCATAAAAATCTTTAAAACTATGTATTCCACTGTAAATAGGTGCGTCACTGGCAGAGCGGTAGAGTGCTTGCGGACCACCTGCGTGGTCCGGGGTTTGATCGCCATGCCGACGCACTCTTTTACTTCACAAAGCCAGTAGTAAGAGTGGTTAAGAGGGAAGGCTGGGTACGACGCTAGTGACCTCATCGCGTAAAAGAGAAGTAAACACCACTGCTACAGAAACTTCAACTCTCTAGCTTAAAGCCCTCCCTATGTTCCACTGGGAACATAAAGGAGTGAAAAAAAGTTCTACTGTAAATATACTACAGTATTCAATGAAATATATGAAAACAAATTATGAATAGCGTATTACTTCAAATTGAAGTATGCGCTGAAGATGTCACCCAGTAGGGTGATGAAAGCTTCGCAAATTAACCATCCAGCCCAGAGAACAAAACCACATCAAAATAGCGTATTACTTTTCAGCAGTGTTATTATTTTACAACAAAGTTAACTTAAAAATTCTAAAATCCATTTGACCAAATACTGTCGAGTAGAATGCTTTTGAAACAACAAGACTTATTTCTATAAATGCAAACGGTGTTGTATTTATTTGGTTATTTTAGATTCCAGATAAGATAACTCTTTATCTAATTGGTCGTGCTCTTCGTGAACTAATCGGTAGACAGTTCAGTCCAACTTATATGTCACCAAATTTTCTATTGGTTACTAGTGCAGGTAAACACAGTTGCTTTCTTCTCTTAAACATTGTGTTATTATCATTGGTAACGTTATTTGAGAAGGTCAACAATACACCTAAAATATTCAGTCTGTAGATTGCACAATGCTCACTTAGTTAATATATGGTATGTGTTTAAGGAAGAAATACAAAAAGCCTTGTAAAGCATCCATGGAATTGAAATTTTTCAGGAACTAGAAAAGCATACTGAAAATCAATTGACTAATCACTAGGGGTAACGATGGCCAACCATCTAACTTGGTGATCATATTTCAAATCTGGATGATGGAATTCAATCTACACTGATACCAAGGATTAAATGAATGACACTGGTGACCCACACCTTAGTAATTGACCAATGTATTTGTCACACTGCTACAGGAAATCACTCATGAGCTTGAATAACTCAGTAGCACCATCTTTGACTGCATTAGTGGTTGACGAAGGTTCAAATCTCAAAATGGAAATAAGCTTCTTCAAAGTTAAAAATAAGCCTTTCTGATGAGTGTCAACAGGGATGAAAGCTGAGCTCAAGGTTATGTGGCGATTACTTCCAATAACCCCTAATATACTCAAAATCTTTAGCAATAATCTGTTGTGGGGACTGATTATTTCGGAGTTAAAAGATGTTAAAGTGAACGAAAAATATTCAAAATACCTGTAGAATAAATGATTCATATCACTTTATTACTGACTGAAATTATCTCCTTTCAACAAAACTATGTAATATTTTTGCAAATTGGTTTGATATTTGAAGAGACATTGACTGAAGGAAGTCATTAGTTTGAACCCTCCCTCTGAGGATTAATTCACTTAGAGTAATATTAGTATCAATCTTCTAGTAACAAAATATCGACTTTCTGTAACAATAGCCGGTTGATGGGAAGAAAGAACTATCACTTTACTGACTTATGACTACAACTGCTTATATTACAAAATAGATACTAAGGAGTTTTATATGTCTGTTAGATAAAATTTACTAGATAATGTGTAGTATAAAGTTAATAATTCTGTGTGAATGAAAATCAAATTTATTACTGATAACCATAATGATTTGCTTCGGAAAATCAAACACCGTGTTAAAATGAACAGGCTTCATAGATAAAGGCAGGAATTCGACCAATTCCTTCACGGTTACAGGATCTTTGGAGTTCTTCGATGAACGAAGTATTCGCATATTGAATCTTAAGAAAACGGCGTAAACAGCGAAGAAAGTTTTCTTTTCGACGATTCATTTCCATAAGATAATGAAAGGAAGTAGAATTATAGTGAGGACGTTACTCTGGCCACGGTAGGGCGAGTGAGTGTATGTGGTGCTTTCGATTGCAGAGGTCCAATTTGAGATCCCGAATAGCCAATGATTCATTTATGTTCAGACGGCGTATTCGAAGTCTTTTAATACTACATCGAGGGAATCTGTGTAGCACTGTGAAGCATTTATGAGAGGGCGCTTGACGTCTAGAATTGAAAAAGTGTCGGAGGATGGAGCTGCTAGTATCCTTCTTCTCTCCTTTGCCTAGCAATGCTGAACAATGTTCCAGAATACATTTGTGGACCTTACGTTGCCTACGGCCAATATACTTTGCTCCACACGAGCAAATAAACTGATAAATACACACTGAGGTTGTCAATGACTTCACTCATAGAAAAATATGCCATCCGTTGGCTAGAACACTAGCTTAACAACTACTTGCTTAGACAAATTTAGCTTTAAAAAAATCAAATTGCGCAGAATGCATTAATTTCGACAAGAAATTTAGATCAAATGGTAATTTCTATGAAAGTGGTTTGAAAATCGTATTCTCTGCATTAAGAATTCTTTAATAAATAAATATATTTTACATAAGTGGCAAGTAGAAGACATACATCTATTAAACTTAAGATAACGAAGAAATTGCTTTAAAACAGACAAGTTAATTAAGTTAGTTCAAACTTCGGTGTTTTATGTGCACATATATGAACTGAGTGTTATGCAAAGCTTTCAATTACTGGCAGCAAGCAGAAAGACGTCAAAGCTAGCCAGAATGAGGGAAGTAAAATGAATGTTCTTCTCCCTGAAGAAGAAGAAGAGAGAATATGGAGATCCACAGCAGCCAATAGAAGGAAGAAGATTAGATTTTTCAACATTAATTTCAATGCAGATAGCCGAAAAAAAAGATTTAAAGAAATCATGAATACTGACAGCTAGAAAATCAGCCAAGAATATATTTTCCAACAGTTATGCAGAGGGAAATACAAATGGATTGGATATACATTGTTGAGATATTCAAGTGACATAAAACAACAGGCTGTCGAATGAAACCCGTATACAAAACGACAGGCTGGGTTGATGTGTGTCTGAGTGGGACATGAAGGAGACCGTAAGAACGAGTAATGAAAGGTTGTAGTCAGTTGTGAGGCTAGTCGGAAGTGATGAAAGAGGACCGAATGGAATAGAAATGTGCTATAAATGTGACATAAAACAGAAATCAGCTTATTTGAACTGATAGTCTTAATAATGCTAAAATGAGATCATAAATACCATAGATTACTGTCTTCACTCTTGTCAAGACACTGACATTTATATTTTTATAATGTCTCAAAAGTTATATCTGCTAATTATGCCTATAAATGTTATGTATTACCTTTTGAATATTTAATCCTTAAAATTTAAATACATTATAACTTTTTTTGAATTCTCTGTAATCTATAGTACCAGAAGCACAATTATTCGAAAATCCTGCAACTGATTTATTCATATGGTCTTTGCTGACTGAACGCTCTGAATTGGCTGATTACTTTTGGACATTAGTTCAAGATCCACTTCCAGCATCGTTGTTTGCTGCGCTAATCTTACGACGTTTAGCAATGAATGCAACATCTTTAGTGACTAGAGAAGCAATGTTTCAGTATTCACGGTAAGAAGAAACACTTTCTCTTTTTTTTAAGAAAAAAATATCACTTTATGACTATTTTAGTGAAGTTCAAATAAACTGAAATATTTTTCAAGATAAATCTAATTTATTTATTTTAATTTTGTTTTTTGAGTTAATTGTGTTACAACATATTACGAGTCAATGATAAATTAAACTGTTTATCAGATAAGCGTACACTACCTAGCTGGTATTTGAACAAGAGTAAAAATTCACTTTAATTAACAAAGTACTACAATATAATCTGAAACATTTTTTGATACATTGTCAGATGAAGTAAACAAGACACGAAAACACGTTAAAACGTACCATTTTTCAAAATCAAAACACCTAAACTTCTCAATCAATTATACATATAAGTTGTTAATGACTAATAGTGAAATCCACGATGAGCATTTCATCCTATTTGCTATTCATCATGTATATCCACCTGTATCTAATATGATGGTTGGTATTCCCCATTCGACTCACTGGGACTTGAACCCTGCATCCATCGTATCGAACACCATGTCAAATGACATATCAACATAAACTGAGCATTTCAGTACAAAGTGATTCATCCACTGGAAATACAAACCAATTTAAAAACAATAATAACAACGAGTGATATCCACCGCACATGAAGTGGATCTCGTGGCCTAATGGCATTTGAAACGATGGAGTGAATGATTCTAGTAGTCTCAATGGGAACACCACTAATTACAGGGGATGTGGATACAGCCAAGTGACAAGTTCTAGATAGGAGGAAATGAATTTCGTGGATTCTAATTTAGATACATTTTACTTATGACACAGTAATGAAACGTATTCATTTCGTGAAGCTATCACTTCATGACATTTGACAGTTTCGATTGATAAATATGTAGGAGAAAAATTTCTCTTGAAGAAACTCGGTGCTATCCAATTGTACAAATTTTTTTCTTACAAACAGTAGGAGGTTGTCTATTAGAAAAAATGACACTAATATACCCCATCATTTTATAAATACATAGTTGAAAAATGACAGACGGCAATAACGGTTGGATAGAGGTGTATTATACAATAATATTGTAAACTAATAAGACTAAAGTGTTAAACACTTTTCAATAAATATTAGAGAGAGAATAACTAATTCACTCAAACAGTGATGAATTAAGGTGATATTTGAATATGAAAGGTTTACAAAAGTCTTAAGCGTTGGTGGTATAGCGGTTAGGACGCTAGCCGACCATGCACATGGTCCAAGGGTTCAATCCCGACTGACTCACTCCTTTACCTCGCTAAGCCAGTAATTAAAGCTGGTAAAGTGGAAAGGTTGGGCATGAGGCTACTGCAACCCCATCCTGTAAAATTAAACACTGCTACAGAAACTTCAAGCCTTCTAGCTTGAAGCCCTATGTTCCACTTAGAACGTGAAGGAAAAAATAAATACTAAATAATATTTTCTATAGTTTGGTTTGTAATGTTATGTTTTATGTTTTTTACGAGTTGATCACGGATTGATATCAGTTAGAGAACCATTGAAAACCAGGTACTACTGGACAGCTGCTGTTTCATCCTAGTTTGCGAATCACCAGCAGTACGCACCCATTGGGATTCGAATCCAAGACCTTCCGGTTACAAGTCAAGCTCGTATACCATTCAGCCATTGGGACCCGATTCAATGGCCAGCCCATGAATTCTAACTTTTACTAATTCGTGATTTAGCGCGACCCCAACCATTGTCGTTGGTGGGACATCTATCCACACACGTGACATTCAATTGGACCTCACTGGTCACTGATATCAATCCTTGATCAACTCGTAAAAAACATAACTAACCCTTACAAACCAAACTATTGAAAATTAATCTGATGCTCGCTAGTAACTTACTACATGTTGGAGTTTCCTGATTTCTAGTGAGAAGTCGTGACCAGTGAGGTCCAATTGAATGTCACGTGTGTGGATGGATGTCCCACCAACAACAATGGTTGGGGTCGCGCTAAATCACGAATTAGTAAAGTTAGAATTCATGGGCTGGCCATTGAATCGGGTCCCAGTGGCTGAATGGTATACGAGCTTGACTTGTAACCGGAAGGTCTTGGATTCGAATCCCAATGGGTGCGTACTGCTGGTGATTCGCAAACTAGGATGAAACATCAGTTGTCCAGTAGTCCCTGGTTTTCAATGGTTCTCTAACTGATATCAATCCGTGATCAACTCGTAAAATAAATAATATAACAAAATTCTTAAAATGACTGTAAACTCAATTACACAGGTTAAACTAGTAGACCGGGGTCAATTAGATAATCAGAACGTAGAAATTTATCTCTTACAAAAATGATTCACTCTGCTAAGTTAAACAATCTAGAAAAAACTCAACCATTGTAATGCATTCACGTCCGTGTAATTATATGATATCATTAGGATGGGGTAAAATGATTAAAAAGTAATATAGTTAGGTGGAGAGGAAGGTTAGACACTGAATTTTTTATTCATCAAATGAATACCAAATACATGCGATTGAAATGACCCGACGCCTATACCAGATACTTTGCAGATTGCAGTAAAAACAGAAGAAAGTAAGGCATGCTATCAAGTTGTGTCAATACATCGATATGATTTACGGCAATAAATTGTGTTCGAAATGTAGTCTAATTATTAATATGGTATCATTGTGTCTCATATCAAGTAAACTTATCTAATATAGATAGATATACATAGTACTTCACTCAGTCAGCAAAGATTAAATTAAGTTAGTATTCCATAGCAAAAACCGACAAACTGGTTGAAGAAGCAGCAAAGACAGGACTCCAAGTGAACATAGACAAACGGAGGTTATGAAAATAACTAACCAACCAACAACAACAACAGCAACTTCCACCGCCAATCACCATCAATGGAAGGGGTTTGAAACAAATTACTTCATTCACTTATCTAGAGAGCATTGTCTCAACTACAGGCAGTCGGAACGGGCGAGGATGTCAAATCGAGCGAGAATCGGGAAGGCGAGCGAGAAACACATTCATCAACCTGAAACCAATCTGGAAATCTTCGTCACTCAGCCAACATCAACAACAAAATTCCGTCGGATTTTCAATACAAACACCAAGTCGGTTAGTTCTTCTATACGGATCAGAAACTTGGCGGGTGGGTCACAAAGAATATTTCCAACAGCCTGTTGCAGATCTTTATCAATCAACAACTGTCTTCGCCGGCTCTATACTCAAGATCAGATGGCCGGGCCGGAAAGAATCACCAACAAGAAACTATGACTGGGAACAAACAAAACAAGAACCAATCACCAACCAACAAATATGCAGGAGAAAGTGGAGATGGATCGGACACTCGCTGAGGAGACCTCTGGGTGACATCGCGCGTCAGGCCCTCGAGTGGAACCCGACAGAATGGGAAGCGGCGTGTGGGACGTCCAATGGTGACATGGAGGAGATCGTGTGAAGAGGAGTTGAAAGAATATGGACTAACGTGGATGCAGGCGAAAAGTACAGCAGAAGACAGAATTGGCAAGTGGAGACGTGCAGTTGAAGCCTTATGTTCCACTAGGAACCCAAGGGAACAATAATAATAATAATTTCATAGCTTTTTTACTGGTTTACTAAGATAAAAAAACAAGTTCGTTAATGTTTTTTAAATTCTTATGAAACTTTTCTTTCTTTATTTTTAGGAGTTTTGAAACAAAAGCCTACAGTTTATTAACTGAATGTTATAATGACAATCAGAGTCTTTCATTTAAAACTATTGTTCTTGAAAGAAAGCTATTCGGACATATGTCATGCCTTATGTTGGCTGCTGAAGGAAAATCAATGAGTTTTATATCACATCAATGCTCTGAACAATATCTTGAACGTGTATGGAATGGAGCAATTGACCCAAGATCAGGAATGTTCCCAGTAGGTTTATGCAAATATGTAATGTAACCATTAACAGTGTAAAATAGCATTGACCTAAGTGCTTAAGAGGTTGAAATATAAGAGTTTTTTTAAGAAATTCATCTGGTAACTGACTTAAATATATTAGAACCCCTACAATTGCTAGACCTAGACTTTAGTGACTATTGTGAGTTGACCTGACTATCAAGTGATGCACACACGGTGATGACTTAAATATGACTTTAGTTGGAAAAATCCACCTCAAGATTAAGTTAAACACTTAAGTCAGAAGTCGTAGGTATAACTGACAATGATTGGACAGAAGTGCAGAATATTTGAAAACAATCGAATTAATTTATAGTTCACGAAGAAGGTGAAAACTACTTGGAGAATACGCATCCTTAGTTCAGACGAGAGACACCCAATAAACAGATCATCACATATTTTCCCGCTTGGTAGAGCTTCTTATAGGTCAACTCATGATTCCTAATATTTAATGGTGTGAAAAGTGTATTTTCAAAGCTGTTTCATAAACTTAACACTGAAGATGTCATCAAGTTCACTGACGAAACATCAATAACTCAGCATGAAGACTCATCGATAACCAAACAACTTTGCACATTCTTGTGCTGTTTGTTCTAAAAGCAAATAATGTGATTTGAAGGCTAGTTAAAATAATTTTATCTATACAAATCATTATATTCTATGATATTCTTTCGCCCTCTTATAAAAATAAGTTATCCGAAAGTTAATAAAATAATAAACAAAACAATTACAGAAAACCTGATGAAATTATCATTTATCTTTCTCTTTCTCTTTCTTCCTCAGTTTGTTGTTGCATTGATCATAGGTATTATTCTACCTCCATTGGTACCTTTATCATTGAAATTTCGACATCATGATAATCCGGATGATAAATTTGAATATGACAGAAAACCCAGGAAATCACAAGATAGAAAATCATCACTAGATGTAAGTCCTAAATAACATATTATTATTACTACTATCATTATTGCTATTCCCTTGGGCTCCATGTGGAACACAGGGCTTCAGAAGGACATGTCTGTTTCATTGTGTTATTTGTGGTTTTTTGTAGTTGTCTCAGCGGTTGTCCATATGCTTTTATCTTGTCCTCGCAAGGTCTCCTCCATGTCACGCATGCACCCGCAAACAACTTGTCTTTTCCCATTCAGGTCACACTCGAGGGCCTAGCCCCTGATATTACTCAACAGTCCGCTCAATGTGTTTCTCATACATCTTCACTTCCCTGGGAATATTTGTTGCATAATAGGTTATTGATTAGTTCCTCGTTATATTTTGCTGTTGTCAAACCCATCCGACCATCTCATCTTCAGTATAGGACGAAGGCATCTGTTGACAAAAGTCTGCAAGATGCCTTACGAAATGTGCACACCGAGTTTCCAAACCATATAAAAGCATTGATTTCAGGTCGATGTTTAGCATCCTTTTCTTGTTCTATGTGCTTAGTGCAACTGATTTCCATACTGATTTCAGAGTAATAACTACCTGTCTTCTTTTTCCAATCTTGGCTCTGATACATTCATCTGTACCACCATTGGTTGAAGTGATACTGAATACGTTAGTGAAAAAGATGACTTCATTTAGATCTCTCCTAGTGATGGTGATTAGTGATTTTCGTTGTTGTTTTGGTTTCTTTCATCCTCTTTGTCTTCTCTGTGTTTACCTCAAGGCTTGTCTTCGCTACCTCTCCAACCAACGTGTTGATTTCCACTTATAAATCTTAGAATTTCTGAGACAAGAAACACAGATTTTCTGGTATCTTTTGATCGGTCCAATCTATACAAGCCTCCTAAATTCCCCCAATCTATTGTATGATTAAGTTCAGTATAACCAACCAAGAATATCATTAGTTGTAGTTGTTGCGTTTATTTCTGTCTTCGCTTCAAAAGTTTCATTGAGCTCTCTCTGTTATAATTAGTGATAATTTTCCAATTTCTTTTACATTTGGACAATCTCGTAGAAGACATACATACATCGTTACACTAGACAAGAGAATCCCAATATACAGTTAGTCACATATTTATCCACTTGGTAGAGCTTCCTGTAGGCCATCTGGTGATATCTAATATTTATTAATGTGGAACTTGTATTCTCAAAATTGTCAAGAAAACAACTATCATATCGAAAAGAAGCATGACCACTTCATAATAGTAGGAAGGTATGAGTGGATCACCAGTTTTCTAAAACAAATAATCTGCATCAGATTGTTAATCTGTTAATACACTACAATAGCTGCACATTAATGTTTTCTAATGTTTAAATTCATTTGCTAATATTTACAAAAGATGTATTCTTTCATTAATTTAGAGTAAAAGAATTCAGAGTGATTCTTCACAACGGTAAGTTTGAAATTGGTCTAACTTACAATTCACTTTAATTTGGATTGCTATACTGTACAATTATCAAAATACAAGTTTTCCTAAATAAATTAATCTCTTAAGTATCTATCTAGTTTAAAAATGAAGAAGACATTATCAGTATTTGAAATGCAAAATATTTGTTTTTCTGTCACGTTCCCAGTGGAACATACGGCCTCAAGCTAGTGGCTTGAAGTTTCTGTAGCAGTGTTTAATTTTACAGGATAAGGTTGCTAGCCTCATGCCCAACCTTTCCTCTTTATCAGCATTATTTTTGGCTCAGAGAGGTAAAGAAATGCGTCAGTGGCCGGGGATCGAACCCCGACCATGTGCATGGTTGACGGACGTCCTAACCACTATACCCCCAACGCACGCAATATATTTAATTATCTTATAAAAGACATTTTATTTAGGTTATTCAACTATTTAATCTTTAACGACTGAGGTTTTCCCTTTCAATTAATACGAATTTTAGTTTCTGTTAATCTTTACTTAAGAAATTTAAGACATGAGAAAATATCTGAATGCAGTTATCCTCAGTTATAAACTTCATAGAGTAGTCCTGGTAGCAAAAGACATCTGTATCCCTATGATAGAAATTATTGATAAAGCAGTGACTACCATTTAGTTTATCTGGATTTTTCGAAATAATCTCTTCGCCACAAATATGGTTATTTTAGAGAAATAACGATGTTGTATTTATTTAACGAAAGTGTTTGAATAAACTAACACTTATCTAACTTATGGGATTTGTAGGGATTTGGATTAATTTTAACTCCACTAGTTAGAATGCATCATTAACCAACATAAGCTACTCCGTCTTCTGTTGAGACTCTTCAGTAGAGTAGAGCCACGACCCTATAAGGTGTCGAATCCAGGACCTTCCAGTTACGAGACTAAGGCCGTTGGTAGTTCAACAATGAGGCAATCGACTAGTGATATAGCACCACCCTCTACAATGGCTATGAAGAGAATCCACCTCACCTTGATATGGTGAGGATATGTATCCAGTAGCTATCAATGAGCTGGAAATTGATATTAAGACTATGAATTTAAAACTAAAATTTATTTAACCGCTATTTCAGTTTGTTTGTTTTTTCAACAGTCATTAAAATGAGATTCAAAGTTCTGCATTGAACATAGAAGCCAGACGAAAGATTAATCAACTTTATCATCCTGTATTGGTTTTGTAGGGATTTTTTGTTTGATTGAATGGAGGATTTCATCATGACCTGATATCAGTTAGAAAACCACTGGAAAACCAACTGGGAGTACTGGACAACTGTTTCGTCCTAGTTTGGGACTCTTCATCTGTAAGCTTCCACCACCACGGCTCGAACCCAGGACCTTCTGGTTACAAGGCGAGCTCGTAGACCATTGAGCCACTGGGACCCGATTCAATGGTCCTTGATTTCCAACTTCTGCCAATTCACGACATAGTGCGACCATTTCGCAATGTCTTCTTCGATAAGTTGCTGCCTCATCTTCAACCTGCTGTACCCTATCATCCTGCTCCCTGGATATTTAAACATATGATTTGACATATTCATTTTTGCTTCGCATAAATTTTCAGTTAGTTGATACACCTAAAAAGTGAATACTGTAAAATCTAACAGCTTAAATTTAATCTATATTTAACTCAGTTAAGAACTAAAGACGAAAATATTTGGCTCTGTTTATGCATAAATTGTCTTCCGAATATCTGTTTAGTTATTCTGGAAGTAAATCTCTTTTGTTTGTTTTTTCTTATATACTTTGTTTTAGTTCCAAGAAGTCAATATCTACTTACTTTCAGAAGCTTAAGGGATTTTATGTTTCCCCGTGTGTACGCTTCTCATATACAACAGTAAGTAAAGCCAAGAGAAAAAAAAATTTATTCGAGGTATTACTCATAGAATACTTTATAACCTGGTCAGTGTTTACAAAAGCATAGAAATAATACAATTCCGATATAGTTTTATACTCAAGATCAGATGACCGGCCAGAAAAGATCAACAACAGGGATTTCTGGCAGTGAGCGAACCAACACACCAGGAACCGATTGTGAAACAAATAGGCAGGAAGAAATGGATATGGATTGGCCATACGCTGAGGAAACCATCAAGTGAGTGGCATCACTAGACAAGCCGCTGCTCGAGTAGAACTCGAAAGGGAAGCGGCGAGTTGGTCGTCAGAGTGAGGGTGACTTGGAGGAGGTGATGTGAAGAAGAGATGAAAGCATGTGGGCAGACTTGGAGCGGAGTGAAAAAGTTGACAGAAAACAGAAGGTGATGGAGACGCGTGGCTGAAGCCTTATGTTCCTGTAGGCATTAAAGGATATAATAATAATAGTTATATAGTAAAATTATTGGTGATGGTTGACAGAGAAATATACAATGACGATTCACAACTCATAAGCTTTTTAATTCAATGTGATTACAATTAAGATGAGAAGACAGTGTACTATGCATTCAAATAACAGGCTGTGGCTATATCCTTGAATATTGCAATCAACCAATGAAGTGATTAATAGCTCAGTTAAGTTTTATTTAAGTCTCAAGAAACTACAGAGAATAAATCAGTTTATTTTAGCAACGCATAAATTTAATCGAACTAATATAACAACAGTATAATGGTCATACATTTGAACAATCAGTGTTTACAAGTATGGTAAATGCTTTGCATTATCGAAATACAAAGTATTTTTTCATGTTTAGCAAGAGCATTTAGTTGTATAAGCGCTGGTGGAGATGCGACGAGTGAAATCTCTAACCGTATAGTGAAATTTCATACAACCGGTTCCCTTTATTAGTTTGAAGAGAGAAAGAACGAACATGTTTGCAGAATAATACGAGCTCGTTTTATTTCGTGGATACTCATCAACTGCATACATCCTAAACAAAATCAAATTTTAAGTTTCAAAAAAGTTTTGGAACATACTTTTTCATAATTACTTGGAGTTATAAATAGAAGGTATAAGAAACATAATTCCGGAATTTGATGTAGGTAGACAGATTATTCAGTGTCAAAAAAACTAATTATATATAGTGGAATTAGATAAGAGGGTTTAGAGTTCAAATTACTATTGGGAAACGCAGATTGGTTAGAGGCATATTATAGGGTCAAGGTCAGAGAACAGAGTGAATTTACACATGTGGTGGAGAGTTTAAGAGGGTGGGGGTGAATAGTGAAGTAACAGTGAAGTAAGTAACAAAAAACAAAATTAGGGTTACCAGGGTAGTGAAAGATTAGTCACACTATCTTTCTGTGTACAGAGGTCTGGTCGAAGTCTCTTGATAGCGATGGCTTCTGCGAAACGAAGTAGCCATGGGTTTCTTTGCGTATTGATTATTTTGAAGGCATGGCTGATTTCTACTGTGTGTCCTGTGTCAATTAAATGTCTGGCGATTGCACTCGATAACACTTTTCTTCCTTTTGTATGGAGGCTCTTAGGAATGTGCTCAGAAAATCTAGTAGATGCTCTCCTCTCAGTCCTTCCTATGTACTTGCTTCCGCAGGTGCACGTGAATTGGTAAATGCAGTTGGAGTTGACGTGAGTAGGGTACTCATCTACTTTTGACTGGGTTAATGAGCACACAGTGTTGTGAAATAGGATCAGTCTGGCAGCTGGAAATGTTCTTTTTAATGCACTTGAGATTCTTTTTTGTGTTCTTGTGGATACGTCTTCACCTTTGTAGGCTAGGCAGATGAAAACTGGTTTCTTTTCAACGGTGTCGGGTTTCGGTTTGTGGGTTTCTTCATTTCTATACTTTAATATGAACTTTCGGGGATATCCATTCTCGATGAGGTTCTTTTCGATGACGGCAAGTTCTTCTTCAATAGTGTCTTCCGAACATATTTCTTTGGCTCTGCTGAAGAGCGTTTTTACTAGACCTCGTTTGTAGCTGGTTGGGCAAAAGCTGTGATAATTTAAGTATTGACCAGTCCAGGTTTCTTTCCTGTAGATAGATTTTTGAATCGTCCCGTCGTTTCTTCTTTTTATGTTGACATCAAGGAAATGGAATTGGTTGTTTTTTTCGTAGTCGATTGTGAATGCAATATTGGGATGAGCTGCATTGAGTTTCTCAAACATTGCGAACGCGTGTTCTATATCATTGCAGACTACGAACGTGTCGTCGACATATCTGCAGTAATAGGTGGTTCTTTCTATTTCTTCTTTCATTCGAGTCTGTTCAAGATGAGCCATGAATATGTCAGCAAGAACAGGACCCAAAGGTGAACCCATAGCCACCCCGTCAATCTGCCGGTACAGCTGATTGTTGAATCGGAATTGAATATTCTTTGTGCATAGAAGTAGCAATTTTCGTAGCTCGTTTTCTGGAAGAGGAAGTAGTTCGGACTGTTGGCATATGATTTTAACCGTTTCTTCGATGGGTATGCTGGTAAACAGTGAACAAACGTCGTATGACACGAGAAGTCTATCCGAAATATCGAGTTGATCTAATTCTTGTGAAAACTGAAAAGAATCTTTGATACTGTGAGTTGCCAGCTTTTTTCGAATGGGTTCCAGCTTTTGGGCCAACCATCTGGCCAGTTTGTGACATGGTGATTTCACCATTGATATTATAGGTCTCATTGGTACATCACTTTTGTGAACTTTGGGTTGACCGTACATGAATGGCACACGCGAACCCCTTGGTTTAAGGTCGTTGTAAGTGCTGTTGTCTATTAGCCCTTCTTAAACTCTCCACCACATGTGTAAACTCACTCTGTTCTATGACCTTAACCCTATAATATGCCTCTAACCAATCTACGTTTCCCAATAGTAATCTGAATTCTAAACCCTCTTATCTAATTCCACTATATATAATTAGTTTTTTTGACACTGAATAATCTGTCTACCTACATCAAATTCCGGAATTATGTTCCTTATACCTTCTATTTATAACTCCAAGTAATTATGAAAAAGTATGTTCCAAAACTTTTTTGAAAGTTAAAATTTGATTTTGTTTAGGATGTATGCAGTTGATGAGTATCCACGAAATAAAACGAGCTCGTATTATTCTGCAAACATGTTCGTATAGTGAAAGCTAGTTTTATGCTACACCTGCCATACTGCACTCTCCTAACTGAAGAAGTGTAGCAACTCTGTGTATTCCACCATCCCTGACTGCATAGAATGGCTTTGGTGTCCGATAACATCATCGTGTAAGGAATCCTGAAGCGTGGCAGTGCTTGTTTTGGATACAGCGGAGGTTACCTTTCATTGAGTGTGGTCATTTTGAAACACTGGCTTTGATGGCCTGGATATGTGCTACCAATGTCATCCCGGAGGCTTACATACCACTGGCTGTTAGCTAGCTCAGGAATTGGAGGCAGAAAGAGGAGGGCAGGTCAGACTGTGACCTGGCGCAGTGGTGTGAACGGTATTTGTGCTAGGCTAGCATCCGTCGATACATCATGACTTCCTCGGGAGGAATTTCGAGAGATACTTCACATTGGTGGCTTGAGACGTTATCTAGTATGACCATGAGTCGTATTCAATGAAGAACATGCTGAAAGTAAAATGAAGTAATGAACGATCTTGACAATTATGCCTATTTGCTTTTTGAATGAGCTCCTTCATTTATTCTATCTTAATTCTGCTTATATTTTGTTTTATCATTTTTATTTGGCACACCTTGATTTTCCGAAAAGGTTATTCAAATCTAAAGACACAAATTCTTTCATGCAGCATACTTCTTTAATTTATCAAACCTAAATCTATAGAAACCAGTAGAAAATATCCAACACCATCTGTGAATGGATTTCATCATGAGCCGACATTAGTTCTCTAACTAATGTCAGCTCATGATGAAATCCTGAAACCAATCAAATCCCTGCAAACCAACACCATCTGTGAATGTCGACTAAAACACTGGTTGATTTGCCTATTATTTCTATCATACAGTGATAAAATTCAGAGTACCGTCCACAGTCACGAAGCAATGAACATGTTTTACAAATTGATTTCATTTTTTGGCTTTATACGCAGAATAATTTTGTTTATTACTCATAATCAAGCAATTGATTTTGCTCGAAAAGTCACAGTAAATAATTTTGATCTAATTTGTGAGTGTGTTTTTATCAAATGAAATTACTCCAACATGGAATTATACCCCACCATAGTATCCAAATTCTATTCTTATATACATGATATCTCTAGCTTTAAATCTACTCTTCTATAAGATAATGTTTCATGATTTAACGGAACTGTGTTAAACCTACACCTTGAAATCTCCAAATATTTTATGAATTTTACTGATCTTTCAAGTTTGATCGGCTACTTTATGTTGATATTTTAGAAAAAAGCTTTATATAATAGTGCGCTGGCTGGTTATGCAATTGATACTATATCATAACCAATGTCTATATATTTACTCCTGGAGAATTTCTGGATAAGAGAAGTGAACTTATCATTCACTCAAATTGTTATTATTATTCTCTTAGGTCCCGAGTAGAATATACGGCTTCAACTACACATTTCCACTTTCTCCTACTTTCTGCCGTCCTCTTCAGCTGGGTCCACGATTGGCCAAACTCTCTCATCTCTTCATCACACGATCTCCTCCATGTCACCCTCCCATTGATGACCTACCCGTCTCTTCCGATTGAGACTCCACTCGAGGGCCTGTCGTGTGGTGTCATTCGGCGGCCTCCTCAATGTATGCCCGAAACATCTCTACTTTCTCCTACATATTTGTTGAGCGATAAGCTCTCGGTTGGTTCGTTCCCAGACAAAGTTTCTTGTTACTTATTCTTCTTGGACAGCTATTTGATCGTCATTGTGGAGCCAGCGAATGCAGCAGTTGATGAAAGCATGCAGCCTGTTGGAAATCATTTTTGTGACACGCAGTACAAGTTTCTGACCTGTATAGAAGAATTGACTGAATTCACATTGGTGTGGAAAATCCAAATCTTGTTCTTCATGCTGATTGCAGTAAATAGGATTTCCAAATTGGTTTCAGATTGATGAAGGTGTATCTTGCCTTTCCCACTCTGACATCTTCATGCGTTCCCCTGTAGTTGAAACGATGCTTCCCAGATAAGTGAAAGAGGCAACCTCTCTTAAAGCTATCCTGTTGATGATGATGATTAGTGCTGGTTGTTTTAGTTGCTGTCCGTTTGGTTATCTCCATCACCTTCATCTTCTCTGTATTCACCTGCAAGCATGTTTTCGATGCCTTTTCAGCTAGTTTGTTGGGTTCACTCAAAAACTTAGTATAATGATAAGACTGAATAGTGTTCCACCCCGAATTTCAAAAATACTAGTTTTATTCTCTTGATTACCCGCCAAAATGTATTCAGATGCAAGAAAAAAGATGATTTCGTTATCTTTATTTACAAAGCAAAATACCGAATATGCCTACCGAAATAGAATTGGATGACTTTTGAGACAATTTGAAAAGCAGTTTATTTCTTGAGATTAAAAACAGTGAAGTAAGGGAAAAAAATATACCTCAGCTTAAGGAATTTCCCTGATTATTATGGTGGAATTTTTCAAAAACACACTTTTCGTGATTATGTCATGCAGTAATCTGGTGTGTAGATGGTTCAATGGTAGAATGGTCATCAACCAGGAACGTGGACTGGGTGAGATTCCAAACCGACACATTCAGTTAATGAAAACAAAACACATAGATCAGCGAAGAGTCTCTTTCGGCGAATTCATTTTCTTAGCTGTAATCGCAAAAATATATGTGTTGTTTTGTATGTATGTGTACATTAAGTTTGTCAAACAAAACTACAACTGGTTACAGTTATTGTAGCCAAACAGGTGAAGATCGGTAATTCGAGTTACGTCATACAAAATCAGTCAGGAAAATTAGGTGTTAATGAAATTAGAGTAGTAACAAAAGTAATGAGATGTCACAAACAGTTTTTTAAAAGAAGTTATGTAATAATATGAATAGTTTGATGTGTGAATTTTACTCAGAATGCAAGTAGGAACAAAGTAGATAATACGAAATCACGTAGCCGTTCTAAATGAATACAAGAATTATATGCAATTAAAGAACGTGCAAATAAACAAAATTAAGTCATCAAAAGAAAACAAGATCAAATCAAATCAAAAAGGTTGTTACCATGACTGTAAAAGTGGTTGAGTATTTCTCGTTTGTATGCACAGCTCCGGTTTTTCTATGTGAATAGCCAGAGCTTCGGCGATACAAAGAAGACGAAACCCTATTTCCTTTGATAGGTTATTCTTGACTCTGTAGATTAGATTGAAGCAGGAGGCGTTTGTTGAGATGGAATGATCGGTGTTAACTAGGTGTTAAATTGTCACACTCCTTATTGCAACACTATTGCCTTTTCGCAACGATGCTGGATAGTGTTCTTGAATCCTCTTGGAGAGATGCGCGTCGAATGACCGATGTATCTGGCAGATGAACTGATATATGCACATAAAAGTGGTCAGATATGGCATCTTGTCCTTGAGGCTTCTGCAGATCAGTGGGCGACTGGAGAACACTATTCTTAGTGTTGCTGCAAAGAATGTTCTTCTCAGAGATGATGTAGTCCTTCTCTTGAGAATATCGCTTGCTAAATCTCCCCTGGAATCCAAGTTCATGTAGAGTTTCTTTCTAGGAGCAGTTAGTGTTTCGTTTCTTCGAATTCTTGGTTTGATATTTTTGTCGATGAATCTTATTGGGTATCCATTTTGGATGGAGATTTCTCTTAGAATACCTAATTCTGTTTCCAGAACGTCGGGACTGCAGATGTGTCGGATGCGAGTGGCAAGTGATTTAATTAAATTCCGCTTTTGTTGAATGCGTACCCAGCTATAGAAGCTTGTTAGTTGACCATTTAGAGTAGGTTTTCTATGGATCAATCTTCTTAGGCTCCCATCAGTTCTTCTTGTTAGTTCCACATCAAGAAACAGAATTTTCGAGTCGTTTTTCATTTCAAGGGTGAATTTTACTGGTGGATGGCAACAGTTAAATGTTTCCAGCAGTAGATTGGGATCATTGTTGTTGCTGTCGTCGTCACAAATAATGAATATTTCATCTAAGTATCTTTTATACAGTCGCAAATTGTCAATGCTTGGCTTAAGTGGACCTTCCTCGAGGCTTACCACGAAGTAATCTCATAGTAGTTGACCCATCGGAGATCCCATTGCAATACCATCTCTTTGTATGTAGATGGTATCATTGAATGTGAACTGGACTGTGGTAATCCTCGTAAAAGATATAGGCTAGGCGTGATGCTGGCAACCACACGCCATATCTACTTAGATTTTAAAGCTCAAGCTTGAAGCTCTACGCTCCACTCGGGACCAGATAAGTATAGTAAATAGGCATGCCTTTTTATACCAGAAATGTCTGATGCTGCAGTCATTGACATCTTACGCCTAACCAAATATATATTTATACTAATATGTTAGTTATTAACGAATCATATCCCTCCATGCTCATGATAAAATTCCTTTAACATATTTTGTTTAAACGTAACATGTTATATCATATACATGATGAATTTTTCTTTTGCTTCCTTGATTTACAGCTGTCCTATGTCGCATTTCTGTGCTTTTTTACCTACGTATTACTATTTTCTACAGAACTTATTCTACCTATAGTATCAATTGAGGGTACTATTTTATATATTTGGGTAATTTCATTTGTTGCTGAACATATAAGGCAGGTTAGTTGGACAGTAATTCTTATAATACCACTTTTATCACAGTTAACAGTTCTTCAATGATGAATAAGTCAGCTGAAAAGTAAAGTAAAAAAATGACTGAATTATAAACAGAAATCATTCTTTTCACAAATAATATCTTAGGGTTTTACATGCCAGAATTTGTATGAAAATCCTATTAAGTGAGTTAGATGCTATAAGAATACAATTCACAATAAATTGGTGTATGATAACTGGCAAAAATAACATTTCATAGTCCGTAAAATATCTTAGAGAGTTTCGTTTGAAGCAAACGATCATAAATGAAAATTTAATATGTAATTATACATCTCATCCAACAGTTGTACGACAATGCTGCATGCCAAGTAATCCACAACGGAAACTCATGGAATCCTTCGAAGTGAAGAAGGGAGTGAGACAAAGCTGTCTGCCATATATCGCTAATAATCTCCATGATCACGGTACACTGGATAATGAGACAGACAGCGTCGGGCAGTGAGGAAAAAATTGTAAAATGGACCCACACGAAAAACTTGGGGGATCTGGACTTCGTCGATGCGATGCATATGTCTGATTTCCCACAAACTGGAAGATAGGCAAGCAAAAAGCAAAAAGTTGACAGAAGAAGCATCCAGCGAAGATAGGACTTCAGGTGAACATACAGAAAACAGAGGTGATGAAGATTCCTGGCCAACACCAACAACAACAACAGATGACAATCAGCATAAATCAGAGGAACCTGAAAGAAACAACCTCCTTCACCTACCTACCGACCTGGGAAGCATCATTTCAACTACAGGCCGACGGAACTGATGAGGATATCAAAGCCAGAATCGGAAAAGCAAGACAAGCTTTCATTACTACCAAGTCTGTGTGGAGGTCAACAGCACTCACCATCAAAATGAGTATAAGATCCGGATTTCCAACTCCAATGTGAAGTCAGTCAGTGCTACTCACTATACGGATCATAGACTTGAGGCCGCGTCATGAATGGCAATTCGAACAAACCACAGACCTTCATTAACAGCTGTCTTCTTGCAATACTTCACTCATGATCAGATGGCTGGCCAGAATAGTTCAACAACAGGGATCTCTGGCAATGAGCGAACCAACTAGGAACCAACCGATTTTGCAACAAATAAGCAGGAAGAATTGGAGATGGATTGGCTGACCAGACTCTGAGAAAACAGGCCATCATGTGACATCACTAGACAAGCCACTGCTCGAGTGGAACCCGAAAAGGAAGTGGCGAGTTGGTCGTCCAACAGTGGGGTGACTTGGAGGAGGTCATGTGGAGGGGAGGAGATGAAAGCATGTGGACAGACCTGGAGAGGTGTGAAAAAGTTGGCAGAAAACAGAAGGCGATGGAGACGTGAGGCTGAAGCCCTATGTTCTTCTAGGAACTAAAGGATACAATAATAATAATAAAATACTTTCACAATATGGTTGTAAATTTTTCCTGATCAAATCAGATTACCTACCTTCATTGGGAATGATATTACACATAATGTTGAAAAAGTTTGATAAAAGTTGAAAATATATTTTTGGATATTGTTTATTGGTTAAGTGTGAAGTTTACTTGAGCTTTCTTCTTCGAATGCTTCTATCATCATTAATTTATAACATTATTTCTTTCAAACGTTTTTAATTGTTGAAAATGAATACTTTTCATCATTATCATCATCACTATCTGTTGTTTTCTGTTTATACAGGGAATGTTTGGAGAAATACCATTTAAAATATATCTGGCTAAATTATGGAAGTGTTTAGAAGTGATGGCTATCATTTTATTTTTTCTTGGTGGAGCATTACAATTATTAGTATTAACAGAAGAATCAGAGAGATTATCCTTTACACCTGTGAATCCAGTCAGTGCAATTCAAGAAGCTTTAACTCAATTGTCAAGAATATTTTTTGGACTTTCCTTATGTATATTCTATCATCGTATTTTAGAACTATTTACAGTAAATATACGTTTAGGTCCTATGGTTATTATGGTTCAATCTATGGTGAGTGTTGACATTTTTATATGGATTTAAAGTAAAGAATACAGGTTTATGTTTGATTATAAATGTTATGATAAAAAAAAGTTTTTTAATAACTGTTGACAATAGAAATTTATCAAGACTGATCACGAACTGACTACAGTTAGAAAACAACTGAGAACTACGAAATACTCAACAGCTGTTTCGTCTTTGTTTGAGACTCTTCGACGGCTGACGGCTATAACCGTATCAGAGACTTAACGCAGGATCTTCGGGTTATCGGTCGACCTCATTTTGGTACTTGGTTGGTCTGCCATTTCACCTTGGAACCTGAATATCCTGAGTCCGACTGCTGAAGTAGTTCAAGATCAAGCTGAAAAATCAATTGATTCACTGAAAAACAAACACTGAGTTTTAACTATACAAATTTAAGATCGAATTAAATGATACATCTGTTCACTTATATTACAAAAATGTTATGAATTCAGAAAATCAACCCATCCGATTATAACTTTTTTCCAAGTAATCGATGAATGATTTTATCAGAATAGTTCACTAAAAATTTGAAAATTATAAAATAGATTTTGTCACAAGTTGACCTCATTTAGGAAATGATCTTAAACTAGAGAGAAATGGATACCTGCACCATCTTAATTTGAAACTCTTCAACATTGCTCATCCAAAACCCAACCAGGAATACCTTCCAGGAACTTCAAGTTACGAGACAACCCCATTATCATTCAACCAATGGGCTGGAATCCGTTGGACAGTGTGGATGAGTTCCAAACTACAAAATCTGTCAAATAGTCCCCACTTTTCAATAGTCCTGTGAATGTTATCGGTTCCTGACGAAATCTACCCTAAAATCACCCAATTCTTTAACAAATGCAGTATTTTAATAAACTTTACGCTTAAAGGTGTGTTTTCCATAGACGTAAAGAAAACGCATACATAGTGTAGGTTATTGTGTGTTTTATGCGTCACACACCTATTTACTATATGCCACACTTAATGACACGATTAAAAAATTACCAACACTCTCCAGACTGACAAGAACGAACTTACTTAAACAACGCAAATTTGACAGACTATTGAGATTACTTTGTAGTTAAAAAATACAACTGAAATCATGGTAAATACCTTTCTACTAAATTTCTCAATCACAGAAAGTTAAATCTATTTTTAATCAGATTCACAGGACTAATCTGAGTTGGTTATACCCAAAAATAAGAATAAAATATAGTCAAAATGACACTTTATCATGTCCATAGATGAAATATTAACATGGTTGAAGTCAATACGTAGAAATTGACCAGCTAAAGACACTTTGATCTGTAATAGAAGTTAAAAAAATTACATGGATAGGGTAAACTCAAAATACATATATGAAAGAAAAATATCTTTAAAACAATTAGTCCCTTTGATAAATTTGAATAAGGCATCTAGAAGATAAATTTCGCGAGGTGATGGTATCATTTCGTAGTTCCTTTACAACCGCTTTACAACTAACATGGTTAACAATAATAAAACAAAGTTCATGACAATAACTCAGTTAAATAAAAAAAACAAAAGTACATACTAATGACCAATCATATTTAGATAGGTCATGTTGTCCATAGTAGACCAAGAGTGAAGTCTATTGTTTTTTGTACACACAGTTTAGGCTGTATGTGATCAATCCAAAGTGCTTCCATTACCTTCAATAACCAACCTTGAATTAGGGTTATGTGAAATAATTGTGAGACAGTCATTAATATTGATTGATTTTGTGACCTGACGTTAATAAGTGTTTTGCAATGGATGATGCTGGATTTCTATTCAGATTAATCACGTTCGGATTATCTGTATGATTTAGCAGCCATTTCGGAGCATGTTCCTTGCGACGACATTGGAACATTCTGTTGGTTCCACCTACATAGGTGTTACAGCAGCTGCAGGTGAACTCGTAGATACAGTTTGAAGTAGAATCTACAGAATTTCGTCCTTTAATCGTAGGTACAGGGATCGAAAATGTTCGGCAAGTGAGAGAAAGAGATGCGGCGTAGAATGTGCCTTTGATGGCTGACCGAAGTCTTTGAGCTAGCTGTCAACTGCATAATCTGGTCGCCCTTGAATGGCAGGTTAATAAAGAAAGTTTTCTTTGGTACAGAAGCTGTTTTTTATTTAAGTGAGTAATTGTCATGGTCTTTATTTTATTATTATTGTTAGCCATGTTAGTTGTAAAGCGGTTGTAAAGAAACTACGAAATGATGCCATCATCTCGCGAAATTTGTCTTCGAAATGCCTTATTCGAAAAATATTTTTACCAAACATTTCTCTTCACGTTCTCACTGTTATAAAATCGAATTTTATTGCATGCATTTCCTTGAGGCATGTGATCTTAAATTTAATCCGGTAAAATTACCATATTTGATAAGTAGAATGTGGCTGCAAAAGTTACTTCAAATCTCTGATGATAGCGGTGATGCTTTATGCTTGACATAAAGTTTAAAAAATAAGTGATACAGTTCAAATTTGCATCATCCATTCGATAAAGCTTTTGTACTCACTATACTACCCATCAAATAAATATAAGGTAAAACAAAGTACATGTCTTTAGATTGTTTTGACGACTAAAAAGTACTCACTTTTACATTTTTCACCAAACAGAACACAAAAATGTAGTTGTCATATACTTCACTATAAGCTTTATTGTTATAAATGCATGAATCTTGAGAAAAGAATTCATTTATATCTAGTTTATGGTATCAGGATGTTTAAAACATCAAAATCACACAACTACAGAGAAGTAGAATAACAAATAAAGAGGCACTTTAAAAATAAGCAACTCGTTAGCATAAACAATAACGAGTGAGCTTGACTGCCTAAATTATTTATGAAGATCCAATATTGGGAATCAAAACTTCAACCGTGAGTTATCTATGTAGAGACTTGATAAAAACAAACACATAGATCAGTGAAGAGCCCCTTTTCTGCGGTGAATTCATTCTCTTAGCTGTACAATCGCAAACATATATGTGTTATTTTGTATGTATGTGTACATTAAGTTTGTCAAACAAAACTACAATTGCTTATGGTTATTTTAACTAAACTGGTGAAGATTGGTAATAGAAGTCAAGAAAATTAGTTGTTAATGAAATTAGAGTAGTAACAAAGGTGATGAGTTGTCACAAACAGTTGTTAAAAGAAGTTATGTATTGATAATATGAATAGTTTGATCAGTGAGGTCCACTAAAGCCAAGTATTGACAATTTGCGACTGTATACGTGGACGACATTTTCATTATTTGTGACGACGACGACAACAACAATGATCCCAATCTACTGCTGGAAACATTTAACTGTTGCCATCCACCAGTAAAATTCACCCTTGAAATGAAAAACGACTCGAAAATTCTGTTTCTTGATGTGGAACTAACAAGAAGAACTGATGGGAGCCTAAGAAGATTGATCCATAGAAAACCTACTCTAAATGGTCAACTAACAAGCTTCTATAGCTGGGTACGCATTCAACAAAAGCGGAATTTAATTAAATCACTTGCCACTCGCATCCGACACATCTGCAGTCCCGACGTTCTGGAAACAGAATTAGGTATTCTAAGAGAAATCTCCATCCAAAATGGATACCCAATAAGATTCATCGACAAAAATATCAAACCAAGAATTCGAAGAAACGAAACACTAACTGCTCCTAGAAAGAAACTCTACATGAACTTGGATTCCAGGGGAGATTTAGCAAGCGATATTCTCAAGAGAAGGACTACATCATCTCTGAGAAGAACATTCTTTGCAGCAACACTAAGAATAGTGTTCTCCAGTCGCCCACTGATCTGCAGAAGCCTCAAGGACAAGATGCCATATCTGACCACTTTTATGTGCATATATCAGTTCATCTGCCAGATACATCGGTCATTCGACGCGCACTCTCTCCAAGAGGATTCAAGAACACTATCCAGCATCGTTGCGAAAAGGCAATAGTGTTGCAATAAGGAGTGTGACAATTTAACACCTAGTTAACACCGATCATTCCATCTCAACAAACGCCTCCTGCTTCAATCTAATCTACAGAGTCAAGAATAACCTATCAAAGGAAATAGGGTTTCGTCTTCTTTGTATCGCCGAAGCTCTGGCTATTCACATAGAAAAACCGGAGCTGTGCATACAAACGAGAAATACTCAACCACTTTTACAGTCATGGTAACAACCTTTTTGATTTGATTTGATCTTGTTTTCTTTTGATGACTTAATTTTGTTTATTTGCACGTTCTTTAATTGCATATAATTCTTGTATTCATTTAGAACGGCTACGTGATTTCGTATTATCTACTTTGTTCCTACTTGCATTCTGAATAAAATTCACACATCAAACTATTCATATTATTACATAACTTCTTTTAACATCTGTCTTCTGACAACTACCCTAATTTCATTAACAACTAATTTTCTTGACTTCTATTACCAATCTTCACCTGTTTAGTTAAAATAACCATAAGCAATTGTAATTTTGTTAGACAAACTTAATGTACACAATACATTTGCGACTGTACAGCTAAGAAAATGAATTCGCCGAAAGAGACTCTTCGCTGATCTAAGTGTTTTGTTTTCGTAATGCCTGGATGGGGATGATCCATGGCTTGATAAAAACGTCAAATTTCTTTTGCTTTTATTGGAGTTGTTTTGTATGCTGAAAAAACAATACAACTACGCAAGGCTGTACACATATAAATTGATTTAGATCAGATTGATTAAGCGATGGAAAATAAGTCAAATTGATAAAAATACCAGGTCAGTAAAATAATCAAATACCGGTATAGTTGTGAACAAGAGGGTAGAGAAATCTCAAGAAGGCAAACATTCCCACTCAAAATCATCATGAAAGATGGTTCTTGATGGTACTCATGACGTATTCTTGAAGCTTACTTCATACCGAAATCAGAGGTGAAGTTGTCACCTAGAAAGATACCGAATGCTATGCGATCAAACCATCCAATTTACAGAACACAGTAAATACCAATACTTGCCACGATACCTCAGTATTAATGAATTACAACAGGGAGAAAAATGATTAAAACACTCACATGCATTGCATAACACATCTTTAGTTTGACGCGTGATTTATAAAAACTGCCCTAGTAAGTACACACAGACGTACAGTTGAAGCCCTATGTTCCACTAGGGAACCCAAGGGAACAATAATAAGTAAGTGCACACAGAGGGTAAAGGGTAATCTTTAATTTATAGGATATGTTGTTGAAAAGGATTGAAAGGAAAAACTTTCTCTGTTAATTTATAATTCATAAAGATTCACCTCTTTATAATTTTATTTTATTTTATTAGATTGTTCGTGATTTAATCCCATTTTTGGCTGTATTCACTGTTGTAATTACTGGATTCGCTATATTACAATGGGTGACAGCGTTTAAATCAACTGCCAGCCTTAATCCAATAGTGAATATTTATACTATATTTAAAGCATTACAAGTGGCTTATTTTCAAGTATTCGGTGAATATGAAATGGACACTTTAACTGGTGAAAGTAGGTAACACAGAATATTATTATTAATATTATCATTTACCCTTTGATTCAATTCCTAATTTCGATTATATACTATTTAAAAAGGACTTGCTTCGAATGAACTACAAGGTTAAAAGTTAAATAATATCTATGTAAGTATGTAGGAGAAAGTGTTGATGAATCGGGCATACATTCAAGAGGTCATCGAATGATATCGCTTGCAGTGCAGGCCATCACTCGAGTGAAATCCCAATGTGAAGCGACGAGTGAGTCGTCGATGGAAGAGTGACATAATGGTGATTGTGTGTAGAGGAGGAGATGAGAGAGTTTGGTCAATCGTGAACCCAGCTGAAGAGGACATTAGAGAAAGGAAAACAGTGGAAATGTGTTGTTGAAGCCCAATATTCCACTCGGAACCAAAGGAATATGTGAATGAAGGTAAATGTTTAAAATCAAGACGATCTTAGGCGGATTAACATCCAATCTAAACTTAGTTACTGTAACATTTTTATATCGCTTTGCGTTCAGTGTGGAATAAAGGGCTTGAAGTCTTCTAAGTTTTCATTAACACCTTCCCTCTTTCCCAAGCTTACTATAAGCTATTAAACTAGGCAGTCGGAAGTTATACCTGGACCACTTGCATAGCCGGTGAGCATTCCACCGTCTAACCAACCATGCATATATGTCATTTACTAGAGTATTTTACGAGTGAATTCAAACTCTGATTAGCCCAGAAGTTATCCTTCTTGAAGGTTTGATCAGTTGGTTTGCACAATAACAATTTTACAAATTCTAAAATTTGAATTTTTTTCGAAAACTATTTGTGAACAATTTTATTGGAATCAGAGACACTTTTATTCTCATATCTCCAATATTCCGAAGACACACTAATTGTATATAAACGACTAACACAAAATGAAATATTTGCTCCTGAAGTTTCAAGTTAAGTCATCAGTTGACATTAGTTAGAGAACTATTGAAAACCTGAGAGTACTGGACAACTGCTTCATCTTAGTTCGGGACTATTGAACAGAACGCACCCGTGATTCCACTAGGGAGCAAACTCAAGAACTTTATTTTAGTAAGCGATATCACTGATCATTCAGCCACTAAAATGGAATTTAACGACTCATAAATTCTAACTGCTGTTAATTCGCAATAAACAGCATCATCACCAATCAATATCATAGGCGATTTTTTGTTCTCACATTCGACCTGATGAACTCCACTACTCACTCCTGTAGTGAGTGACTAATGTCTGCAAATAAACCACTCAACAGGTTATCTTTCTTAACTGTACCCTAGTAGTCATTGTTCAGTTAAAGTTTTACCTTTGGAGTCAGAATATTATACCTAAGCGTATACTAACACTTCAAAATTATCCGTCACCTCGATTATCGTCAATAATTGACTGTCTGGTTACTTTAAATAACAAAAAAAAAACTTCATGTTGGGGACTTCTTTTAGCAGCAATATTTAGCATTTAACCAGTATCATAATCTTTTATACTGGTTTATATAATGTTTTATTTGAGATTGCAGAAGAAGCATCAAAGGTAGTACTTTTGGTGAACACAGAGAAGACATAGGTGATGCGAATTCCTCGCCAACACCAATAACAACAACGGACAACAATCAGCCTGCATAAATGGGAGGAACCTGAAAGAAACAACCTTCTCTACCTACCCTACCTGGGAAGCATCGTTTCAACTACAGGCGGACGGAACTGACGAGGACATCAAAGCCAGAATCTGAAAAGCAAGACAAGCTTTCATTACTCACGTCAATTCTGTGTGGAGGTCAACAGCACTCACCATCAAAAATAACATCCGGATTTTCAACTCCAATGTGAAGTCAGTCAGTGCTACTCACTATACGGATCAAAGACTTGGCCAGCGCGTCAGAAACAGCATCTCAAACAAACTTCAGACCTACATTAACACTTGTCTTCATTCAATACTACTCGTGATCAGATGGCCGGTCAGAAAAGATCAGCAACAAGGAGGGATCTCTGGGAATGAGAGAACCAACACGGCAGGAACCAACCGATTGTGAAACAAATAGGCAGGAAGAAATGGAGATGTATTGGCCACACTCTGAGGAAACCATCAAGTGACATCACACGCCAGGCCATCGCTTGAGTGGAACCCGAATAGGAAGTGGTGAGTTGGTTGTCTGAGGATGACATAGAGGAGGTCATGTGAAGAGGAGACGAAAGCATATGGGCAGACTTGGAGCGAGGTGAAATAGTTGGCAGAGAACCGAACGCAATGGAGACGCGAGGCTGAAGCCCTATGTTTCTCTAGGAATTAAAGGGAATAATAATAATTATTATTATTTGAGAACACTATCGACTAAAATACTGCTGTATCACTGTAGATACAATTCAGCAGACTTTTATGACATTTACTGGATTAGCAAATATAATAATAATCATAAGGAAAATTTCTTTCACCTATAGATGTAAATTATTAATCTGAAGTTAAGTATTGCAATGTATCAGACGATTTGTAGCCCTGTTAGATGATGAATATCTTTTTTTTTGTGTCAGCATATATCATAAACAAATACACCCTTCATACTTAATCAATGATGAAAAGACAGTCTCTGTAAAGACACCGAGAGTAAAGTCTTTAGACTGTTATTCTTAAGCGATGTACTGTTGTCAAATAAACTGTGTTGAAAAATACCTGAAGATGTTGAACTATGTAGATGAACGAAGAAGAAATATATAGAATGATAGGTCATCCTTATAGATTCACTCCAAGGCTAATAATTTTATTTAAAGACAGGAAACCATCACAGAAAATGTGAATAAGTTTCAGGCGAGGAAAAGGCATTATAATTTTATTCTACATGTGTACTGATTACCCATGCAGTATACGCATATTTAATGTATATGTTGCTTTCATATCTTCATTTTGTCTTCTTTTATTTGTTAATAAGCTTTACTGGATTCATGCAAAGAGAGCAAAGTTAACTGTCCAGGAGGTTGGTCTCGCTGGCTACCACCAATTCTTCTCGGTGTTTATGTCATACTTACACAAGTCTTGTTATTGAATCTGGTTATTGCTATGTTTGCGTAAGTTGATCATGGCTTTATTTTTTTTATTAGAAAAATAACACATAACTTCTATGATTAAAAAAATGTACAGTCAGAAGTCATTGTGAAGACTGTGTATTGAAAATAATATCAGTGAACACTGGGATGATTTTGAACAAAGCAAGAACTACAGTTTTAGCAGAATAAAATGGTACCATCTTTTATTTCGTTGCCTTCTCGTCAGCTGCTTACATGGCAGAGACATTATTAAATATACCTACAACAACAAATTTTGACATGCTTGCACAGAGTTCATTTTAAACAAAATCAATCGATCAATATACGCATACACTAAAAATATATAAATATGCAATATTGAACACTATTCCGAACAATAATAATCATACACAATGGAAACATTTAACATTTCGCATTCGGAAGAAAGAGAGGTGAAAATATCCAGTTACCAGGGCAAAGAAAGACTAATAACCGCTTCTTTCTGGACGCATAAATCAGGTTTCATGCGCTTGATGGAAATGGCTTCAGCAGACTTAAGGAGAATTGAACTCTTTTACCAATTGATACTTTTGAACGACTTTTCGACGTCCACTTCATGAGCCATGTCGAGAAGATGCCTGGCGATGGCACTGTTTAAAGCATTTGTTCCCTTTAGACCTAAGCTTTTTGGTACATGCTCAGAAAATCGTAGATATGCCCTTCTTTCTGTCCTTCCAATGTAACTGCTCCCGCAGATACATGTAAATCTGTACATACAGTTGGAGTTAACATGAGAAGGACATCTATCGATTTTTGATTGCACCAAAGAGCAAGTTGTTCGATAGACGTGAACGAGCTTAGCTGTAGGATAGGCTATGGCTAGTGATGTACTCAGCCTTCTGTTGATCATTGCTGCAATGTTTTCACCTTTATAATCAAGCTGAACGTAGACTGGCTTTTTTCTCACTGTGATTTGTTTTACATTTTGACTTCAGATCTTCCATACTTGTTGATGAACCTTTGAGGGTACTCATTGCTCTTCAATATCTTTTTAAGGAACTCAAACTCCTCCTGTAGCTTCTCTATAGAGCCCATAGCTACACCATCTATTTGGCGGTAAAAAGTGTAGTCAAATTGGAATTGCAAATCCATGGTACACATAAGCAGTAGGCGCTTGAATTCCGACTCTGGGAGTGGGAGAAGATCGGACTGTTGACAAATGATCTCAACAGTTTCGTTTATTGGAATCATTGTGAATAGGGAGGTTACATCAAATGATACCATGAAGGTATTTAGAACTTTCATGTGGTATACACTATCAGACAAATGAAATGAGTCTTTCATAGTGTGCACGCCTAGCCGTTGACGAATAGGTTCCAACTTCTCCGCAAGCCAACGTGCGACCTTATGTTGGGGCGAGTTGATCATCGGAAGTATGGGTCTCAGGGGGACTTGTTCTTTGTGTATCTTCGAAAGGCCATACATGTGTGGCAAGCGGGACCCTCGGGGTTTCAAATCATTGTACGTACTGTTGTCAATCGATTTCTTCTTTAGAAGATCTCTCAGGGCGTTTGTGATACGTCTTTCCACTGCATCTGTCTTATCTTTCTGGCAACTGTCAACTTTAAACCTCAACGGGTCATTTAACACAGCTTTCGTCACTCATTTCAAGAATAGTGAGTATTTTTACTGACTCAGAACAGGTTTATGAATGCCTATAAGGAAAATAAGTGGCTTTTACAACTTCTTTTCGACAACTACACTTCAGACTGGATAATTTTATTTATTATCATGTGATAAAGTAAGCCAGTGTTATCCAGCATGTTGCTGGACTTTCCATTCCACTCTGTTACATAAGATTTTATGATAGTCACCTTTTCTCATCCTGCTTTATAGTTGTGTATAGCTGCATGAAGTGCTACGGCTGAGTTATTTTCTAGATTTCTTATCATATTGGCGTCTACTTGTCTAGGTTTCATTAGTTTCATTAGTCTAACTGACCTCGGCCTACTACTCTGACATGCTTACTTGACTTCATAATCACTGGAGTTTATTAGATAAACTAAACTATTTTGTTCATTAGGTACCATGACATGTATTTATATTCTGACTTCACAGGAGGATAAAGAACTACAAACCGATAGATGAAATTCGAGGAATGTCACGAGTTAACCTTAAGGAAAAATTAATTTTCAAGTATTGGTTTTGTAGGAATTTTATTTGATTGCATGGAGGATTTCATCATCAGCTTACACCAGTTAGAGAACCACTGGAAAACCTGAGAGTACTGGACAGCCGTTTCGTCCTAGTTTTGGACTCTCCGGCAGTACGCACCCACACTGCGGGGTTCGAACCCAGGATTTTCTGGTTGCAAGGCGAGCTCATACATCATTGGATCGGGTCCCAGTGGCTCAATGGTCTATGACCTCTCCTTGTAACCAGAAGGTCCTGGGTTCGAACCCCGTAGTGTGGGTGCGTACTACTGAAAAATTAATTATCAATTATTGGTTTTTTGTAGAAATTTTGTTTGATTGCATGGAGGATTTAATCATGAGCTGACATCAGTTAGAGAACCATTGGAAAACCTGGGAGTACTGGACAGCCGTTTCGTCCTAGTTTGGGGCTCTTCATCGGCACGCAACCACCCACTGTTAAATCAGTTTTCAAGATCTAATCTTTGAAGACTTCCCTAGTTCATACTGCTGTAAAGCTTGAAATTTATTTTTCTAATAACATTTATATTCTTGTATCACGTATTCAACAGTTTTTTAAAGGCATTTTCATGCAGATAGTCAGTTCTAGATGCATGAAGAAGTTGTATACACTAAGCTTTATCTCAGTTATGCATTCTAACTACCTGATATAAACATTCCTGGTAAAAAGTGAAATGGAAACTTGATTCTCTATGTACTACACTGGAACGAGCTCTTAACAACTCTGATAACTGAGCTGTGAAGTGTGCAGCTGCTAAGAAGATCTTAATTTCATTTCCATTACCAAAAGTTTTTTATATCCGGTAAGAGAATGCACAACTTTTTCCCCAACATCACTGTATTCGTTTAACATCCAAGTGTTCGAATTCCAGTTTCATTGACGAGAATTAAAAAAAAAGATGATAGCATCTACGATAGCATGATCTCAATCTTTAATTTAGTGTGACTACAATTAAGACTGTAATAACCTACAATGGATGAGCAGTTATTTCTTATCTCTCTCTTGATGACTGAAGCGAAACTAAGACCTTCTAGCAGATAGATACATTTTGTAGCTTACGTATTACATCACCAGAGCAGTTGACTCAAAGCCTTTAATTGGCGTTCTACAGTGTATCAAGTTACTCTTTCACTCAGAATCAATATTGTTGTGCTTTATCTTCACACACTCAAAATCATAAGTGTTCATCTTTCCTTGTTCAAATTTATGATACTTTTATAAATTCCCTATCTTATAGATCAACTTATATGCGAATTGAATCAGCGTCTACCAAGTATTGGGCATTACAAAGATATCAAATAATAGGTGAATATGTGAATCGTCCACCACTTCCACCTCCGTTAAACTTAATCTGGTATATTTATGCAATAATACGCTATTTAATAGGATGTTGTAGAAAGAAGCCAAGAAAAATTCGTCATCCATTTAGTAAGTTCCCTTACTTCTTTAAAGATTAAACGCTAATCAAATGATCTCAAAAAATAGATATGTTTCAATATTATTTTTTTTAAATAGGGATTAATATCAGTTAGAGAAGCATTGAAAACCCAGGGAGTACTGGACAGGTGTTCTGTCCTAGTTTGAGACTCACTGGTAGTATGTACATACCGGTGTTCGAAGCCAGGATATTCCGGTTACAAGACAACCTATCAGATTATCCAGCTATTGGGACCCAACCCAATGACCCATGAATCCTCCAGTATTCCCTGGTTATCAATGGTTCTTTAACTGATATCAGCTTATGGTCAAACTTGAAACAAATCAAATCCATATAAAGTAACTCTTGAAAATAGATGTGTATAATTCCTTTAGTAAATTAAATTACCAAACACTAACCATTCGTTCTTGTAACATCTTACGTTCATTTTTATGGGTGTTTTTATTTTCTTATTTATCCTTAATTTTACCTAGTTTCCATCTGGCATTAACACATATAACATTATGATAACTCTAACTAATTGTTTTCGAGTAATCAGTATCTAAGTATTTCCAACTAACTCATTGATTTCCGGATTTCCTCATGAGGTGACATTAGTTAGAGAACCATTGTAAAACCTGCCAGGGAGTACTGGACAACTGCTTCGTCCTAGTTTGGAAATCTTCATAAGCACGCATCCACCGGGATTCGAACCCAGGACCTTCCGGTTACAAGGCGAGCTCGTATACCATTAAGCCACTGGGACCCGATCCAATGGCCCACAAATTCTAACTTCTGCCGATTCACGACATAGCGCGGCCGCCAGCCAATGTCTTCGGCGAGTATTTGTCCTCACACCCGACCCGCTGCACCCTACTGGTCACGACTTCCCAATGGAACCCAGGTAACTACCTACCTGAATAGGGCCAGTCGCCAGTGAGCATCTCATTCGTATACGAGCTCGCCTTGTAACCGGAAGGTCCTGGGTTCGAATCCCCGTGGGTGCGTACCGATGAAGAGTTCCAAACTAGGCTGACGAAACAGCTGTCCAGTACTCCCAGATTTTCCAATGGTTCTCTAACTAATGTCAACTCATGATGAAATCCTGAAACCAATCAAATCCCTACAAACCAACACTTGAATAACTCATTGATTGTTAACTCTATACATTTATCACACTTAAATGAGTATTTGTAATGGTTATATTTAGCATCGTTCTCAGATTCTTCCACTTCTATTCGAGGTAGTCAAATCTCTTTGTTAGCAGTCCAGCCTCCATCTTTTTTCTTCCTGCCAGGGGGTTATTGTTGTTGTGTTGACTAACTTTGTGACTAGAGATTAGAGTAGCTTTCTTCAGTAGGCTAGATTTACATCACTCCCAGAGTCGTATTATCCGTCACATATCAATACAGCTTACTTCTGTTATATTCGAACAATGTTTTTGGCCGATAAAATATTATCTACTCATATCATCCATCAATTGAGTCATCTTTATTATTTGCTTAAATAGTCATTTACAACATTCAGTTACAAAACTAAGGTGTTAAGTTAACATGATTAAAAATATTTCGCGGTGAAGAAATACGGGGATAATGAAACCCAGGTCTCAGGTGTTAACATCGACGATAATTGAGTTAATCTATCTCATATAAACGCAGTCACACAGTTTGACTGTTGATTAATATACACACACTAAACAATCTACGAGTTAGAAAGCTCGAGAAGTGAAAAAAAATAATATGGTAATAATAAAACTTCTTTTAACTATCTGGGAAGCATCGTTTCAACTACAGGCGGACGGAACTGACGAGAACATCAAAGCCAGAATCCGAAAAGCAAGTCAACCTCTCACTACTCTTAAGTCTGTGTGAAGGCTAACACTCAGCACTCAGCATCAACAGTGAGATCCGGATTTTCAACTCCAATGTGAAGTCAGTCAGTGCTACTCACTATACGGATCAAAGACTTGGCCAGCGCGTCATAAAGAGCATCTCAAACAAACTTCACACCTTCATCAACAGTTGTCTTCGCTCAATACCACTCATGATCAGATGGCTGGCCAGAAAAGATCAGAAACAGGGATCTCTGACAATGAGCGAACCAACCAGCAGGAACCGATTGTGAAACAAATAGGCAGGAAGAAATGGAGATGGATTGGCTGGCCAGACTCTGAGGAAACAGGCCATCAAGTGAGTGACATCACTAGACAAGCCACTGCTCGAGTGAAACCCGAAAAGGAAGTGGCGAGTTGGTCGTCCCATGGTGGGGTGACTTGGAGGAGGTCATGCAAGGAGGAAATGAAAGCATGTGGACAGACCTGGAGCGGTGTGAAAAAGTTGGCAGAAAACAGAAGGCAATGGAGACGTAAGGCTGAAGCCCTATGTTACTCTAGGAACTAAAGGATATAATAATAATAAAAGTGAACTGAAGGTTCAAAATCCCAGCATTTAGATTTAAACACTAGAACAAACAGTAATGTGAACGCACACACCCGAACGGGATATAGACACTGGTCCGCCGTCTGTAAGTCAGATCACAAAAGCTATCAGTAATTTGAAACGAGGCAAAGCGGCAGGACCCGACGGAATTATTCCGGAGGTGTTTAAATATGGGGGTGACATACTAGTTTGTAGATTAACTGAGGTACTAGGCAAAGTCTGGGAATCAGAGACAGTTCCATCAGACTGGGGTAAGTCACTTATTATACCGATATTCAAGAAGGGAAACAAGTCCTCGTGTGATAATCATAGGGGGATCAGCCTAACGAACATAGTCTCTAAAATCCTAGGCTCAGTAATCATGCATAGACTAAGCAGAACTCGGGAGGAACAGACAAGGGAAAATCAAGCAGGCTTTAGACCAGGTAGAGGGTGCATAGATCATATCTTCACTCTTCGACAGATTCTAGAACATAGACACACTTTTCGGCGTCCAACAATTGTCATATTTCTTGACTTGAAGGCGGCCTTCGACTCCGTGGATCGAAAGGTACTATGGCAATGTCTGACTGTGAAGGGAGTGCCAAGAAAGTACATTGCACTAATCAAGGCACTCTATTCAAACTCACGTAGTCGTGTAAGGGCTTATGGGGAATTGTCATCTGAATTGGTAACAACCAGTGGTGTCCGACAGGGATGTCCACTTTCCCCATTTCTGTTTAACTTCATCATAGATATGCTAATGGAAGTATCCTTAACTGAACGTAGTGACTTAGGAATCGACTTGTTACCAGGGAATAATCTAATGGACTTAGAATATGCAGATGACATAGTCCTGTTAGGGGAGGATGCTGACAAAATGCAGAGTCTTCTGAACACCTTGAGCAGCAATCTTCGTATGTTTGGCATGCGATTCGCCCCTGCAAAATGTAAGATGCTGCTACAGGACTGGACGACGTCAACCCCTAACTTAGTGATAGGGAGTGAAGTGATAGAACATGTTGACCACTTCACCTATTTGGGAAGTTGTATTAGCACCAACGGACTGATTGGCGATGAAATCTCAGCACGGATCCGAAAAGCTCGAGCTGCTTTCGCTGACTTACACCATCTCTGGCGTAGGCGTGACATCCGGTTATCAACCAAGGGACGTGTGTACTGCTCATCAGTTCGCTCCGTCCTTCTCTATGGCTCTGAAACATGGCCAATACGCGTTGAAGACATGAAAAGGTTGACTGCTTTCGATCATAGATGTCTGCGATCTCTGTCTCACGTTAGGTGGTTTCACAAATAAGTAATGTTGACGTTAGGCGTAGAGTGTTGGGCAAAGAGGGAAAATCAATCGACGAGGCTATAAAGTTACATAGACTAAGATGGCTAGGTCACGTGCTGCGCATGCCTAACCACCGCCTCCCCCGACGGGCATTACTAGCTGATATAGGTGCAGGTTGGAAAAGAGCAAGTGGTGGCCAAACAAAAACATGGCCTCATCAATCCATGAAATCCTTGACAGTTAAACTGAGTCAGGTAGGGAGATGCAGACTTCCGGGTTGGGGCCCTCGGGACTCTCTAGGAATCAATGGCTGGAGACAATAGGTGACATGGCTCAAAATCGTTGTCAATGGCGCAGATGTATTCAGTCTCTGTAATCTTTCATATTCCTTTCTACCATTACCCATTCTGTTTCACTCTTATACTTGTCAGACTGTATTGATTCTCTTCACTCATCTTCTTGTCTACCTCTGTGTGCTATTTGGAAGGTGGCAACTCGAACTGCTGCACTTCGGTGCCAAGTTCTATGTTGAATCCAGACAGACAAAATGTGAACGCAACTACATTTTGAAGCAAACTTCGACTAAAACAACCAATCTTATGGCATTACATGGTTGGTGGCAATCGGCCACATGAAGCCTTGGACCTAGGTTTCGTGATAGTTGGCACTCATCAGCAAGGCGTATCTGCAACTCATGTTCCTTCTGGCATTCGAACCCGCGTCACCCAGTGCCGCAGTCAGAGACGTTACCACTGAGCTATTCAGGCTCGCGAATGACCTCCTGTAGGACTGTAGTGAATATTCGATACTAGTAACTAGTGTGATGCGTCTAGTCCTCTGAACAACCAATCTTAGTCAGTTATTAGTTTAGTCAAAACAGAATCTTAATAGCCAACAATAATGCAAAACACTCAACATTACAGTCTCACAGTGAGTGACTGGAAATATTTTCATTATTAATAAAACTCTTCCACCTATATTCATTACCATATAGGTCATAACCTTTCTCTACTTGAAAAACGTCCGAGTAAGTTGTATCATATTTTATGAAGAAATAATCAAGTTAGTGAACTGAATAAGTTCACTGCGAAACTTGAACTGCATTTCTATGAATTAATATTACTGTAAGCATTTCAATTAGTTTACAAACATCTAAAGATTTAATGACTGAATATATATACGGCGTACTGATACCAATATTTTGCTTTCTACACAATGATTAGTACATAGGAATTAACATATTTCTATTGGATATTAGATAAATGAAAGTACTATTCAATATTAGCGATGAAGTATGCTAATTATTATTATTATTAAGCATGTGCGTCGGTGGCACAGCGGTTAGGACGTTTGCCGACCGTGCACATCGTCCAGGGTTCGATCCCTGGCCACCGACGCACTCCTTTACCTCGCTAAGCCAGAAATAATCCCGGTAAAGTGGAAAGGTTGGGCATGAGGCTACTGCAACCCCATCCTGTAAAATTAAACACTGCTACAGAAACTTCAAGCCACTAGCTTGAAGCCCTATGTTCCACTGGGAACGTGAAGGCAAACAAAATGCTAAGCGTAATTTAGTGTATCGAAAAATCTGATTCGCAAACAGTAGTTTAAATGCACCACTGATATTAAGAAGGATGGTATGAATTTATTAGACATAATATTAGATTAGATTGACGATATAGCTTGGAACTTTTGCACTAAAGTCATCGTAGCACCTAACAGTTACCAGTTCAGTTGTTGATTTACTTTCTAACAAAACTTCATCTTACTATGAAATATTAACAGTAAATATAAACTGTTTTAAAAACAATTTTACTCTAATACTGATGAGTACTGTTCACTAATGAAAATCAATAAGTTAAATCGAAATATCATAAAAGACTTTCTTGGAATGTTTGCGTCTAAACTGAGGAAACCAATCCATGCTTTCTATTGTGTATAGATAACTAGCCTGAACTCCCATGAGTTATGTGCAGTACAAAAATGTCCCGATAATAGTAAAAATATAATTTAATAATTCCCATTGTAGCATTAAGAACACAATATTCAGCGAAGAGACACTTTACAACGAATTTATTATCAAGCTGTACAATCGTATATATATGGTATTTTTTTAAATTATATCCGGTGAGGGAATCAAGTCAAAGGTGTGAATAGTATGAAATGCAATTAAAATATTTGTGATTATAATCATGGTTTAATGTCAAGTGGTAGAATAATTAATGTCATATATAGAATAATACATAAGGTGTATAGATTTTGGAAAGGTAAACATAATTATAAGAATAGTAGACGAATATAAAATGTTACATAACACGGTGTGAAGTTTGATAAGATAGAATTCAATATTGTAGAAATAAAAGAATAAAAAAATTAATAATTTTGCGTTTAAACTGACAAGTGGGTCAAGTGGAAAAGATTCAGAGTGAGAATAGTAATAATAATAATGATAAAGTAATAAGGGAAAAGTACATAGAATAACTAAATAAGCAAAATAAATAAATATCTATCCCTCTACGGCCAAGGCAGAAGTAGGGATTGTACGTACTTCTTTTGTACACAAAGGTCATGAATTGCCAAGGCCTCAGTTGTCTTTAGAAGTCTGTAACGAAGAAAACGCGGGAAGTTAGCATGGATTCTATATATGATCATAAAATCATGGTCAGGGTTGACCGAGTGACAGAAGTCGGTCAGGTGTTCCAGAATAGAGCTTCGCACACACTTCCTTTCTCCCTTGTAAAACCAAGCTGGAATATGTTCTCGTATCCGTGTAGAAAGCGTCCTCTGACTACGACCATATTTATACTATTGTACAGCTTGATAATAAATTCGTTGAAAAGAGTCTCTTCGCTGAATACTGTGTTCTTAAAAAGATAATTATTTGAGATATGAAATCGACGATAGTATTTAACGACAATAGCTCATATCAGCTACTCAAAATTACCTCAATAGTGTGTTGTTAGGCAGCTAGACAGTACTGCATGAAAACAAATTAGTTGACCGCACGCAATTCAACTGTAAAAAGTATCTGAGAATCAAGTAGAATATCCCCCAACAAGATGAGGTAACACACATTGTCCACAAGAATCAAAAACGCACAAAAAGAAACACTTTCAAGCAGAAACTCCAAGGTCAAGATAACCTTAACTTAGACAGAAATCGCAGTCGTAAGGCAGGACAATTATCAATAGCCGTCAAACATCCTCAAAGAGAAGAGAGATCAAACAGGTAAACAAAGACAGACAGTAATAAGGATTAAGTCAATATATGTCTTATGCAAACGTCAGAACAGTGAAATACAGTCTAGGAGAGAGAGAGGAAAAAGGATGATAATTAAAAAATTAGTTGAAAATTCCGAATAAGTAGAAAAATATTGTAACTGGATCGTTTAGGAGGAGGCATTTTCCTAACAATTATTTATTCCGTGATAAGTTTCAGTGTGTTACTTTTCTTCGTTTGAGTTAATTTCTATTTTCATTTAACAAGTATACATAGGAGAATTATTAACATTATAGTTTCATTATAATCTACCGATAAAAACTATAGGCCGGATACTTCAAATTTCTTTCTTTAGTGTGTTGTCATTGATCTGCGATGAATCAAAATGAACCTTGTCTATTTGTTTAAAAAAATTTTTAGAAAAATCTTTCGAACCTGGATCACCACAAGAAATTCGTCTTATACATTGGGAAAGATTACGTTTCTGGGATTATGACAGATATGTTATTCAGGGTAAAAGACGCAGACATGCAGCTGGTTCAAGATCAGTCAGTGTAAGAACCACTGTAATGCATGCCCCATCATATGGTGAACCATCATCAGAACTCTCTACCGCCATACAAACATATCATCAAACAACACAAGAATTTTTAACAAGAGTTGAAGTTAGAACAGAACGACTCAAAGTTATTGAAGAAAAAGTTGATAGATTATTAAAATTATTAAAAGATTTCAAAGGACAGGTAATCTACATTTTCTTATTATTGAAATTACTTACTTGTCTATGTATTCTTTATTAATTACAATTTGAGTTCGTCAGTTAAACACTGATTTAAAGGTGTCGATCTGAATCCCTTCACAGAAACATTGAAAACTTTGGCAATGTAGTACTTCGCTACTGCAGGGTGCCATCGAAAATTATACATCTCATCCAACAGTTATACGACAATGCTGCATGCCAAGTAATCCACAACGGGAAAATTACCGAAGCCTTCGAAGTGAGGACGGGAGTAAGACAAGGCTGTCTACTATCGCCAATAATCTTCCTGATTGCAGTAGATTGGATAATGAGACAGACGCAGCGTCACGCAGCGAGGAAACAAGCATAAAATGGACTCACACGAAAAGAGACTTGGAGGATCTGGACTTCGCCGATGCGATGCATATGTCTGATTTCCCACAAACTGGAAGATATGCAAGTGAAAAGCAACAAGCTGGCAGAAGAAGCACCCAGCGAAGATAGGACTTCAGATGAACATAGAGAAAACAGAGGTGATGAAGATTCCTGACCAACAGCAACAACAACAGATAAGAATCAGCATAAATGGGAAGCATCGTTTCAACTACAGGCGGACGGAACTGACGAGAACATCAAAGCCAGAATCCGAAAAGCAAGTCAACCTCTCACTACTCTTAAGTCTGTGTGAAGGCTAACACTCAGCACTCAGCATCAACAGTGAGATCCGGATTTTCAACTCCAATGTGAAGTCAGTCAGTGCTACTCACTATACGGATCAAAGACTTGGCCAGCGCGTCAGAAACAGCATCTCAAACAAACTTCACACCTTCATCAACAGTTGTCTTCGCTCAATACCACTCATGATCAGATGGCTGGCCAGAAAACATCACAAACAGGGATCTCTGACAATGAGCGAACCAACCAAGCAGGAACCGATTGTGAAACAAATAGGCAGGAAGAAATGGAGATGGATTGGCTGGCCAGACTCTGAGGAAACAGGCCATCAAGTGAGTGACATCACTAGACAAGCCACTGCTCGAGTGGAACCCGAAAAGGAAGTGGCGAGTTGGTCGTCCCACGGTGGGGTGACTTGGAGGAGGTCATGCAAGGAGGAAATGAAAGCATGTGGACAGACCTGGAGCGGTGTGAAAAAGTTGGCAGAAAACAGAAGGCAATGGAGACGCAAGGCTGAAGCTCTATGTTCCTCTAGGAATTAAAGGATATAATATTAATAATTATTATTACTGTTCCCTTGGGTTCCCAGTGAAACATAAGGCTTCAACTGCACATCTCTCTTCAACAGTTCTGCTTAGCTGACCTCACAATAGTCCGCAGTCTCTCATCTCCTCACAAAATCTCCCTCATTTCACTCTCAGACCTATACCCAACTGGTCGTTTTTCATTCGGATTCCACTCAAGTGGGGATCTGTCTGGAGATGCCACCAAATAGTATGTGTCCTATCTAACTTCAGTTTCCTCCACATATTTTTAAGCAACAGGTTTGTAATTCGTTCGTTCCAAAAGTTTCTTGTTGCTAATTCTCTTTAACAGACCACTGTGGACCTAGCGAAGGCTGTTGAAAATACTTTTTGTGACGCGCCGTGCAAGTTTCTGACCCACATAGAAGAACTAACTGACTTAACATTGGTGTTGAAAAAGCCGGACTTTATTGTTCACATTGAGTGCAGAAGATTTTCAAATTGATTTCAGTTTGATAAATATCCGTTTTGACTTTCCAATTCTGGTTTTGTGAGATGGTCATTCATTTTTTGATGTGGTTTTGTTCTCTGAGCTGGATGGTTAGTTTGCGAAGCTTTCATCGCCCTACTGGGTGACATCTTCAGCGCATACTTCAATTTGATGAAGTGAGCTTTTAGATTTCTCCACGAGTTTATTAATCATCTCTCCTGCTAACCTTGGACGTGATTGGTTGCTTTTGTGTGTTTTCACACCTTCTAGGTTACTTGTATTGGAACTGATTGTTTCTTTGGCCTACCCCAAGCCAACCTATCAAACCAAAGGCCCCCAAGGAAAGCACAAAGAAAATCGCCTTACCATATATAAAGGATATCTCAGAAATCACTACAAGACTCTTCAAACCTTTAGGATTTGACATCGCACACACAGACCAACAAAGTCACTTCACTCAATTCTATGTCAACCAAAACAAACAGCGAAAGGGGATAAAACCAACATCATCTACAAAATAAATTGTAACAACTGCGAAAAAACACTACATTGGCCAAAGTGGACGTCCCCTTCGTCTTCGTATCCACGATCATAAGCTAGTCATCAAAAGACGTGATATCCACTCCCTCATATCACTGCATACAGACAACCACGGACATCAATTCGACTGGGACAACGTTCAAATATTAGACAGAGGAAACAACAAGAATGCTAGGGAATTTCTAGAAGCTTGGCATTACGGTGAATCATCAATCAATAGACACATCGAGATAGACAAAATTTATCAACCGATAAGAAAGAAACCTCACACACAAAGGGTCAAAGTTCAAGTCAAAGAAACAATCAGTTCCAATACAAGTAACCTAGAAGGTTTGAAAACACACAAAAGCAACCAATCACGTCCAAGGTTAGCAGGAGAGATGATTAATAAACTCGTGGAGAAATCTAAAAGCTCACTTCATCAAATTGAAGTATGCGCTGAAGATGTCACCCAGTAGGGCGATGAAAGCTTCGCAAACTAACCATCCAGCTCAGAGAACAAAACCACATCATAATCATCCACCTGAGCTACAAATCTTCTCTATCATGGTCATTCATGCTGCGAACCTATATTTGTAACGATGCTACCTAGATAAGTGAATGGAGTGAACTCTTCCAAATCTTTACCATTGACAGTGATTGGTACTTACTGTTATTGGTGGTCGGCTACCTTCATCACTCCCACCCATCTTCTCACTATTCACTTGAAGTCCTGTCATCGCTGCTTTCTCAGCCAGTTTTTTGTTTTCGCCTGTAAGTCATCGAATTTATATGACATCAGAAATAAACCTTCCGCGCAGTCCAGATATTCTAGAGTCTTCTTATAAGTTCAATATATTCCTTTCTTCCAGCTCCCCCCTTCTCATGGTGTTCCGCATAATTTCACAGCCAGGAATGTCATCAGTGATAGTAGAATGGTACCATGTTAGTGAGCAATAATAATAGATCTATTCTGAACAATGTTTATAATATAATATACAGAATATTTCAGAGGGGTTTATTGCATGACATTTCCTCTTCCTCCAAAATCTTTAAATAAAAATATTAATTGACAGTAGTTCATGTGACACAGTGTTATCTGACCTGAAGCGCAAACCAATCCGTTATTATATATCTTCTTTATCTTCCTAGAAGAATACACAACGTTTGGTTGAAAACCAATTATAAAAATTTCTGGAGTACATTTTAAGACAAATAGACACAACATAGGAACAATTACCTGATGTATTAGGATACGTTACCACCTGGGATTATCCTTTTTCTCATGTTTACTAGAAAACTGCAGGTTGTAAACATTTCATATACTACGGAGAGTAATATAATACAATTAGAGTTCATATTTTAAAAGTATGGATACTGAAAAAAGAGTACTCTTTTCGATAACTTCATCATCAGGCTGTACATTTATACATACATTATAGTGAATGAATGAATTAGTGGTATGAACAGCAATAATGTTGTTTAAATAACACCAAATCAATAATATTGATTGATTACAGCTGAATCTCATCAACATAAAATAAGCTGAATGTCAGAAGAATTAGGAAGGATAATATTACAGATTCATGAGTTTATAGCTTCTACTGAAGGCCAGCCAGGGCAATAGTAGGGACTGGACACACTTCTTCTGGACAGAGAGCGTTGGTTGTTTGAGGCGAATCGCAATAGCCTCTGCTGTTTGGAGCCTACAGAGGCTATTGCGATTCGCCTCAAACAACCAACGCTCTCTGTCCAGAAGAAGTGTGTCCAGTCCCTACTATTGCCCTGGCTGGCTTTCAGTAGAAGCTATTGCGATTCGCCTCAAACAACCAACGCTCTCTGTCCAAAAGAAGTATGTCCAGTCCCTACTATTGCCCTGGCTGGCCTTCAGTAGAAGCTATAAACTCATGAATCTGTAATATTATCCTTCCTAATTCTTCTGACATTCACTTTATTGTTAGGTTGATGCTACTGAACTGTAATCTATTGTATGATTATTGATTTGATGTTATTTAAACAACATTAATGTTGTTCATACCACTAATTCATTCATTCACTATAATGTATGTATAAATGTACAGCCTGATGATGAAGTTATCGAAAAGAGTACTCTTTTTTCAGTATCCATTCTTTTGAAAATTTTAATGGGCATTTTTAATCAGTTCATATTTTTGTAAATCTAAACAAACTAGACAAGAGAAATCATATCCAGTATATCAATAGCCCAAATTTTAAGCGGGCCGCCAATATTTTTATAGAATAATGTTTGACATAGAAATGATTACCTAGGATGAAATTAAGACATATAATAGAGAGAAAAAAGCACAACAGCAGTGTATTGGCCTCATCATAACGAATTGATCTCAGCCACCAATAGACAGAATAACAAACACACTTAATTACTCAAGTCTCAGTGTATCGTTATGTGCATTTTATAATATGTAATTCATTAATAAGGGGACACTGATAATTACAGTGTGCATGAAATATACTGACCTTACTAATGTATAGATAAGTATACTAGAGGCAGTTGGCATGGGAACCTTGGATCTAGTTTTCACGCTTACTGGCAGTCGTTGCAAAGGCGTATTTGCAACCTCATGATGACAAATACCTCTTAGGAAACTCGAATCCGCATCACTCAGTATTACAGTGTGTAGGTTCATAACTTCCTTTTGATTATCTTCAATCGCCCAACATTAATTCAAGGTGCATTGTAATGATAAATTACCTAGCTTAGCAACCACAGTGTAAACTTCGTTGATATAACTCAGTCAGCAGTAACACTGAGGGCTAGACGAACAACAATGGTTACACCCTGGGTGAAAAATGAATCCACAGTTAAGTATGTTTGAATATGTTATATTCTCACATTTTACCTCGCCTATTTTAGGCTTATTTAAAATGAAATCTATTCTTTAATTGTTGGATGGTGACTAACAGTGGAATCCAGGATGTGCATTTCGTCCTATTTGGGACTCGTCATCTGGATGTGCCTGCATTTCTCAGTGAGTGATGAGGTTCCCACCGAGGCTCGAACCCAGTGCCCAAAAAGAAATCTATTCTTCTTGATCATATTTAAGTAACCTGTTGGAATCATTAAAAACTGAATCTCAAAGTTAGTTAGTTAGTTGGTTAGTAAAACAAAGGACTGCTTACATTAACATATTCTAATTTAATAATTATTCCTTTCTCCTGGAATAAAAATGAAAGATCGAATAGGAAAATAAATGTAAACACCAAAACTTCATATCGCCTTCTAATTAAAATAAAAATCACAACAAACACTTTTGTTGCATTTTCCATAAGTAGTATTGACCATGATAAAATTAGGATTCCTGGGAAATTTTCACCGTTCTTACCACTTGTAACTCTATTGAACTGATAACTGGAATGAAAACATTTCGTATTATTAATTAGTAAGCAAGGCTTATGTGTTTTTCTTCCCTTCAAATCAATACCTAACTTCTTTAATAGTCACGAAATGCAAGATAAATATGAGAAAATGTCGCGTTTCAGTGCATGTGTAACAATAGAAGACAAGGGCCAGGCAACAGATCGTTTTATTACGGAAATCAACACGTATTTATATATATTTCACATACATTATTATAGCTTATTCAAGTAGACAAACGCAGTCTTCTGACTGGTTGTTTCGGGTAACCATCGAAAAGTGGAGCCATCTATCTGCGAATCATATTTGCCCACGTTAAGTCTGATGTAATTGGTTGTTGAATCAGCCTTGTTCATATTTTCTCACGGCCAATATTAGTGACCTAGACAGTGACGTAGATTAATGTCTACCAATTGGCTAGCAGCCTGCTCTCACCACACATGTATATGTACAAAGTACAACATATGTGACTACAGAATGACATCAAAATATTTTAGAAAGCCAACTGTGAGCAAGAGATATAATGTGAGGTAGTTATATTGAGCTTTCTAGTGTGTTGCGCTGTTAAATGAAACTAATCAAAATAATGATGAGAACAAGGAGGAATACTTATCCTGCCGTCATAGAAGTCAATCCATCTAAAACATTTTATACGCTGGTCGGTATATTCATGTATGATATTTTTTGAAATTGATACATTTCTCAAATTTTGATGATATTTTGAAGTTTCTTATCGTTTTTATCTTTCTTTCTTTTAATATTTCACATGATACCGACCAGCCATTCGTCATTGGGCAACCACTGAAAGCAGCACCGATCGGTAAGACGCTTTTATCTATTGATCTCTAATTATATATATATAATATTTGTAAAAATTCAAAATCTCACATGTTTTAAAGTTATTTTGTGTGCAAATTGGATTCACTTACTAGATTTCTAGGGGTTTCATTCACATTCGAGAGGGAATCACTGCAAACATGGGGTTTTGAACAAAACGCACTCATAATACCTCCAAAGGTTGAAGATAATAATAATAATAATTTGCTTTATTCCATAAACAGTACTTGTCATAGAGAATGGAATTCTCAGCATTTCATTACCGTATTGCATTCAGTTGGTACATTAACAATAAATAAAATTCTACATAGATTATGGGTAGTCACAGTTAATTTTGACAACAACATATTAGCATATCGTTAGCAAAGCAAAAAGTGAACAGAATGTTTGAAGGTGTTAGAAAAGTAGATACTAGCATATTTACTGGCGTAAGCGGTAACAAAAAGGTCGAGATATACAGAGTATGAAAGAACGAATAAAAGTGTTTTAAGTAGAGTTTGTAAGGAAGAGAGGAACCAAAAAAAGAGAAAAGGTAAAGAAAGAAAGGAAACGGTGTACCTATAAATGATATGAGTTGGAAAGACGAGATCCAGTTGTTCCACTGACTATTTAATAAGTTACAGGTATCACGCCTAATGCTTTCTTTATCGCACAGAACACGAGCTAAGTAGGGTATGGTTGAGTTTCTGTACTTAAGAGTGCGAGCATATAGTTTTCTATATAGGCTTCTGGTTCCGCCTGATGAGATACAAGGGGAGAGCTGTGAATGAAGAGGGTGGTGTGAGTTAGATAAAATGGATTTAGCCCATTTTTCACATGAGTCCATGCGCCTGTCAACTAGAATATTAAGAAGCTAGTTAAGTGCAACATTGCCTACCCTCCTGACAACCTTTAACATCCTGTGTAATAAGGTATAGTCTTTCTTCAGTAGCCCAGGAAAAACTAAGGGGGAACAGTAGAGAATAATAGGCAGGATGCAAGAGTTAACGAATTGTAGGAGTAAGGGTTGGGTTATATCAGAATGTCTTAACTTCTTAATGTAGAAGGTAAGACGAAATATTTTCTTAGAAATCATCAAGATATGAGACGACCAGAAAAGATCACCAGATGGAATGACGCCAAGATATTTAATTTCAGACTTGGTTTCTATTTCAGTGCCATCAATGTTGCACACCTCGTGAGTGCTAACCAGTTTGTTTTGGTCAGATTTATGCCTAAAGGTGAAATTGACTGTTTGGCATTCAGAGGGATTTAAGGTTAGACCGTTTTCCTTAGACCACTGACTGATTCCTGATAAAAAGCCATTTAGTTTGGAGCAGTCACTTTGACATTTGACATGATATTTATGCAAACAAATTACCATTTTTAGATATAATCGAAAAGATATTTTTTAACTCAAGTAGATAATATTAGTATAATTATGTTCTGTCTTACTAGAAAACATCTTCAGACCAGACTCCAATATGAAGTGGATTATTCTTGAGATGACATTAGTTAGCGAACCATTGGAAAACCTGAGAGTACTGGACAGCTGTTTCGTCCTATTTTGGGACTCCTCAGTGGTACGCAGAATTGGAATTCGTGGGCCATTGGAACGGGTCCCAGTGGCTTAATGGTATACGAGCTCACTAGCTTTGTAACCGGAAGGTCCTGGGTTCGAACTCCGATTGGTGCGTACTGACGAAGTGTCTCAAACTAGGACGAAACAGCTGTCCAGTACTCCCAGGTTTTCCAATGATTTTCTAACTAATGTCAGCTCATGATGAAAATCCTGTAACCAATCAAATCCGTACAAACCAACACTTGAAGTGGATTACTTTGAATTCTCCACGAGTTTACCAACCATCTCTTTTAGTAATCTTGAAAGTGATTGGCTGTTTCTGGAGATTTTCTTACCCACTAGTTGACACTTGCATTAGTCTTGCTGACCTTTAATTGTTGTGACTTTCTCATGTTACTTATTGATTGATAAAAGTTAGTGTGTTTGTTGACTGCAGATCCGTTTGACTATCAAACCTTCTATTTATCTAGGATTTGTACATTTTTTCCCAAGTGAATTGGTATTTATAGATGTCTGCACCCAGTGATAGTAGATTATGGATATGATTTTAAGTTTGTGCAAAGCGACAACATAGACTTTGACCAATATATTGTTTTCCACGGAAGTTTCTGTTTATCTTGTAGTTGATGGTGATTTTGTCTTTTTTTTCGTTGTTGCATCTTTTGACTGGCATAGGGTACTGATTGAAGTGCTTTTATTTTTTGGTTTGTAGGGGTGAAATTTATTTCCAAAAACTTTCACCAGTCTCGCAATGATTTCAGAGATTTTCTTCATAAATAGTAGGGGGGATTTGTTTTGTGCTTTCACTGGATAACTTTTAGTTGGTCAGTTAGGTTGAAGGTAATCACCGTTTGATGAAGTTTTGGTGGATATTCAATTTTCTAGAAAATAGTTAGTTATAAGAAATTTCTCCCTGAAGGTAAGAGGGCTAAAGTGTGCTCTAGCACTCATTCATCCCTTCAACCTAATCAAACTGATAGTCATTTTTACTAGTTAAAAAGTAGTCCTTAAGTGACATTCTGACAACTTTCAAAGAAATTTCAACAACTGACACTCCTTGTTAACTAGGCTAAAAGAGTGTATACGCTGGACAGGTTTAAGAGTATATTAAAAGTAATTCCGTTGGAATTAGCCGCCTTCATTTCAATAATGGTGACTAAAATGTATCCCACTTTATAGCAAAAATATTCCTGCAACTTAACACGACTCATTTCGATCATAAATATTTTGAAATATGTCAATATATGAGAACATATATATGATACTTTGATCGAAAATAGCTATCCCGACAAATTTATCAAGAAACACATGACCAGGAAAGCGGAAAAGGACTACTCACTATCTGTAAACAAGAAGCCACTTTATATAGGAATACAATTCATGGGCGATATACCAAGTGAGATAATTACAAGGAAATTAAGAAAATCAGTTCGAAGAACTTTTAATGCTGGCAAACTACACGTCTTATTCTCTACACGACCGATGGTGCTACCTCGACTGAAAGATGAAGTACCTAGACTAGCCACTTCAGATTTCATCTACCAGTTCAACTGCGCTTGTCGAGCGAGTTATATTGGCCGTCGCTCTAGGAACTTGATTTTTCGTGCTTACTCGAGAACATCTCCCACTATGGCTAAATAAAGGTGTAGTTAAAACCATTGGAAGAATCCTTCCCTATAATCTACCGGGTGCCTAAAAAATTGTCGAAATCATCGAAGCACCGCGTGCTACAAACAGCACAAGCCATCGCAGTTCGCCTCAAACAATCAGTGCTCTGTGTTCAAAAGAAGCAAGTCCAGTCCCTACTACTGCCTTGGCCTTCAATAGAGACTATAAATTCATGAATTTGTAATATTATTCTTCCTAATTCTTCTGATATTCACTTTATTGTTAGGTTGATGCTATTGAACTGTAATCTATTGTATGATTATTGATTCGATGTTATTTAAACAACATTAATGTTGTTCATACCACTAATTCATTCATTCACTATAATGTATGTATAAATGTACAGCCTGATGATGAAGTTATCGAAAAGAGTACTCTTTTTTCAGTATCCATTCTTTTGAAAAAAAGTATTATTATCTTAATTTATTATTAATTTCGCTATTTAATTTTTCAGGTATGGATCAAACTTATGATTCGAGAATTGACAGAATACTTGCAGGTAAAAACTATGTGCGCGTCTCAATCAGCTTAAAATTGTACTTGTCGTAAATGCACCATGTACTTTATATATATATATATATATATATAAGGAAGAAACCTATTTTCTTCCTTTCTTTACACATCTAGGTTAATATGAATGTAATTTCAAAATAATTCATCAATAACAGACTTGTTTGATTCTCCCACCTCTGGGAACTGAGTTGATTCATATTCGTTAACTTTGAAACAGAACTCACTACAAAGTGAAACCATCCTGTAGACTATGGAAAACAGGAGAACAGAACTTTCGAGAATTAGGTAGAATCCATTTTAACAAGACCACTAAGAACCTTCAGAGAAATATTGAAGATTTCTTTTCATTTCTTAGGTTAACTATGATTCTGGTAAATAGCAAAAAGATGAGTCAGACCCTACTGATTCTGTATAAACAGTATAACGTAGTTGTTCATACACTTCGTCACAGTGTTACATGGAATGTTTAACTCCCAAATGATCGGATTGGTGGCTAAGGCATTACTACAAACTTAAATATTACTAATTTTATTCAGAAAAATATTCCACGTGAATAATATAAAAATAACTCCATTTTAGATAAGATTTTATTTTGATAAGTCACACAGTGTTACACAGTAATATGAACTGGTGACCACGTTTCGAGCACAAACTTTTTCTCATAATCATATCAAGTCAATACCCACACAACTTTTTCCTTCATTTATATACATGCGTGAAGTTGATTAGACATTTGAATAAAAATCAATATGGGATAATGTTCGATCCCCTGCCGACGCACACCTGATATCTATGGTCGGCCTGCAAAATTTGGGCTACCGATATCCATGCTGAAAATTCCATACCTGTACCAAAACATACGGTGTGGAATCAAGCTGTAATCAAAAATGAAAAAAAACAATAAAATAAAAATAATAATATGAGTGTTATTGATCAATTACAATCAGATAGGAAATAAGACAAGTATTTTTATAGTCATAATAAGTTACTTGTTAGAATGTTGTGATGTGCTTGATTTGATTGGTAGTAGTATTTTCCATATTCCTGGTATGAGTAGTGAGTCATTTCTGTTGCATGTGTTGGGTGTAGACTCAATGAACCAGGATTCAGTAATCAATATCTCTCTCCACCTACACAGATTACTTCTTAGAATCTTAATCCTCTTCCACCCTATTGTGTGCTTGTATGTTAATGCATGTAGTGCAATTGCTGAGCTTTTTTCTAAACTACTTATCTTCTCGGGGTCAACCATTCTTACCTTAGCTAAATTCTTATGTTCCGACAATCTGACTACCCCCACTCAATCTACTAGTTTGACCTCACAGTCATTGCAGGGTATTTTGTAAATTATATTATTTTGTTTAATTGGGCTCACCAGGTTTTTTAGCCTACAGAGCTTGCCTCTGAGTGAGTTTGTAGGTTTGAATGTCACCCTAATTCCTGCTTTATTAAGAATCCTACGTAGGGTCTCAGATGTCTCCACTTTATATGGTATAACAGTAGATGACTTATATTCTTTTTTATTTATGTTATCATTATTAGTTTCACAATTATTTTGATTTTGATTTTGGCCTTTTCGATCTTCCTAATGAATTTTATAGGATAGTTATTAAACATCAACGCCTTTTCTATCTGTTTGATTTCATCATTTAGGTCTTTTCTCGTACTACTTAGTGCTATTGCTCGGTTTGTTAAACACTTAATGAAGCCTGTCTTGTGCTCGAAACATGGCCATCAGTTAATATTACTGTGTAACACTGTGTGACTTATCAAAATAAAATCTTATCCATAATGAAGTTATACTATACCACCACAGTGTCCAAGTTTTATACTTATATTAATAATATAAAAATAACCTATCATTCTGTAATGATCTCCAGTAATTTCTTAATGGATTTTAAAAGGTTATCAAAATCTTCTCTAGTAGAGTCTATCGCCATCATGCAAGCATATCATCTTTCGTTTGTTGAGTTAACCAAAATAAAAAAGCTATCTGTATTTATTAAATGTAGACTGTTCTCGTTCTTTTTTCTCTTTCTACTGATTCGTTTTTATAGAGGTAGAAAGGCAGCAGACTGCTAGAATGAAATCACCTGATCAAATTGTACCTAGAGTCATACAGACAGCCAAAGGTAGTCAAATGCTTGTTTTTGAGAAAAATATGCATCGATTTGCTGCATTTGTACCACCGACAGCAGATCGTACACCTCGTCTTTTTCCAACTCCAATATCATGGGAGGTAGGTAAACATCTTTTAGTAAAAAAAAACTTTGTTGTCTTCTGAAAAACATTTTATTAGCATAATAAACGAAAACTTATTTATAGAAGTAATCACATATATAAGTACGTCGGTTGTTCAACAGTAGGATGCTTGCCAACTATGCATGTGGTCAAGGGTTCGATTACCCAGCCGACGCACACCCCGTTACCTCGCTTAGTTGGTTGTAACCCTGATAAAGAGGAAAGGTTAGACGTGGGGCTAGCAACCCCATCCTGTGGAAACACCACTGCTACTGAAACTTCAAAGCTCAAACTTGAAGCCCTATGTTCCACTCAGAACCCAAAAGAAAATAAATAATTGATAATAATTATATATATATATATATATATTCAAGTAGTGGTTTGTAGGGATTTGGGTGATTGGTTACAGGATTTCATCATGAGCTGACAATGGTAAGAGAACCATTGAAAAACCTGCCAGGGAGTGCTGGACAGCTGTTTCGTCCTAGTTTGGGAATCTTCATCAGTACGCACCCATCGGGGTTCGAACCCAGGACCTTCCGGTTACAAGGCATGCTCGTATACCATTAAACCACTGAGACCCTGTAACCAATCAACCAAATCCCTACAAACCATTACTTGAATATCAAAGAGATGCTCACTGGCGACTGGCCCTATTCAGGTAGCTAGTTACCTGGGGTTCCAATGGGAAGTCGTGACCAGTAGGGTGGAGCAGGTCAGGTGTGAGGAGAAATACTCGCCGAAGACATTGGCTAGCGGTTGCGCTATATCGTGAATTGAAAGAGGTTAGAATTCATGGGCCATTGGATCGGGTCCCAGTGGCTTAATGATATATATATATATATGCAATTCCAGATTGAATCAATTATTTAATCCACCTCATTACAAATTACACAACACTATTCAAGTAATCAGGACACACCAGCCATATATTTCTTCCTACCCATAGGACTTTACATTTTTTTGACACGAAATGATACCACAAACTATCATGGGATGAAGAAATATGGAAGGTTGGGAAATTATTTCTTTTAAGCAATCATTATTGACAGGTTCTAATTTCCCCTGTTTTTAGAGATCGAAGTTAACAGTTCATGGCTTCGTAACTACTGCACAATAAAAATGAATCATTAAAAATTGATGTCGATATTTTCGAATAAGTTGAATTCATAAATTTCAAGAAGTTATAATTCCTTCAAAAAGACAAACTCTAGACGCCTTATGATTTTCTATAAATTTTAAATTGTTAGTCTGTTTAATTAGTGATTCCATTTAAACAATGTTACATAAAATACTTGTGTGTGTGTTGCTTTTGTCAGAAACAAATACAAACTCCTCTGTATTTGGGCTGGAAGCCACCAGTTTACTCAATTGAAGGCTGGACTGAAGCAAATGATTTCAATGCACTACCAGAAGAAAGAAAACGACAACTGCGAACACAATTACCGCATGTACCTGCACCAGATCCTGTTACTGGTCTTCCTAGAAATCCTGGTGGACGTACAGGTGTTTGTGGTAAAGGCTATTTACCCTATGGGGACCGAATTCAGCCCTTATATTTTTGGTGACAAAAGTTTCATATAGTAATCCATCTGGATCAGGTGAAACATCCGGTGATCCATTTAAGTTTATTGGCTTTAAGAATCCATTATGCTCACAACTACCATGGGTAAGTCAATTTATGGTTGATACAGCTCAATTTATACACTTTTATTTCATATATATATGTAACTGCATCCTATTCTCAGGTCCCGATGATTACTCTAATACACTGTTCAATTCAGTGATAGATTGTTTCTATGCATCTCATGCATTTTCTTATCCTGTAATCAGAGTATTCCTCCAGGTAATCCATATTATCAAGGGATTATATCAATTTGTGGAATACTCCAAGGCAAACTATTCACAAAAATTATTTTTACTAATTTGCCTTTTAGGCAGGAACCATAGAATATTACCCTTGATTTTGTACACCCAGAATTATTTGTCCAGAAATACTCTATTTGAAAATAAATGCTCCCAATAGTACTATTCAACAAGACAATTTCGTAATACTCAGAAGTAATAAAACTTGGATATGATAGAGAAGATTTGTAGCTCAGGTGGGTGATTTTTATATGGTTGTGCTCACTGAGCTGGATGGTTAATTTGCGAAGCTTTCATCGCCCTACTAGGTGACATCTTCAGCGCATACTTCAATTTGATGAAGTGAGCTTTTAGATTTCTCCACGAGTTTATTAATCATCTCTCCTGCTAACCTTGGACGTGATTGGTTGCTTTTGTGTGTTTTCAAACCTTCTAGGTTACTTGTATTGGAACTGATTGTTTCTTTGACTTGAACTTTGACCCTTTGTGTGTGAGGTTTCTTTCTTATCGGTTGATAAATTTTGTCTATCTCGATGTGTCTATTGATTGATGATTCACTGTAATGCCAAGCTTCTAGAAATTCCCTAGCATTCTTGTTGTTTCCTCTGTCTAATATTTGAACGTTGTCCCAGTCGAATTGATGTCCGTGGTTGTCTGTATGCAGTGATATGAGGGAGTGGATATCACGTCTTTTGATGACTAGCTTATGATCGTGGATACGAAGACGAAGGAGACGTCCACTTTGGCCAATGTAGTGTTTTTTCGCAGTTGTTACAATTTATTTTGTAGATGATGTTGGTTTTATCCCCTTTCGCTGTTTTTTTTTTGGTTGACATAGAATTGAGTGGAGTGACTTTGTTGGTCTGTGTGTGCGATGTCAATTCCTAAAGGTTTGAAGAGTCTTGTAGTGATTTCTGAGATATTCTTTATATATGGTAAGGCGATTTTCTTTGTGCTTTCCTTGGGGGCCTTTGGTTTGATAGGTTGGCTTGGGGTAGGCCAAAGAAATAATCAGTTCCAATACAAGTAACCTAGAGGGTGTGAAAACACACAAAAGCAACCAATCACGTCCAAGGTTAGCAGGAGAGATGATTAATAAACTCGTGGAGAAATCTAAAAGCTCACTTCATCAAATTGAAGTATGCGCTGAAGATGTCACCTAGTAGGGCGATGAAAGCTTCGCAAATTAACCATCCAGCTCAGAGAACACAACCACATAAGAAATAAAACTTCTCGCTAAAATTCAAATCATTACCATTGCATTATTATAATCGGGGCTCTTTGGAAACTCAACTCAAAATATGCTCTTTACATAAGTTTAGTCGACCGAGAGGTCATTTGGCGACTACTTAGCTACCACGGGTTGCCATCGAAAATTATACATCTCATCCAACAGTTATACGACAATGCTGCATGCCAAGTAATCCACAACGGGAAGCTTACGGAAGCCTTCGAAGTGAGGACGGGAGTAAGACAAGGCTGTCTACTATCGCCAATAATCTTCCTGATTGTAGTAGATTGGATAATGAGACAGACAGCGTCGGGCAGCGAGGAAACAGGCATAAAATGGACTCACACAAAAAGAGACTTGGAGGATCTGGACTTCGCCGATGCGATGCATATGTCTGATTTCCCACAAACTGGAAGATATGCAAGTGAAAAGCAACAAGCTGGCAGAAGAAGCACCCAGCGAAGATAGGACTTCAGGTGAACATACAGAAAACAGAGGTGATGAAGATTCCTGGCCAACAACAACAACAACAGATAACAATCAGCATAAATCAGAGGAACCTGAAAGAAACAACCTCCTTCACCTACCTAACGACCTGGGAAGCATCATTTCAACTACAGGCCGACGGAACTGATGAGGATATCAAAGCCAGAATCGGAAAAGCAAGACAAGCTTTCATTACTACCAAGTCTGTATGGAGATCAACAGCGCTCAGCATCAAAAATAACATCCGGATTTTCAATTCCAATGTGAAGTTAGTCAGTGCTACTCACTATACGGATCAGAGACTTGGCGAGTCATAAACAGCATCTCAAACAAACTTCACACCTTCATCAACAGTTGTCTTCGCTCAATACCACTCATGATCAGATGGCCGGCCAGAAAACATCAGAAACAGGGATCTCTGGCAATGAGCTAACCAACACACCAGGAACCGATTGTGAAACAAATAATTAGGAAGAAATGGAGACGGATTGGCTGGCCAGACTCTGAGGAAACAGGCCATCAAGTGAGTGACATCACTAGACAAGCCATTGCTCGAGTGGAACCTGAAAGGGAAGCGGCGAGTTGGTCGTCCCACAGTGGGGTGACTTGGAGGAGGTCATGTGGAGGGGAGGAGATGAAAGCATGTGGTCAGACTTGGAGCGGAGTGAAAAAGTTGACAGAAAACAGAAGGTGATGGAGACGCGTGGCTGAAGCCTTATGTTCCTGTAGGCATTAAAGGATATAATAATATAATAAATAATAATAGTAAAATTTTAGCCTTCAAGAAATATTCACGTCTGTCACTAATAAAAGTACAGATGATTTTGATTCTTGACTCTCAAAGATGCTTTAATTATCAAGATACACTGCTAACACTTACTATGAAAATCAATTTTTCAACAACAACAAAATTTAGTTAGTTCATATATTTCAGGTTACATCATTCTAACGCTATTCTTCGGCTGTCTTGATTAATACTTCATACATCAAGAAAAATGCACCCCTTATGAAGCAATACAGTCATTGGACAATAAGAACAAGAATATTGTTAAATATACAAGCTTAATGAATTAAACTAACATATTTCAGTCAGAATTAGTTGAATTCTTCAAATATTATAATTTCTATCCATTGTTTGGTGAAATAAAAAGCATTCTAAAGATTTATTGACCTGAATCTCTCGCCATATATATATATATATATATATATATATATATATATATATATATATAGGATTGTTGTAAGGAAGTCATAGTCAAAGATGTATACATCGGTATATTACTTATTTTATAAAAGTGAAGTTTCTCGTAAAAAATGAACAAGTTTATTGTTAGGGTAGAATAGGTTAGGGATGATTGAGTAATAGGGGGTGATTAAAACTCATAAGATTAAATCACAACTTGGTGTACAAAAAGTCAAATGAAAAGATGGTAATGATGATGGTGATGTAGAATTCAATGGATCAAAACACTGGGTCTAATCTGAAAGTTAAGCGAAAAATGGGATTGTGGTGTGTGTTGCTGATAAGATTTATAAGTAGTATATAAAGAGACGTTCATCAGTAGAAAAACATCATATAACAGGGACATAGATTTGATGTCAGGGAAAGCAAATAATGCAGTGTTCAGGCAAAACAGCAAAGACACAAAAGGAACACAAAGAAACACAATATAAAGGACAGAAGTAGCACAACACAAAGGATCTTTGATTTGAAGATAAGGTGTACATAATTTCGCTATATGGAGACACTGAAATTCCAAAAAATAAACATTCCTCTACCAAGTCTCCTGTCTTCTACCGTAATAGATTGGGGGCGGTGAAACAAAATGATGAATTCAAAAGACACAGAGTTACTAAGAAAAGAGTTACCAGGATAAATGAAGTCCCATTGTAACAACAGAAGACAAGGGCCACGCAACAGATCGTTTATTAAGGAAATCAACACATATTTATAGATTTTCATGTACATATTATAGATTATTATTAGCAGAAATACACAGTCTTCTGATTGGTTGTTTCTCACAGAAAGTTAACCTTGCATCTCTTTGTGGTTGTTTCTTGAATATCAGATCATCTATATGTTAACTGTATCCGCCTATGCAAAGCCTTTGTTCCCATTTTTCTCACGACCAATATTTGGGACATAAACCTTGACGTAAATTACTGTCCACCAATTTTGACTAACAGCCATCTCTCACCACACCATGATGGATTCCTTTTAAATATACCGGTTAGGTTTTAGTGTAGGTATATCATTTGGGCAATGTGGTGAAATGCAATTCCACACTACATACCAAACAGTGATGCACTACTAACAGCTAGACGATTTTTCAAGCATAAATTATTGCTCATAATCATATCAAGTTAGTCACACGGTTTCACAATTTGTCTTATATATTTTTCCTCTCTCTCTCTCTTCAACTTCCCCTTGTTGTTTGTTGACGCTTTTCTTATCTCCAGTATAGGCGTTGCATCATTCCGATCATACGTGGGCAATGTTGAATCAATAAACAAAACTTCATTGACTAACACCTCCCTTTCCACGTAACTACATTACTTTTTAATACTTTCACTCTGTCCCGCCCTATTTTGTGATTAAATGCAAGTAAATGCAATGCAATGACTGAGCTTTTTTTCTACGTTATTCGACTCTCCAAGCTGGTTTTGTGGCCGGTTTGCACCAGATGGTCCAATATCGAACTGTTAATGGTTTTAACTGCACCTTTACTTAGCTATAGTGGGAGATGTTCTCGAGTAAGCACGAAAAATCAAGTTCTTGGAGCAACGGCTAATATAACTCACTCCACAAGCGAGTTATATTTGTCCATGAATTGTATTGTTGTATTACCCTTGTCAGATTTTGTGATTACTATGTTTTAGTCGTTCTTCAAGCTTTTTAGAGCTACTCTTTCTTTTTGAGGTTATGGCTTCACTGTTATATCATTTCACTCATCAGAGTAGTAATCATGAACTTCATAGAAAAAGTCTCATGACTTTCTATATCTATTTAGCTGCAGGAAACTGTGCAACTAGAGTTTTTCCTTGTAAAGCAATGCAATGACTTTATTAGAGACTAAACTATTTCAAACAAAGCAAATTAAATAGCCACACACACTAGCTCGCTAGTTTCCTAGCCGGTCTCAAGCCCGGATAAAGAGGGAAGGTTGGGGCGTAGTGCTAGCAACTCCACCCCCAAAACTTAACCAAATTGCTACACAAACTTCAACGCATAAATATATTAAAAATACTAAAAGTATAAACAATAACCTTATTTTTCTCTGGAATCGGGGAGTGAAATGATGCAGGCTGGTGAAAGCCTTCGGGAAGCCAGTCAGCTGATGTGCCTTCTTTCGATGAAAGCAAAAATAAGGATGGGGACGAAGAAACTATGGGAACAAACAAAACGAGAACCAATCACCAACCAACAAATATGCAGGAGAAAGTGGAGATGGATTGGACACTCGCTGAGGAGACCGCTGGGTGAAATCGCGCATCAGGCCCTCGAGTGGAACCCGACAGAATGGGAAGCGGCGAGTGGGACGTCTAAGGGTAATATGGAGGAGATCGTGTGAAGAGGAGCTGAAACAGTATGGACTAACATGGATGCAGGTGAAAACTACATCAGAAGGAAGACAGAAGCAAGTGGAGACGTGCAGTTGAAGCCTTATGTTCCACTAAGAACCCAAGGAAACAGTAATAAATAATAATACACACACATGGATTAAATGTACCTATTTCATTGTACGTGAATTATCATCAAGCGGATATTAGATTGAAAGCACACCAAGTTTTCCAAAATAAATTCATTCCCAGCAAATTAAAAGTCCCCATTGAGTCGTATACAAGAAAAGGAGTTTAACCAAAAGTTACTCCTTTCAGCGGTATCACTCTCTCAAGTTGTACAATCGCATATGCATGCATAGTAAACTTTCCATCAGTTTTTGATATTTACTTCACCCTTAATTTGTTAATAAAGGGATGTGGACAGTGATTATCTTTCAGCTATTTATCATCAGTAGTCAGTTTTATTGGTGGTAATTCCTTCTCAGTTGAAGCAGTTGTTTCCATATAGCCATCAGTACACAGAGAAGCTGATTTTTTTCCATAATCATTGCTAATTATTTGTCTGCAACCAGAAATCGCTTAATTTTCCATGCATTCACCTTTCTGTAAATGCTATCAGATGTACAAATGTTCTCTGAAATCGGATCCCCTAGGTTATATATTGGTGACTGAATGACTGACTTGTTGCAACGTAGATCTCTGCAAAGATGTGCAGTAGTTCGAATTGCCACTCTCAATCCATGTAGCACACACAACAAAAGAAGAGAGTAAAGAGAGATAATAAACACAAGTTTAAGGCAAAAAGAATAGTAATATGGAAGAATAAAAGAATTCTATTGGATAAGACAAATCACAAAGAGTAAATGCATCTGTGCCAGCCATTGAGAACGACGATTTTGAGCCATATTACCGATTGTCTACAGCCAATAGTTTTTACCATACCGAGGAACCCAACTAGTAAGGAAGTCTACACCTCCCTACGTGACTGACTGGCTTAAACTAATTGTTCTGGATTTCATTGACTAATGAAGCTATGTTTTGGTTTAACTACCACTCTGGCTCTTTACCAACCTGGTCCTATGTCAGTTAGTATTGCCCATCGAGGAAAGCGATGGCTAGGCACGTGCAACACATTTCTCAACCGTCTCGCTCAATCAGCGTAACTCTACAACCTTGTGGATTGATTTCCTCTCCTTACCTAGTACTCGACTGAAGCCTAACCTCAATATTGTTCACCTTATCATACCACTTATTACGGGAGATGGAACGCAGACACCTATGATCAAATCTATCGGTAATAACATAATTTCAATACCCCGTCTATTTCCGATCCTGCTGTCAGATTTATTTATTATTCTTAAATATGTGTAAAATTACTCAAAATGAAATTATAATTTATGAATACAAATTGACAGATAAAAATGACAGAATAAGTTTACTATAGTTCTATGAAAAAATACCTTTGTATGCAATGATAGCACATCATAGAATATTATCAACATTTTACGGGCAATGTAGAGAAAAATGTCCACTCCAGTGCTTACCACTAACTTTTCTAGAATACATTTACTACACAAAAGATTATGAATTTTGAGTTAAAACAAAATACAAAATAATTGAGCGAAGAATATTCTTTTCGATAAATTCCTCTTCTGGCTCTCTGTCTGTCTGTCTGTCTGTTTTCGACATAGAACTTTGCACAAATGTGCGGAAGTTCAAGTCGCCACATTCCGTGTAGCACGCGAAGCAAGAGAAGAAAGTACAAGAAAAGCATAATAGAAACAGTGAGCAGAGGTGTGAGACAAAGGAGTAATAAAGAAATAAATAAATAAAGAAATCTTCTGGCTCTACAAGTATATATATATATATATATAGAATATTCTAGAATAGTAGTCAATAACAATATTAGTGTTTTTTAAATAATATCGATTTGTTAAGTAAGATCAGTGGAATTACAGATCATTAAAGATGCTTGAATTATTATGATAATAAAGATATAATAGCGAATAGAACATCAACTAAAATTAGGGAAATTCCACAAAACTTCAGGATCATTCAAACCTAGATGACCAAGGCAATGATAATGTCTGAACTAACTTCTTTTGGATGCACAAATTAGGCTTCCTAATGTGGATCCCAACAGCCTCAGCAATATTTAGTAGTCGAACTCTTAAGGCAAAATTGAGATTCGTAGGTATGCGGTAAATGACCCTGGAAGCCTGGTTAACATCAATCTTGTGTTCTGTATCCACAAGATGGGAAAGAATAGCGCTGCGAATAGATTTTGTTTGTCCTTTACTTAACCACCCAGGGTGATGTTCGGAAATTCGACGAGAAACACGCCTAATTGTACGGCCTATGTAATTGACTCCACGGGAGCAGTTAAATTGGTAGATACACATGAAAGAGGCAAAACTAGGCAGTTTTTCTTTTACTCCCGAACGCAAAAGAGGAGTGGTTTTAAAGATACAGAGTAATTCGGCAGCAGGGAATGATCTTTTTACCGCATTTCTAAGGCGCTGTGTTAGTATCTCGCTAGTGTTGTCCCCAAGGAACTGCATTTGTAAGAATAAGGCTTTTTTGGAACTGTTGGCAACTTGGGCTGCTTTGGTATTAGATTCATATTCTTATCAATAAACTTTTCTGGATAACCACTTTCACTTAGCAACCGTTCAATATTATTAAGTTCCTCATCAAGACATTTATCCGAGCAAATTCCTCTTGCTCTATGAACCAAGCAGTTTATCAGATTGCGTTTGTATTTCAAGGGTACGAAGCTGAGAAAATGAGTATACTGACCCGTTGATGTAGGTTTTCTATATACACTTCTTCTTATTGTACCATCCTCTTTTCTGGTCATAAGGATGTCTAAAAATGAAATACTAGAGCCTTTTTCTTTCTCAACAGTAAAAATTATTGCAGGATGAACCTCGTTAAATTTATCCAGGATGTTCTTTGCTTTCTTCTCATTTTTCATAATCAAAAATATATCATCCATGTACCGACAATAGAATTCGAGTTCATTAATAACATCCTTCAGAGGCCCATTTTCTAGTTTCGCAAGGAAAATGTCAACTAGAATAGGTCCTATTGGTGACTCCATTGCCACACCGTCGATTTGACTATATAGTTCCTTATTAAATAAAAAGTGGACATTTATTGTACATTTCATCCAAAAATATAAAAACTAATTTCTTTATTATTCTATATATTTCAGTTTTTGGTTCAACATCCCAGTGAATGTAGACAAGAACAATGTACAAAAGAAATGATCGAGATAGTTATAACCAGTCGTATGAGACAATTAATCCGATTACATCCAGAAAATCAATCAATTATACAAGAAACTGTGAATAAGTTGAAAAAAATATCTGCAACAATTGTAAGCACTGAATTTGTGTTTATATTAGTTCATTTTATTATAACTGAAACTATCAACGGTTATAAGTCAGAGATGAGATATCGTGTTGTTTGGTAGCTTGATGCCTTGTTCGATCCTAAACGCATAAAAGCTGAGTGAAAATAGGGTCACTTATTATAACACTTGAAAATAAAAGCTACTATTTTGAACTATATTCATCAACCTAAAACCAATCTGGAAATCTTCGTCACTCAGCCAGCATCAACAACAAAATTCGGTAGGATTTTCAATACAAACGTTAAATCAGTCAGCTGTTCTATACGGATCATAAACTTAGCGGGCGGATCACAAAAAATATTTCCAACAGCCTGTTGCAGACCTTCATTAACAACTGTCTTCGCTCTATACTGAAGGTCAGATGACCGGAAAGAATCACCAACAAAAAACTATGGAACAAACGAAACAAGAACCAATCGCCCAACAAATAAGTAGGAGAAAGGGGAGATGGATTAGACACTCAGGCCGCTGGGTGCCATCGCGCATGCGTCAGGCCATTGCTCGAGTGGAACCCGAAAGGGAAGTGGAGAGTGGGACGTCAGTGCAAGGGTGACATGGAGGAGATCGTGTGAAGAGGAGTTGAAACAGTATGGACTAATATAGATGCAGGTGAAAAGTACAACAGAAGACAGAAACAAGTGGAGACGTGCAGTTGAAGCCTTATATTCCACTAAGAACCCAAGGGAACAATAATAATAATTTTGAACTAATTAGGCGTATCTACAAGTCAAAATCGCACTGGAAAATCACTACCACACAATTCCATATAATACTCTCACCAAATTTTTTTTTAAAGTTATAAGTAACTATGACTCGTGGATTAACAGGAAAGTCAAATCGTGTGTGGATTAAATAGCAACTTTACTCACTGTCATCGAACAGAGCAGAATGACAATCAAATCTATACCTCAACTTCATCCACTTTGAAATGGTCTTCGACACCGTTGACCACGAGGTAATTTTAAAACTACCTCAACAATATGGAATGCACTAAATCTCTGCCTACTTCACTCAACAGCTATATGACAATGCCACATGTATAGCAATCCACAACATAAAATCCAGCAAAGCCTTTGAAGTAAGTAGAGGAATAAGACAAGACTGCCTATTTTTACCGATGATATTCCTATTTGTGAAGGACTGGACTATACCAAAGATAGGAACACGTTGGACCGATGAGAAGACTTAGGGTATTTGAACTTCGCCGATGATTTATGTCTAATATAACATACATTCGAAGACTTACAGATGAAAGCCAACAATTTGGCAGAAAAGGTTGGTACCAAAGATAGGACTTCAAGTGAATATAGATAAGACGGAGGTGATGAAGACAGCCAACGAACAACAAAAAGTACAAATCACTATCACTATCTACACACAATCCTTTCAACTACAGGCGGCACCATAGATGACCATGTCAAAGTCAGAGACGGAAATGCAAGACATCACTTTGAAATCAGTTTGGAAGTCTTCTGCACCCAGCATAAACAAAAAAGTTCGACTTTTCAGCACCAATGGTAGGTCACTTAGTTCTTCGATATGGGTTTGAAACTTGCACGATGCGTCACGATAGGTATTTCCAACATGCCACTGCAGACCTTTATCGGCACCTACCACCTTCTCTGTCTCCATACTGAGGATCAGATAATCAGAAATAATTATGAACAAGAAACTCTGAGAACGAACAAACCAAAAACCTATCGACTACAACAAATATGTAGAAGAAAATGAAGATGGATAGGACACACTCTGAGGGGACCGTTGGGTGATATCGCGCACCAAGTCATTTCTTGAATGGAACCCGAGTGGGAATTGACAAGTTGGCCATGAGTCAGTATGAAATGGAGATCATGTCAGGAGGGGATAAGAGACTATGGGCAATCGTAGAACAAGACTAAGAGGACCTCAGAGAATAGGACAAAGCGAGGAAATTCAACTGAAGCCCTTTGTTCCATTGGGAACCCGACTAAATAATAATAATCATCTTGAAGCATGTAGGTGTGATTTAGCTAAAATTCAAGATAAATGTTCTGTCTTTATGACAACTACTATACGGATCAGAGACTTGGCCAGCGCGTCATAAAGAATATCTCAAACAAACTTCACACCTTCATCAACAGTTGTCTTCGCTCAATACCACTCATGATCAGATGGCCGGCCAGAAAAGATCAGAAACAGGGATCTCTGACAATGAGCGAACCAACACAGCAGAAACCGATTGTGAAATAAATGGGCAGGAAGAAATGGAGATGGATTGGCTGGCCAGACTCTGAGGAAACAGGCCATCAAGTGAGTGACGTCACTAGACAAGCCACTGCTCGAGTGGAACCCGAAAGGGAGCGGCGAGTTGGTCGTCCCACAGTGGGGTGACTTGGAGGAGGTCATGTGGAGGGGAGGAGATGAAAGCATGTGGGCAGACTTGGAGCGGAGTGAAAAAGTTGGCAGAAAACAGAAGGCAATGGAGATGGGCAGCTGAAGCCCTATGTTCCTCTAGGAACTAAAGGATATAATAACTTTATGAATAAACTAATTGATTCTATTTATGTTTATATGTATGATCAAGCCAATAATGATTCATTAAATCATTCATAATTTCTTAGATGACAAACCCCACAATAGATAACTGTAATAATTCTAGAAGTAATACATATCAGATAGAAAAAAAACTTATATTATTCATTTAATGATTATCGAGTGTAAATACTTCTTAACGTCTATTTCTGCTAACTAGATTCACAGTGGTTACATAGATGATTCAATTAATACAGATCATGCTTGGATAGAACCGGTTGCCACCCACATACATATTCCCACTATAGAAGCAGATGATTACACATTACTACAGGTATGATTTTTATTTTATATTTTTAAAGAGTGACATTTTCTTGTATTCTAGTGATTTGATTCTTTGATTGGACACTAGTATGCATCTATCCGTCCTTTCTCTGCTGCAGACTGAACTCTATCAGTCAGGTATGTAATGTGATCACCACTCTAGGTAGCTCACCATCCCGATGCACATTGATTTGATGATATTAGATGGTTGGAGGCGATCGGCCACAGGAAGCCTTGGATATAGGTTTAGTGCTAGTTGGTACTCACCAGTTAGCAAGGTGTATCTGCAACCTTGAAGGAACTCATTTCCCTTCTGACATTCGAACCCACTTCACTCAGTGCTGCAGTCAGAGACCTTATTACTGAGCTATTCAGGCTCACGACTGACCTCCTGTAGGACTGTAGTGGATACTTTGATGGGACACTAGTAACTAGTGTTATGCGTCTAGCCCTTTCTCTGGTGTAGACTGAATTCTATCAGTCAAGTCTGCAATGTGGTCACCATTCTAGGTAGCTCGCCATCCCGATGCACATTGATTTGATGATATTAGATGGTTGGAGGCGATCGGCCACAGGAAGCCTTGGATATAGGTTTAGTGCTAGTTGGTACTCACCAGTTAGCAAGGTGTATCTGCAACCTTGAAGGAACTCATTTCCCTTCTGACATTCGAACCCACTTCACTCAGTGCTGCAGTCAGAGACCTTATTACTGAGCTATTCAGGCTCACGACTGACCTCCTGTAGGACTGTAGTGGATACTTTGATGGGACACTAGTAACTAGTGTTATGCGTCTAGCCCTTTCTCTGGTGTAGACTGAATTCTATCAGTCAAGTTTGCAATGTGGTCACCATTCTAGGTAGCTCGCCATCACGGTGATTCTTCTTTAATGTAAGGCTGTAGACTTAAACTGAAGTTTAACATTATGTCAACAGAAAAAGATGAAAATATATACAGGCATTAAGATCATACAGACTACAATACATTTTACTTTCATAATAATAATTTCACATACTTTGAGTGATAAAAGAATACCATACGATCAGTGGTTAGACTTATTTGTATTTTTTCTCAGAATACCTCATGAGATATCTACAAAGTAATAACACGTATACATTTTATGGAATTATTTGTGAAATTTTATACCTAATAACTTTCACATGATCCACACTTGAAATCCACTACTTCCGGATTTGGATCCTATAATGATCCTCTTATATATATATATATAATTTGAATGGTAACTGTGATATAAATATAAATAAATAACATAGACTATTCAGAATGCACCATGATGGCGAGCCATCAAGCATGATGGTCACATTGCCAACATGACTGACAGAATTCAGTCTGCACGAAAACAACAAACGACTAGACACATTACACTAGTTACTAACTTGTGTCCAAACGAAATAATTCATTATTTGAAAAACTACTATTTTTTGTGATAACTTATAAAATGTTAACACAATCGAGGATTCATTCCTGAATCTATGGATTGAGGCGATTTTTACCATCTATAAGTCAGGCATCAGTAAATACTCTAGAAGAATATCATCAGTTAGACAGAAAGAAGTCTGTTAAGTACTTCTGAAACTGTACTGTACACAACCAAAGTTGACCATCTCGTTATCTAAAAAATCAGAATACAAAGAAAACAATGTAAATGAAGAAGCAACCAGCAAACGCTGAGAGTAGTGGAAACTTTTAACAACTCAGGTGGATTGTTTTGGCATCGCTGTGTGTACCTGAGCTGGACAGTTTAACTGAAATGGATCTTGTGGAAGTGTATGGGCTATTATTAGTTCCTACACAGTGGTAGTTGATTTTTTTCCTAGAGTACCTGAAACCGAAGAAGCATTAGTGTTGCATGACCCTATAGCCCAGGGGAAAACTGCTTGTGGCCAGTTTTTTTTCCTTCACTTTCCCAATGGGACATAGGGCCTCAAACTAGTGGCTTGAAGTTTCTGTAGCAGTGTTTAATTTTACAGGATGGGGTTGCTAGCCTCATGCTCAACCTTTCCACTTTACCAGCATTATTTCCGGCTTAGCGAGGTGAAGGAGTGCGTTGGTGGCCGGGACCGAACCCCAGACCATGTGCATGGTTGGCGAGCGCCCTAACCGCTGTGCCACCGACGCGCCAATTACAGACATTCTATTTGTAGCGATTTTTTAAAATAATGTCCATATTAGGATCTTACCACTGTGAGGTAAGTCGTGATATTATATTTCCGGAGTTTAACCCTTTCTAACCACCCTCCTGCCTCCACGGCATTGTTGGGCATTTGAGGAAAACACTTTACCGATGTTACATTTCTATTCTCCGGTAATAAGACTTTGTTCACAGACCCCCCCCCAACATGTTGTAAACGACTTATACTATGATGGCAACTTCTTTGGCTCTAACCGCCATCTAAACGACCCTCTGATATGGTAGTACCTGCAGGAATATTAGTTACAGCCAGTGTAGCTCGCCGGCTCACCGCAACATGCAAGTCAGACCACCACATCAAGGTATCAGTTATCGGTCGTTGTCCTATTGGACAACATCTTCAGTACTAATTTCAATGCGGAGTCACACTGGAAATTAGATGACTTTTCACTTAAGTCATTGACCACCAAGAATACAGCAATACTAAAAACACCGAAAGTTCTGCATACCTTGTGAATACTAATAACTGAATTTTTGAAAAATTGTGTCATACAATTTACTTTCTATCTGTTGATTTAACAATTTTACTTCAACTTGTATGAGTATTCTTCACTAGGTATTAGAGTCAATTCTTCTTAATATCACAGCTTCCAGGAATCCCTTGAGTAGTATTAGCTACGCTTAAATGCGAAGTGATCCTTAGCATTCGATATTTCAGAATGAATTAACAACTAGGAGGTGATTAAAACTTCACTCTTTGAAAAACTCAGCGATCTTAGAATAATAACTCTCTGTTGGGTTTTTAATCGCACTAATAGAAACTTACCCATAGAATAGTAAGGAATTACACTCAAATATAAAGGTTGATTTGGATTTTAATCTACATAACCAATGAATATAACACATCCCATCTAGTGGAAAGTCAGTGTGTCGGTGGCACAGTGGTTAGGACTCTCGCTGACCATGCACATGGTACGAGGCTCGATTCCTTGCCGACGTACACCTGATATCTATGGTCGGCCTGCAAAATTTGGGCTACCGATATCATATGTTGAAAATTCTATACTTGTACCAAAAATACAGTGTGGAATCAAGCTGTAATCAAAAAAAAATTTAAAAATAAATCCACCTTTCGTAACTTAAAATACTTAGGTGTTAATAATAATTCACTTGAACAAATCTTTTGTTTCTTGTTGATAATCTCATCCTTTTTCACCAACTTGTTCTTATTGTTGTTATTGTTTATTTGTTTAGCTATTCTCTGTGGAAGGAGTCCATCTGACATGGTTAAATCCAACTGAAACAGTAGGTATGCGAAAAAGTCATAAAAAAATACTTCGAAGAGGTGAGAAATCATTTAGACCATCAAGAAAGGATGGAACAAGATCACGAAAAGAGGTTAAATTTGATAGAAGAACAGAATAAAACATTTTTTCAAACTATTTACTATTAAGATAATCCTATTGTATGTTAGTTTCTAAATTCTTTTTTTTTTTCTTTATATCTGCTTCTATCTTTCCTATTTGATCATCTGTATTCATATGCAGTATATATACAAAATAGAAATATTTCACTATGAAGTCTTTTTTTCAAATGAACTATCATCAAGATTTAACAGAATAGTTCTAAAATATTTGGGCGCCGAGTGAGAAGTAGACATTTGTATTAAAAAAAATTATATTTGTAAAATCTCAGCGAGATTGAAATGAGTAATTCCAACGTTTCGTTCGGTAATCTGGTCCGAACTTCTTCAGGGAAATTAATTGAATAAAACAGCTTAATATTCAGAAAGAAGACAAAGTAATAAGTTCGACAGGTGGTTCAACTAAACTCTAATCCTAAACACCATAATTTTGAAAATACATCTAATCATAAAATTCTAGATACTAACAGATTGGACAGACATGAAGATGTGATGTTAGCTGATGCATAGGAAATCCTGATTAATAAATAAAAATGGATATGTATCACTAATTAATAATACTTGGTCAAAGTTCTCGACTGTCTATATCTACTTATGGAGACGTTAAGACATTGTTTTACGACTGTTTGTCCGCACACACACACACACACATACACAATGTGTTTAAAGTGTTTAACAAAAGTAGACCAATATTTGTAAGTCCAAGGTCAAATTTTGATCACAGCCTATACAGTTTTGTTTATTATACTTGTTGTTACTTGTTTTATGAATCATGATTGGACAAAGTTTTTAAAAACAAGAAACTTTTATTTTATATATAAATATCTGTTATGTTAATTTCGATTAATTTCTCTGAAGAAGTTTGGACCAGATTGCTGAACGAAACGTTGGAATTACTCATTTCAGTCTCGCTGAGATTTTACAAATATAATTTTTTACAGAAGTCTTTTTTTTGTTTTTGTCTCAAAAATAAGAAATATTTTCAAAATATTCAACATCCACAGTAATGGCTATTAATGAACCGTGTTCATGTTGTGGCACGTTCTACTGATAATATTTATCAGTAGTATATAAAGAGACATCCATCGGCATAAAAACATCAAATAACAAGGAGATAGATTCAATGTCAGAGAAAGCAAATTATACAGAGTTAAGACAAAACAAGAGAGATCTGAAAGGAACAGAAAGAAACACAATATAAAGGACAGAAGTAGCACAACACAAAAGATCTGTGCAAATGATGATATGAAGATAAAGTATACATAATTTCGCTATATAGAGATACCGAAGTCCCAAATAAACATTACTTTATCCAAGTCTCTTGTCTTCTACCATTAAAAAATTAATATCTAAGATATTAGATGATGAAAATTGTGAACTCAGTTACATCATTGAATGTTTCCTAGGTGTAACTTTAGGAATGCTGTATATATAAAGTCACCGTTTATCGCATCCACTCTGTACATTTGAAGGTTGTACTTAGCATTTCACAGGAATATAGAGCATGCATTTGTTTGCGATAAGATGTTAGTAGGGATTTACGTAATCTGCTTTTTTTGTAATATTCTTAATATATGTGACAATTAGAGCAGAAGCAATAAAATTCATTTCGTCAACTATTATTAACTTGAAATAAATGTAACAATAAAAAATCATTAATAATCGTTAAATAAACCTGTTTAGAACTAACTAGGAAACAATAGGAACATAAATCGCTTATTGTTTATAAACAAAAAGTTGGTCTGTCTATCTGTTTTCGACATAGAACTTTACACATATGTGCGACAGTTCAAGTCGCCACACTCTATGTAGCACACAAAGCAAGAGAAGAAAGTAGAAGAAATGAATAATAGAGACAGTAAACAGAGGTGCGAGACAAAGGAATAGTAATAACGAAGAACTATATAGTTTCATTTGAAATCATAAGTCACAAGGATTGGATGCATCTGCACCAACCATTGAGAACGATTTTGAGCCATGTTACCAAGTGCTTTCAACCATTGGTTTTTACCGTCCCGAGGACCCCAACCAGGGAGTCTACACTGCCCCACGTGGCTTAAACTAACTGTTGTGCATTTCATTGACTGGTGCAACCATGTTTTGGTTTGACCACCACCAACTCTTTTCCAATCTGACTCTATGTCAGTTAACACTGCCCGCCGAGGAAGGCGATGACTAGGCATACGTAACACATGTCCTAACCATCTCAGTCTTTGTAACTTCACAACTTCGTCCATTGATTTCTCCTGTTTACCTAGCACTCGACGCCTAACCTCAATATTGCTCACCTTATTATGCCACTTCACACGGAAGATAGAACGCAGGCACCTATGATCAAAGACAGCTAATCTTTTCATGTCTTCCACTCTCAGCTGCCAGGCCTCACAGCCATAAAGGAGGACGGAGCGGACTGATGAGCAGTACACTCGCCCTTTGGTCGACAGCCGACTGGATAACTCGTCTGTGCCAGAGACGGCGTAAACTGGAATATGCGAAACTAGCCCGTTGGGGCTGGTGGTACAAAAAGTTAGTACGGAAGACAAACCAATAGATGCAAATGAATTTGTTTAGATGACGAAGACTCTAGTGAACGTTTATTTTATACTGACAACCAAAGAAATTTGAAAAAGATAACTTCCTTCACCTATCTAGGCAAACTCCTTTCAACTACACGCAACACCACCCATGAGGATGTGAAAACACACTACCATCCGAAAGGAAAGACAAACATTTATCACTCGGAGATCAATTTGCAAAATTTCTACACTCAACACAAGGAATAAAATTCGGATTCTAAACACCAATGTTAAGTCAGTCATTTCTTCTATATCCTTCACAAACTTGCAACATACGTCACAAAAATCATTCCCACTAGGCTACTACAGACTTTTTGTCGACAGATACTCCCACTGTCTGTATAGTGAAGATCAGATGGCAAGGAATAATTACGAACGAGAAATTCTCGGAACAGACAAACCAAGAACCTATCGACTACAACAAATATGTAGAAGAAAACAGAGATGGATCGGACACACTCCGATATCGTGCTCCAGGTCATTTCTTGAATGGAACCCGAGTGGGAATTGATAAGTCGGTCGTGGGTCATAGTACGAATGGAGGATATCAATTGAGGAGTGGATGAGAGACAATGAGCAATCATTGGCAAGCTGATGAGGACCGGAGAATACAGAGAAAAATGGAGATGTAGTGATGAAGCCCTACATTTCAGTTGGAACCCATGGGAGTAATAATAATCTTCTACTCTAAAGTACACAAAATTATTGTAAGTAATTTCGTGACATCAATAGATCAGTAGGTCTGGAATTCGAATGACGCTTCACCTTCTGCAGTCAAGACAACTAGGTATTACCACCACCAGCCCTCAAACAATAAATGTGGCTCATAGTCTAGACATGAATTACCAGCCCATTTCACTTTGTCCTTCGTAGTCCTTTTTACCTGGCCGTATAAGTGCCCACATGTTTTTATTTCCTCAACTCACACACACACACAATCACTTCCACATCACCTTTGCACCCATATCCAACTTGTCGTTTCTTATTCCGGTTCCCCTCAACAGCCGGACGTCAGATGTCACTCGACGAACTGCTTAGCATACGTCCAGTCCTTCTCCATTTCTTTTGGAATATTCGCTGGGCAACGGACTCTTGTTGGTAGGTCGCCAGAGCTCCTTGTTGCTTTATATATATATATATATATTAAATGCTCTTAATAAACGTAGTGCCTTCTAATCGTATAAACTAACTGAAAACATATCAGGAAGCTGATTAAGCACATCGTCTAGAGCAGTACACACATTTATTAGAACATAATAATCATTTTATGCTCTGATCAATATTTAGTTTGGAAAAAAAGAATGAACATTTTTTTAAAGTACTGTTAGCGCTTATTATTTATCAAAAATTTTAGGTTATTTTTTTCACTCATATGATCATCGCATACTAGAAGTCGTCACGCAATTATAAGCGTGAAAAAAACAATCTTAGAAAATGATAGTTATTGATCTGATTAATTTATGTAAAATAGACTTGATTGATATATTATTATTATTATTAAAATAGGACTGTTAATTCATGCGGAAATTCAAGTTACAGAAACATTTGCGTCAATGAATTTAAATTATCATGATTGACTATACACGTAAAACCGAATGTGACGCATATATGAAAATCTTGCTTTCCATGCACACAGTTTTCTTTCTTTCAAATAAAGCTATCAATGAACAGCTCTTTTGCCTTAACTTCATAACTGAATACACTTAGTCTTTACCGTTGACGCTGAAGAAAGTAAACATGGAATTACACCGTCTTATGGCAAGAATCATATACATACACCTTATACATCTCATCCAACAGCTATATGCTGCCTTCGAAGTGAGGACGGGAGTAAGACAAGGCTGTCTACTATCGCCAATGATCTTCCTGATTGCAGTAGATTGGATAATGAGACAGACAGCGTCGGGCAGTGAGGAAACAAGCACAAAATGGACTCACACAAAAAGAGACTTGGAGGATCTGGACTTCGCCGATGCGATGCATATGTCTGATTTCCCACAAACTGGAAGATATGCAAGTGAAAAGCAACAAGCTGGCAGAAGAAGCACCCAAGATAGGACTTCAAGTGAACATACAGAAAACAGAGGTGATGAAGATTCCTGACCAACACCACCAACAGACAACAATCAGCCTGCATAAATGGGAGGAACCTGAAGGAAACAACCTTCTCTACCTACCCTACCTGGGAAGCATCGTTTCAACTACAGGCCAGCGGAACTGACGAGGACATCAAAGCCAGAATCGGAAAAGCTAAACAAGCTTCCATTACTCTTAAGTCTGTGTGGAGGTCAACAGCACTCACCATCAAAAATAACATCCGGATTTTCAACTCCAATGTGAAGTCAGTCAGTGCTACTCACTATACCGTTCAAAGACTTGGCCAGCGCGTCATAAAGAGCATCTCAAACAAACTTCACACCTTCATCAACAGTTGTCTTCGCTCAATACCACTCATGATCAGATGGCCGGCCAGAAAAGATCAGAAACAGGGATCTCTGGCAATGAGCGAACCAACCCAGCAGAAACCGATTGTGAAGCAAATAGGCAGGAAGAAATGGAGATGGATTGGCTGGCCAGACTCTGAGGAAACAGGCCATCAAGTGAGTGACATCACTAGACAAGCCATTGTTCGAGTGGAACCCGAAAGGGAAGTGGTGAGTTGGTCGTCAGAGTGAGGGTGACTTGAAGGAGGTCATGTGGAGGGGAGGAGATGAAAGCATGTGGTCAGACTTGGAGCGGAGTGAAAAAGTTGGCAGAAAACAGAAGGCAATGGAGATGGGCAGCTGAAGCCCTACGTTCTTCTAGGAATTAAAGGATACAATAATAATAACAATGGCAAGAATCATTTTCATACACAGAAGCATCTAATCAACTCTTTTTTATATATTCATTCTATTCACCTAATATCTTTTGAGTTGAATTATAGATTTTTGTATCTCTCACAAGTGTAATAACCTTGACCCTAGGATCCACGTAACACCCATCATTCTTCTATGAATACTAATGAAAGTAGACTCTTCAAGCGGATAGTGTTTATTCTACGAATCAAAGTTACTTTCATAAAATGTCATAAAAGTGTTTAGTGATATGAGTATAAATATCATCATCAGCTGAACATGTCAGTAGATTGTCTAAGAGAAGAACTACATCGAATTACTGTGAAACTAAATAATATACGAAATGAACTCGAAAAACTCAAACATAAACTGAAATGTATGGTCAATGACGAAGATTATGTAACTGTTGTTGAAACATCCGAAAAAGCTAGAGAATCAGCATTAAGAAAATCAAAAAACCACACAAATCAAAAAATTCAACAAACTAATGGAAGAAAAGAACACAATAAATGAAAGCGACGTCAGTGTTTCATCCTCTGTTGATAGAACAAAATGGATGATCAACCTCTCATCAAGGGAACTAAGCTCTAATGAGATAAAAGTACTTGAGAAAGGACTAAATTTCAATGTAACAGTGAGTAAATTAAAACCAGAGGATGTCACTCCTAACATAGAAGTAGCAATAGGTTCAATAGATAAGACAACAGCAGAAGAGGTTCGAGCACAATGTGCATTAACCCTGAAAAATCAAAAGAAGGCAAAATCAAACTTAATAAAATCGGAAAGAGAAGCTTTAATTAGTCTAAAACAGGATAGAAATATTGTCATCGCAAAAACTGACAAAGGAAACGCCACCGTAGTTCTGAATAAATCTGACTATATCAAAAAAGTTATTGAACATATTCAAACGGGTCCATATAAAGAAATTAAGAAACCTGTAGATACAATAATGAATAAGGTTAAGAAATCTACAGCGGAACTAATACGCAGAATGAAGCCATCACTGGATGAGTCTAAATGGTTTAATTTAATGCCTAAAACTAATAATGCTAGTAGAATATATGGTACTATAAAAATACATAAGCCAGGCTACCCCATAAGACCAATAGTAGATTTTAGAAATACCCCTACTTATGAATTATCAAAACACTTAGCTCTAATACTATGCCCCATTAGAAATCGTTCAAACCCTAGATTAACTAGTTCATATGACATCCAACTAGCGACTGATGAAACAACTATCAGCTGGTGCATAAACAGACAGTGCCTACCCTTGGAAAACAGAAGAAACTATTTATATAATCTCGACACTATGAAACAATTTGTAAGCATCCACTTAAATTACCTGATAAGCATACTGCACTTACACTCCATTTGTCTATCTTATAAACTTTTTTTAAATCCAGTCCCTGTAATCCCCACCAACTTTATGATAGGATTTTTCAAAGTGTACACACCAGAAGTCCACATACTTTACAGTGCAAGTTCATAATAAGAACGTTGTGCGTCGGTGGCACAGTGGTTAGGACTCTCGCCGACCATGCACATGGTCCGGGGTTCGATCCCCTACCGACGCACACCCGATATCTATGGTCGGCCTGGCGCAGATGCATCCACTCCCTGTGACTTATGATCTTCAATGAAACTGTTTTGTATTTCTTTATTACTCCTTGTCTCACCCTCTGCTCACTGTTCTATTATGCTTTTCTTGTACTTTCTTCTCTTGCTTCGCGTGCTACACGGAATGTGGTTGAACTTCCGCACATTTGTGCAAAGTTCTATCGAAAACAGACAGACAGATGGTCGGCCTGCAAAATTTGGCCTACCGATACCAGATGCTGGAAAATCCATACTTGTACCAAAAATACGGTGTGGCATCAAGCTGTAATCAAAATAAAAAATAAATAAACGCGACAGATTAAGAGGATACATAAGTTCGGGAGTCAATAAAACTTAGAAAGGCTGAGAAGAGGGGTCACGATGATCTGAAAGAATTTTAATATCATAACGGTACAACTGATTGCTTTTCGAAAAGCAAATTAAAGGAGCACTCATAATTAATAAATGAAATCGCTACACATTGTATTTATACAAAAATAGAGAAATAATAAAATCAGTAGAATAGGTACGAAAAGCAAACTAGCAAATAACTACAGACTTAGATGCTTATAAGTTTGGAGCCGATAAAGCATGAAGAATTGCGCTACTATTGGTTATTTTACTTACCCGGCTGCATAGCCACAAAGCTCAAGGAGCATCTACTTCAGGCCTAACAGTGTCTTACTTCTACAGATTATCATTTATTATTGTTATTCCCCTGGGTTCCCAGTGGAAGAACATAGGGCTTCAAAAACACATCTCCACTTTGTCTTATTTTCTGTTGTTGTCTTTATCTGGACGCACGATTGCCCATAGTCTCTCAACTTCTCCTCGTAAAATCTCCCATATATCACCTTCGAACCCTAGCCCAACTCGTCACTTTGCATTCGGGTTCCACTCAAGACCATTGCGCGTGAGTTCACTCGACAGCTTCATTTGCGTGTACCCAATTCATCTCCATTTCCTTCGAATATTTGTTGATCAATAGGTTCTTGATTGGTTCGTTCCCAGAGTTTCTTGCTGATAACTCCTGGTTGACCATCTGATCTTCACCATGGCGACAGAGAAGGTGGCAGCTGTTGATAAAAGTTCGCAGTGGCCTGTTGAAAATGCTTTTCCTGCAGACCAGAATTCGGACCCATATAGAAGAACTGGTTGACTTAATATTGGTGTCGAAAATCCGAATCTTGTTCTTTATGCTGACTGAGTGCAGAGACAGCACTTGAACTGCATTCAAGGTATCTTTTTATAGTCGCATCTTTCAGTTTCTGAATCTTGAACTTGAATTATGGTCTATCTCCAGTTGTTCTGAAGGCTTTCAGCTTGACCCTGAAGGTTCCTTGAACCAAATCATGGCCTGAACCCACATTTGTTTCCTTTCGCAACTTTGTGTTCAGCAGACTCCATCCCCATTTTCTCTAGATTGAGGTTAAATTTATCTGTTTTTTGGTGTGTCCGTCAGGCGAAATCCATGCTGCTTTGTGTATATCCTTGTGAGTACATACAGCCTCCGGTCACCAAATCACTGAAGGCGCAAAAGCCTGCGAAGAGTTCTCCTCCTTTATTCATTTCGCCGAGCCAGAGCCTCTTGACCTATGATGATGAATTCTCTTCCTGTATAATCTGCTCCCAATTCGGCTTGCATTCATTTCGCCCATAAGGATTCTCATGTCACCGCTCGGGATGTTGTCCTTTACTGTTTGTAGTTGTCTGTAAAAATCTTCCTTTTTCTCTTGTTCGGTGTTGTTTGTAGCATTGGATAATTGTAACCTTCCTTCCTTTTGAGTCGAATCTTGGTACCATGATCCTGGATGAAATTGCTTACCACTACATTAGAGCTTTGGTGCTGTTGGTGACATCATGGTAGCCACTCTCTGCCTCAATGTGCTCGTGGTTGTCTCTGGGTAATCACACCGAAGTAAATGACTGCCTCTCCAGTTGACAGTTTTGACAGTCTACAACCATTTCATCTGCTTTTGCAGATTCCGACCACTTATATGCCCCACCTTCTTTAACTACCTGCGCAGCCTTCCCAGTCTCATACATAGTACGTACATTCCATGTCCCGATTCTTATTTTCGCTTTCATCGAAAAAAGACACATCGATTGACTGGTTTCCCGAAGGCTTTCACCAGCCTATTTCGCCTCTCTGATTCCAGCGAAGAACAAGTTTATTTTACATATCTTTGTTTTAAATAGTTTTCTTGTGCGCTGAAATTGCAGTTACAGTTTGGTTGGTTTTCAGGGGCAGGGTCGCTAGCCTCACGCTCAGTCTTACTGCTTTCCCACAGCTTGGGACCGCCTGAAAAACCAGCGAAATAGTAAACTAGTTCGCTGTAATCTAAGAACTACTTGAGAGTGGACATTTGTCAGCCCACTCATCATAATGAAAAAATTATAACAAAACAGTTTACTTCATGAGATACTAATATAACTACAACCTGTTACAAAGAAAAGTTCGATTGAACTACGTTTACCCCATTGACTGTCTTTTAAACAACCTGCCTGCTGGTATTAGATGGTTGGAGGCAATCGGCCACATAAAGCCTTGCTTCTAGACTTCGTGATGGTTGGTACTCGCCAGTTAGCAAGGTGTATCTGCAACGTCGAAGGAACTAATGTCCCTTCTGAGAGTCGAACCCAAACCCTCTAGTGCTGCAGTCAAAGACATTACACTGAGCTATTCGTTCTCGCAATTAACCTCCTGTATGACTGTATTGGATACTTTTATAGGACGTTAACTAGTGTCATGCATCAAGTCCTTTGTTTGGTATAGACTGGATTCTCTCAGTCGAGTTTGCAACGTCAATACCAAACGAAGAACTAGACGTATGATACTACTTACAGTCCGACCGAACTGACTGATGATACCAACCAGCAAAACAAAACATCATTTGCAAAGATGACCATTATGGAAAAAACAGCAAACTCAACTGGTTAGAGCCTAAATGGACTACATCGACTTCCAGCATAAAGATAAGAAGTGAAGTGGTGGTAGAGCGTGTTCACCACTTCACTTATTTGGGAAATTGCATCAGCCCCAACGGGTTAGCCACCGACGAAATCTCACCTCGGATACAAGTCTTGTATGGCACTTCCCAGCATATGTCATCTTTGACGTTCACGTAATAGCCGGCTGTCCATCAAAGGACGAATGTACTGCGCACCAATTCGGTCCGTTCTCCTTCATAGCTTTAAGACATGGCCATTGAAAGTGGAAGACGTGAAAAGGCTAGTTATCTTTGGTCCGTTCTATCTCCTGTGTTAGGTGGCATAATAGGGGTATTGAGGTTACGCATCAAGTGGTAGGTAAGGACAGAAAGTCAAGTGTTGAGGCTATGAAACAACATCGACTGAGATGGTTAGAACATGTGTTATGTTCGCCTAGCAATCGCCTTCCTCGACGGGGAATGTTAGCTGACATAGGATCAGGTTGGATAAGGGCTAGTGGTAATCAAACCAAAACTCGGAGTCAGTCCACGAAATCTTTGACAGTTAGTTCGAGACAGCCACGTAGGGCAGTGTAGACTTCCTGGTTGGGATCCTCGGGACTGTAAGATCTAATGGCATTTGGTGATATGGCTCAAAATCATTCTCAATGACGCAGATGCATTCACTCTCTGTGATATGTCATATCCATTAAAACCTTATTGTTTCTCTGTGTTACTGTTCTTTCTCTCCCCACATTTCTGCTTATTATTGCTCTTTCAAATCTCTTTTTCTGCCTCTTTTGTCTTCTTGTGTGCTACATTGAGTGTGGCAACTCGAACTGCTGCACTTCTGTTTCAAGTTATGTGTTGAAACCAGTAAGTCAGTCAAATAAAAAGTTAAAATACAAGCAAAAGTTACTGAGGATACCTTAAAACTAAAGAAGCAACCATGCTGAAATAATCACCAATCACATTACTACAACTACTAAAATACAAGGAGTTTATGAGTTATCCTAATGGTTGGCTTGTGAGCATGCTTGCAGGCATTAGCTATCCTCAATCTCACTTTTACGCATCAAGTCCCAATTGATTAAATGGGACTCGGACAGTTCACATGCCATCGCACATTAACAGTATGACGTGAAAAACTCCAATTACGAAATTTTACCAAGATAGATCTAATCTACATTCCCCAGAACTTTCTCCAGAATATCTTCAGATGCAAGGGAATATACGCAGTGTCACAATTTTGTACAAATCTTCTACTGAGCATTCATATAAATGACAATGGGTTTCTATATCATAATCTCACATTTTGCAACTCGTAAGCTGCATGCCTTTAAACTAAGAACTCATAATTAACTGCTTGTACATAAAGCACTACAGTCACAATTTTCCGCTGCGGCATTATTTCAAGCATAATCCTTTTGAAGAACCATAGATCTAATAATCAATTCATGAAGTTATCATTACCACACAAAATGAAACAATCACAACTGGCTGGACAGAAATTTGGAAAATACCACAAAGGAAGTAATACCTTGAAGTTGACTGGCTAAAATCAAAAATATCGTGGAATTAACCAGCCGACTTCAACTAAATAAGTATTAAATTTAAAGAAATAATGACGAGAATTTCCGTTTAAAAATTTATTTCAAAAGCAAAATGTGAGGTGAATTCCATAATTTCGATAGTTTACAAGTAATGTCAAGAAATATTAGCAAGAGTGATTACCATGAACTAGTTTAAACAGCTAATTTATACAGGCGATTATATAGAAAATAACAGTTTGACAAAAGAATTTGGTTTTCATTGGGTAAAATCAATAAATAATGACTGAGTGGTAATTCTCTGACTAAAAGGTCGAAACTTTCATACTCTCAAATGCTTCAACCATTTTTGCACGAGTTTCATTGAGAAGTTCATCAACTTGCGACTCATTCATACCTTTAGTCTCAATTCTCGGCAAAACCCTCACTCTGTATGTAGCTACGTAGTGAAAATAAACAAAATACCAAATTTTACATGAGAATTTGAAGCGAAATTCTTCACAATTATTTTAAGATAAAAAGTCAAAATTGTCTATTACGTCGGTAGTGAGGTCATTCATAGAGAAGTTAAAAAAGAGTGAGGTGTTATAAACGAATTTAATCAAGATTAACCAACAGGTAACGAAACACAACACTATAATATGCTCCACACCATTATTCACATATCCTGTAGGAACCTGTGTTTTAACCTGTTTTTCGAGTGTTCAGTTACCAAGACGATTTTTCCCGCAATATAACCATTTGTGAACTGGGTCCTTGTCTCTGTCTGTCTGTTTTCGACATAGAACTTTGCACAAATGTGCGACAGTTCAAGTCGCCACACTCCGTGTAGCACGCGAAGCAAGAGAAGAAAGTACAAGAAAAGCATAATAGAAACAGTGAGTAGAGGTGTGAGACAAAGGAGTTATAACGGAGAACAAAACAGTTTCATTGGAGATCATAAGTCACATCAATCGACGAAGTCGTGAAGCTACAAAGACTGAGATGGTTAGGACATGCGTTACGTATGCCAAGCCATCGCCTCCCTCGACGAGCAATGTTAGCGGATATAGGGTCAGGCTGGAAAAAAGCTAGCGGTGGTCAAACAAAAACTTGGCACCAGTCAATGAAATCCACAACAGTTAGTTTAAGCCACGTAGGAAGGTGTAGACTTCCAGGCTGGGGTCCTCGGACGGTAAAAATCTATGGTTGGAAACAATTGGTGACATGGCTCAAAATCGTTCTCAGTGGCGCAGATGCATCCACTCCTTGTGACTTATCTCCAATGAAACTGTTTTGTTCTCCGTTATTACTCCTTTGTCTCACACCTCTACTCACTGTTTCTATTATGCTTTTCTTGTACTTTCTTCTCTTGCTTCGCGTGCTACACGGAGTGTGGCGACTTGAACTGTCGCACATTTGTGCAAAGTTCTATGTCGAAAACAGACAGACAGATAAGTCACAAGGAGTGGATGCATCTGCGCCACTGAGAACGATTTTGAGCCATGTCACCAATTGTTTCCAACCATAGATTTTTACCGTCCCGAGGACCCCAGCCTGGAAGTCTACACCTTCCTACGTGGCTTAAACTAATTGTTGTGAATTTCATCGACTGGTGCCATGTTTTCGTTTTACCGCCACTAGCTCTTTTCCGGCCTGACCCTATGTCAACTAACACTGCCCATTGTCGAAGAAGGCGATGACTAGGGATGCGTAACACATGTCCTAACCATCTCAGTCTTTGTAACTTCACATTCGTCGATTGATTTCCCCTGTTTACCTAGCACTCGACGCCTAACCTTAATGTTGCTCACCTTATTATGCCACTTTACACGGGAGATAGAACGCAGGCACCTATGATCAAAGACAGCTAGTCTTTTCATGTCTTCCATTCTGAATGGCCAGGTCTCACGACCATAAAGAAGGACAGAGCGGACTGATGAGTAGTACACCCGCCCTTTGGTCGATAGTCGGACATCTCTACTAAGCTAGAGACGGCATAAGCTGGCGTACGCGAAACTAGCCCTCTGTATCCGTTCTCAGCTGAGATTTCGTCAGAGATCAACCCGTTGGTTTTGGCTGATGGTACTTCCCACATAAATGAAGCGGTCAACGTGCTCTTCCACTTCACTCCCTATTTTTAAACTAGGCGTCGATGTAGTCCAGTCCTATAACATCATCTTACATTTGGCGGGAGCGAATCGCATGCCAAACATTCGTAGATTACAGCTCAAGGTGTTCAGAAGACTCTGCATTTCGTCGGCGTCTTCGCCTAGAAGGACTATATCGTCTGCATATTCCAAGTCAACGAGATTATTCCCTGGTAGCAAGTCAATCCCTGAATCGCTGAAGTCACTTAGGGTTAAGTCCATTAACACATCTATGATGAAGTTGAATAGGAAAGGAGATAATGGGCATCCTTGACGGACACCACTGGTCGTCACCAGTTCAGATGACAGCTCGCCGTAAGCCCTCACCTGGCTGTATGAGTACTGGGTCCTTAGTTATAAGAAGTGGGACGCACACATCAATAAACTGAAGATTATAGTAATGCCAATTAGTCAGAATATCATTAGTCTAAACATACGTAAACTGTTCTTCAGTGAGTACTTTAGACACTCAAGACTTTAATATGGCTCCATCTATAGAATTCAGTTACCTAAAGAAGAATTTTCATGTGCTAGGCTAAATCACAATTATTATATCAGGGTTGATAATACCAGACAGTGAATCAAGGTGAATGGGTTGAAACAGAATTCGAGACTGTAACCCACTCACTGTAAATTAAGTAATACGGTCAGTAAGCTCAATACCAACTTGCTTTACTAACTCCAAATAATTAATATTTTAAAGCAAACAACTCTCACGACAACACAGAATCTACTGTGCATAATGACCACATGCCACGACTTTTCACTAAAGCACTGCTAATGAATATAAAGATTTCACAAAAATCCTATTTCTCAAAAATTCTGGCTGCAGTAGTATGCGTGTCACTAACCGGATTACGCAGTGGACTTCTAACCAACAGATCTTAAATTAGAACTTGGTTCTAACTAACTTGGCCTGGGTGGGGCTATAGCTCACTGGTCTAGACGCTCGACTTCTAAGAGGTGGATCGCAGGTTTGAATGAGCTTCACCTACCGAGGTTTTGGCAGCTACGTAGTATGACTAGTTCTCACACAGTAGGCCAAATGGATGGAATAACACGAGGTTTTTGACAAAAATTTCATTTCAATTTAGCCTGAAACGGGCCGAACCACACAGAACTTTGCCAGAGATGTATCAAATCACGTGGCCACAATTTACAAAAGCACACAAAAGTAGAAAAGAGGAATTCAAGAAAACTACAATAAGCCAAAATGCAAGGGAGAAAGGATAACTATACAAAGAATAACAAGGATCGGTTGATAATATTACACCTACCAGGAGGAAGTGAACCCATACATGTGATCAAAATAGACAATTCTTTTGCATCATCAGCTATTAACAGCTGTCTTACGGACGTGAAAGACGGGGCATAATGATTCAAAGTCTCTTGACAGAGACACATATCTTAGAAAACCTGGTAGTTTTACAAGCCTCTGCACAACAAATGAACCGCCTAAACCAGCAAGAGGTTCGATTTGAGTCTGAGAGGCACTTGTGGTCGAAATCACATATATCCAACTCACAAGCCACTGAACAAACACACTGGTTGATCCTGAAAACCAGTACAAATGGTGTTAAATATTGCCCATACACTTCCCAAACAACTGATAACAAGCACCTAACCTAGATAATGAGCTCTACTGTGATCGACTTCTACCATTTGCAGCGTAGTATGCAACAATGTCGCGACACTTGTCATAGCACATCTCATAGTTTTTGTTCAACACAGAAATACACAGCCACTCTAATCTAATGAATCCGGGCACTAGTTGTTAAACCTTGTTAGAATGGTTGGTAGATTGATTTCAAGATGGAAGTAACAAACATTTATAGCCATAAACGAGGATGGAGAGCATTTATTCCCCCTGATATTTGATATTTTGCGAAACTACATAGGATCAAGAGAGATACCACAAATGGATTTGTCTAAGCTTCCACAAATTACCATTTTAAAAAAGCCTATAACTAACGATAGCTCAGAAATACTAATTACGCAAGTATTTCGTGAAACACATTTCGTAATATAAGCTATGAAAGGACTAACCAGTGTACCATTCATGGAAATCTCGCTATGTGGGACTCTAAACTTGAACCTCTTGCAGGACAAAAAATAGTCGTACTATAAAAACCAAAAGCCCATATAATGCATCACCAAAAATTATGAAAAAGTCCAATTCAGCGTTGAGGAACTGAGGTATTTAACTTACCACCTTCGAAAACTTTATTTTTGTGATCTAGGAACCTTTTGTACGGCTCAATGACAATAGGCTGAATTGGGAACTGAAAAAAAAACATAAGTTGATATAAGGTATTACTTGACACTGGATGGCCATATGAAAGGCTCCCTTTTTAAAAGGCAGAAGGTTGTCGTTATCGGATCTTGTGCCTTCGGGAAATATAAAAACAGAAACCTAATATAGTTATTAAGAAACGTTACACACTTACATGATCTCTTTTGGCTGCTGCTGAAGCCTTCTGCATGGCAGAAATAGCATCCTTATGGCTCGAACGGTTAATACAAATGGTATTGCTCAGCCACATAACTATTCCCATGGGACCTGCTAATCTAAGTGAAGCCTTAGAAACCACGGTACAACGCTTTGGCCAAACACCAGCAGCACCTGAAATGTCACAACTAGAGAGAATATACAAGGCTTAGTACTTGCTACATCAATGCAACTTTGATGATTACACACATATATACACGGCTCTTCAGACAGCATTTCAGAATTTTCGATAACAGGATGCAAACCAATCAACCGCCCAGAAAAAGACATAATTTTTATATACCTCCTTGTAAAATAATAACGAAGGCAAATAGGTCAATACCAAGCATTTTGATAGCTCCGCCCATGAAAAGCCAATCTGATAGCGTAGTAGAATGACCCAAGTAGAATCACCCCACAGAAAACAGTGAATCTGGTGTAGTACTGCACTTTCGGAATTCGATACAAAACAGGAATACAACCAATAACAATAAGACCATAGTACAAAATCAAGTACATCCTTGATGTTGTTTTCCCACCTTCTTGGTCAAATCTCGAAAATTGAACTATGTGTCAATAAAACAAACCTGTTTGAAAACAGTAACAGTGAGGTTAGTTTTCTCTAAATAAAAAACGATGAGGGTGAACTGTGATCGTCTTTATAGAGATTTACTACACAGATCCTGAGATATTTTTAGGGATAGTCGTTTGTATAGCTACCACTATTTGTCATTGTCCTAACTACTGGTCACTGCGAATTGGGTCAGGTTGAGTCGGTCTCATATTGTTGTTGAGTTATTGAATAATGATTAGGTTGAGTATGTTGCCAATCCACGAGTTCAAACTTCGAATAACTGTGTCCACAAAACTAGGTACACTATTTGCATGTGTGCATATATGGATATTGTTTAAAATGAACTTATAAAATGGAGTTGCTTTGCTCACTTACATTAAATTACATGTCTACTAATTTTTGGAGAATTTCACATTTGTACGTACCCAGTGAACGTCTGGACGTGATCGTAGTGCTGGGATCGGGCAAGTAATCAATGCCGCACTTCGTAAATTTTGATAAACTTTCACTGCGTTAGATTCCAGGGTGTTTGAAATCTTCCAAATTCATATTGCGGTTGTGTGATGATGAAGCAAAACCCATTAAATGACGTCGAAGAGGATTATAGCAAGTGAACTTTTGCTGAAAGTGGGATAATATGGAAGGGGAGGCATTCAGTGAACATATATACAACGTCTGCTGTTGTGTGGCTACCACTAACGATGAGATTTTACCCCCCCCCCAGGGCTGAGGTATCCTACTCCGGGGAGTTTAATTCCACGCGTTTCCATTATTCCGACCTGAGCAGAGTGGGTACGAAGAGGAAACAGCGACTGCCAGTACTGGATACGCAGGAGTTTTTGCACAGAGTGCCAAGATATATCGATATGAAAGTCACATTCGCGTCTGCAGGAGTCTTTGTGGTAATTTGCGCCCATGCTGCAGACTGTCAAGAATATTTCAGAGTTGAAGGACCAGTATAGTGACCTCGGATAGTGTTGATCTGAGTTTTGGCCTATGTTGTCGGATGGTGAAAATAAGCACCAGTTTGACGAATATATGCTTGTTGGGTGCTTGTCCACTGACGACCAACATGCGTCAACAATGAGCGGACCTTGGCCACCAAGGACAAGGCTGGAGCGGAAAGCAGAGCAGAGAGAACAAGCACTCAACAAGTATGTATTCATCCTATCTGCCTTACTTTCCCCTTCAGCCTTGTCCTTGGTGGCCGAGGTACTTCCAGTGTTAACGCATACTGGTCGCCAGTGTAAAAAGAGGTGAGTCCCACTTTAACAGAGAAGTGTCGATGATGGTTAAGATTGAATGGACGTTCAATGAACTTGTTTACCCGAGCCAGTTTTACTGTACGTTGGGGGCAACAATGTTCGTTGCCTTGACGTTTGGTCACTAAATGAAGACTGGAGCAATATGATCGTAAGCATCGGTGTATATTATACTAACGTTATTCGCAGACTTCTTTAGTGCTCGGTGGCACAGTGGTTAGGACTCTCGCCGACCATGCACATGGTCCGGGGTTCGAGCCCACGCCGACGCACACCTGATATCTATGGTTGGCCTGCGAATTTTGGGCTACCGATATCCACGCTGAAAATTCCACACTTGTACCAAAAATACGGTGTGGAATCAAGCTGTAATCAAAAATAAAAAAAATAAAAATAAAAAAATAGTGCACCGACTGTAACGAATTGTGAATCACATGGTGAAGCTCCTGGATCAATAAATCTTCGACTTCCCATTCATCTTTTAATACTACTTACGTTGAAATCAAGTTCGTTACTATATACGTAGAATAGCATTAATAAATAAATAAATAAATAAATTTATTCTCATGATACAGTACATGAGGGACGCCAGTTTACAGGCATCATCAAATTGTTACAGAAATAGGATCATATTATTCAGTCACAATTTACAGTCGATAGCAAAATATGTTTAACATGTACACTGGAGATTATACGTACACTTGATAAATGTTAATCCGAATAGTATAAAACATCCTTTTCACTTATGTACAATCATTTCTGTGCATAGTTGGAAAAATCCGCTAGATTTTCAGTGAGTGCAAAACATCTGAGTTCCGAATAGTTGTCTTCTGGCCTCAGCAAATATTCCCGAAGCAGGTTGTGATAATACACAGTAACCCGTATATGCTTCTTGCTGACATCTATGGCCATATTGCATCAAACTCCATGCAGTGATAATTTATGTTAGCCGCTTGCCTCTCGAGCATGCAGCATTTACGCAGGCCCCTGATACTTTTGCCTGCAATTAGTAGGCGTTTTGCTGCAACATCAATAATAATACAGCGTATATTAATATATATTTTTATTCCTATCTATGTGGGACACACCAGTTTACAGGCATGGATAAGCATTATTTAAATGACACAAATTTGGTTTATGTTGAAATTACATGGTTGCTATCCTTTTTATCTTTAGTTCTTTGGGAAAATCTCCTAACTAGTCACCAAATGGAGCACATCAAAAAATATAGAACAGTACTTGCCGGAGCGTCTTATCACTTGCCATTCAAGGTGTAATCTTGTCCTTCTAACGATTTCCAGCATTCTCTGTGCACACAATTGCAGAGTTTGCACACCATAATCGTGTGTGCTTGAATGCAAAATAGACTTCTATTTTCTGCTCTAAATGGTTGACAGTTCCCGCTTCACATAAACCACTATTACCGTCAATTCCACTCTTGAGGCACGTACTGAAGTTTTTATGACTTCACAGTGTGAATAGGAGTGCTCGTTGATAGTAATGAACGCTTGATAATCTCCTATGCAATTTTCCATGACCCCAACTGATAAATCCAAGAAGACTCACACAGTTAGCTAATAAATGCATATTCACGAAACAAACGAGAAAGTGATCCAATGAACGAAGGTATAGAACATATATTGATCCATTAAAAGGCTCGAATTTGGGCACTGATAGCCCAGTGAATTTTGATTGGCTTATGCCCATCGTGTGACAAAAAGTGATTTATTTCATTTGACGGGCGTTGACATGGCATATTCCTTATTTGAAGTGGCGCCTCTGGCTTAACCTTGACGGCATTTTCGAAGTATTATCGGAACTAGATCGCGAAAATTCGCCTCCGCTTTGTAAGTAAATTCGCAACATCTTATTCGCATTTGGCATAGCAAAATTCTCTCTATTGTGTCGGTAAATTTTCAAGAGTTAAATCAGGAATCCCGAATGGGAGGAGCATGTTGTAATGACCGTAACTCAATTATCTTTGTGTGAGCGACCTGACTAAAGCTTCCCAGTAACTGATGGTACAAAATTATATTCCAACACTATCAAAACCGGTCTTACCTTGATACCATCTGCGGTACCGTTTAGCAAAAATAACAAGTATCAAGAATTCGAAACTATCACATTAATGCCGCTAGTAGGCTTTACTGTGAAAAATAGAATTTACCGAAAAAACACAACCTTAAATCACCCCTGGACCAGTAAGAACACCTCCGGCAAGGCAGAATCAAGATTATGTGTGCAAAAATCAGAAAGAGCAAAAAGCGTCTCTCTTAGATTATTCAGGGCCAGGAAGTTTGATATGTAGTCAATGATATCTGTTTTGTTCGCCAATCTGATATGGGCTGCTATATATCTATGGATCGTTAGTCAGTGAAGTCTGTCAATCGACTAAATAACAATTTACTATCTTTGTCACGTGGCATTGGAGCCAGTCAGAATCCAGTTAGCGGTAAGAAAAGCTGCTTATCTACCTTACTGGTTCATCTATCTTAGTTATCTTCCTCATACTCGTTTGCTGTGTAATTGAGTGAAACTTTTCCATTCGCACTTTTGTGTGATAGTTAGTCTTCCTTGTAGGAGTAATATGCGTGTCCTCCGACAGCCCGCTGTTCCTGTAAATTCTCTCTTTGGGTCAGGCAAATTTAACTACTGTGCAATATCAGTCGTTCGCCATCGACCGTCATAACTCGTTAGTCATATTTATACTCAGTCATTACATAACAGAGTTACCCCGCGACTTAGCACTGAATTCATTTAAACAAAACTGAGATCGCAAAACAGTATTCACCTATCAACAACAAAACACAACAGCAAAGAGAAGCATTGAAGATGTGGATCAACAGGAAACGAAAATAAATGATAAGTGTCAAGGCAAAAAGTTGTAAATAACAGATAGACAACAAAGAGGTCGGATTAAAAGGATAGTAATAACAAAATTAGTGTTACTGTCGTAAATAGATTTTTCAGGATGGATTTTTAGATCCCCTACTCTGCCGCTGGTGTATGTCTTGTAGATCGACTGGATTTATGGAAGCCTCGAGCAATATACACCAACTTTTCAGGTTTCAAAAACTCTAACTGCCTTCACAAAACTCTATCTGAAACTAAAACTAATGCTTTATATCCCCTCGTCCAAGGACAAATCATCAGCAAAGCAACCACATTTTTCGACAGGAGGACTGGTCTGAATTCATCACCTGATACTTCATATCTCAATACGTGCTTCGATACTTTCATAACTCTAAGATAACCACTTACTTTCAAACCGAGACTATATGGTTCAGATTTCAAAAACATAAAATGACGACTCTTCATAACTACTGCAGTCAAGGAACTTAGCCCTAAGTTCCTATTGTTACGAAGACACTCCGAACCGATAAATACTATGTACTTTCTTCGACTTTGACTCCAAAACACCAGTATTGTAAGAAGGAAGTTATAGTGTTTGGCAATTAAAGCGAAAAATAAGACAAGTCTATAAACAAATGTTTTATACTAAATTATTATGTACTTTTATTCGTTTTCGCTTGTCTTCGTCGAACTTGTACACGATCGAACCATTCCTGCCTTCGAGTTGCCCACCAGTGGCTACCGATTCTAAAAACAAAAGTTCAATGTTCACGTCCATTGACACTCCCCGGCAAATAGGGTCCATCCCTCTTTTCCATAGCGCCGATAACCTTGAACTGAACTGACAACGCGGGAACCTGGGCCAACCGGGACTAGGCGAAAATGGGAAAGCAAGACAAAAAGGCCCAACACACAACAAGCATACCACATCAAACCGACATGCTCTCCATGGTGTGCGGAATCTTCCTCAGTGATCGGAACTTTCCCTCGCCCTCTGTCGAGAGTCCACCACTGATTTGGTCCACTAGGTGTTGGTTGCTTCATGTCACTCTGGCACAATTTTCTCCCCGGCGTATCAAATCGCATACACTGACTCTAACATTACTCTATTCGTTCACGAGATTGGAAGACTAGAAACGACTTCAGAAGTACTTACAATAACATAACAAGATGATTCACACAGTAAGACAACTATAAAATAAACCAACAATTACATGAATCGGAACGCACTCAATTGCTTAACACAAACATATGTACAATCAATAGATCAAATGTTGTGGATTCTGCCTTGACGAACTACCCTTGAAGAACTGTAGGACTTACAGCAGTACGCCTAAAACCCTTCTCAGGTTGACACCCTCAAATTGGAAAATCGTCTCGGAGTTCATTTGCTGACCTCCTTCTATCATCTATATCCCCAACTCTGAACTCTGACACGCCCATGACATTGCATCGCAGAATATAGATGACTAACAAACACATGACTTATCTGACCAACCAAGCGCAGGCACAGAGCAATTTACACCAAAGATAATAACATTCGGATAGTAACTTGAAACTTAAAATGCCTTTATTCGTGCAAACCAGTTTAACAATCACCGTCTTGTACACGGTTGGCTTATCCTCTCTGAACTGACCATAGACTTTCGCCCTTTCAAATGGACTGATACTGGCATAGCCATAACATAAGATACGTGAGTTCATGAACGTCCCTTTCATTCTGGATAACAACACCAACGACGACTGAGTGACACAAGTTGATGAACTCAGTGGTGCATCAGAAGCTGTTGTTGTTCGACCTTTAGAAGGCTGTCTAACCCTGGGATTGCCGCCACTGCTATCCCTCATGATCAGCTCCTGTTCAGCCTTACCATCTGTCGATATGTGGGCTACAAGCTGATCATTTACACTGATGGTCTCACGAGTATCCAAACCTTCTCCAACCGCATCTGCCTTTAATTCTACTTCAAGTTCAAGTTGTATAGAACCTTTGTACAACTCAGTAGCAGTAGGCATTCCGTTCATCTCATCATGATCAGCCAAAGACAAATCTGCACTATCATGATCATCGCCACAAATATACACTTTCCCCCGTTTGTATGATCGACTTCATCCTTTACAAAGCCTTTATTAACTGCGGAAGAATTGAATTCCTCTTCACAAATCCCTTAAGGTTTTATACATTTACTCTGACTAATAATAACTTGCAAACTTGTGTAGTCAGAACTGGGCTCCGAGACTGTAACTCTCTTCTTCCGAACAAACTGTGGTGTCGTCTGTGACACTCTACTCAACGATGGCTTACCAGTTGTAACTATAGGCTTCTTCGCTGAACCATCATCGTCACGCAATTCGTAGTCAGACCTTGATGACGTTGATTTCACATTCAGCCTACCACTAAACTTGCTCACTTCACAGTTCGCCTTTGTATGCACTTCTTGCAAACGTGTAAAACCCAACAGTGTTTGTCTTACAACTTGTAACCTATCTGTTGGGGATGTCCACGAAAGCTGTTACTCTCACTCGGTTTATATGGATTACTAGACACCATAAAGCTTTCTCGATATCCGCTTCGCTAAGATTCTTTCGTCGTAAATGATTGCGTTTTACCCTCAGACTGCTCTATTCTAGGGGTGGGGTGCAATATACCGTAAAAATTGCTCATATCTGGATTGACACTATCTTTTACCAGTTTCAGAATATCATCCAACTTTGGCTCAATACCTTCATCCTCTAAACGAGAGCTTATCTTCACCCACTTACTTCGCAGTCGAGTATGTAGGCGTCTTGCTATTACTTCTAGTATAAAACTCGAGTTGAAGTCACTCATGCAATTCATCGAAATCAATGCATTCTTGTCAGTCATCAGATTATCCAAAAACTCAGAGTGCGTTGGAGTCATCTCCTAATTAACTACCATTACCTTTAACAGCCTCGAATAATTTCCATACAATCATCGAAGGCCTTCCCAATCTTTGACGCAGGACACGCATCGCCTCAGTATATCCTTCGTTCGGGGGCATTAATTTACAGAGCTGTATAGCTCTTGAAGCAACTCCAGTGCAGTATCTCATCAAATTCATCAACTTCATTTCATTATTTAATGAGAAAATACTCAACATGATTTCAAACTCCTTTACAAATTGTAAATAGTCAGCTGGCTTTCCGTAGAAACACCGAGGTTTATACTTAAGGATTTTAAAACTTCTATAAATCCTAGAAGGCGAAACATGAACAACAGACTCATCATGCTGTGAAACATACATATCAGTACAATTCACAAGCAACTCAGCGTTACTTATTTTCCTGACTGCTTAAAAGACGACTTGTTACTAATTTCACACAGGTAATATTGATAATCCCCGGAAACTCAAGAAAAGCTCCAGATAAAATTGACCTAAGAGAAAGACGGGAAAACACAAGGAAGACCGAAAAAAAGTATGAGAACCTGTTAAAGCCCAGTGTCACCCACGTCACATAAACCGTTAATGCCCAGCTCTTGCTACGCTCGGGCCCACGCTGTTCCTTGAAGTTTTTCAGAAACGCTTAGTAATAACGGACGGAAACACCAAAACACCGATTGGCCGCTTCAGAATTCTTTATTGTTACACCAACATATAAAAATAATAATTGAACTAAGGTCTGTGAACAAATATTACAATAATAAATCATAAGATTAGTTCTGATGGTTTGCCACTGACTTCAAATAGTAACTTGAAACTAGAAATGCCTTTATTCGTGCACGTCAATTTAACAAGTACTCTCTCGTTTACACTTGGCTTATCCTCACTAAACTGACCATTGATATTCGTCCTTTCAAACGAACTGATACTACCATAGTCATTGGACAAGATACTTGAGTTGATGGGTGTCTGTTTCATTGTGGATGAAAGCACCAACGACGAATGATTAATATCAGTTGATGAAGTTAGCGGTGGATCGAAAGCTGTTGTTGCTCGACTTTCAGAAATTTGTCTACCTCCAAGACCACCACCACTGCTGTCTTTTACTATCAGCTTCGCTTTAGGACTAGCATCTGATGATAGGTGGGCTACATGCTGATCAATCACACTGACGGTCTCACCAGTACGCATGCCTTCTGCAACTGCATCTGCATTTATTTCTACTTCACGTTCAAGTTGTACAGAACCTTTATCTAACTTAGCGGTAGTAGGCATTCCCCCCATTTCATCACGATCAACCAAAGACAAATCTGCACTATCATGATCATTACCACAAATATTCAATTTACCGTCAAGTTCATCATTTTCAAACTCTTTAATAACAGAAGTAGACAATTTTGGTTCCTCCTCACAAATCATTAAAGGTTTTATATCTTCACTCTGACTAGTAATACCTTGTAAACTTGTGGAGTCAGAACTGCACTCTGAAGAAGCACTCTATTCAACAATGGCTTACCGTTGCAACTACAGACTTCCTGACCAAACCGTTATCGTCACACAATTTGGAGTCAGGCCTAGAGTTTACATTTAGCTTATCACTGTACTTGCTCACTGGTTCACAGTTCACTTCTGTATGCACTTCTTGCACACGTGTAAAACAAAACCGTGTTTGTCTTGCATCTTGTAACTTATCTGTTGAGGATGTACTACGAAACCTGTTACACTCACTAGGTCTATATGCATTACTAGACATCATGGTGCCTTCTCGATATCCACCTCTCTGAGGCCCTTTCGTCATCAATGATTGCGTTTTACCCTCAGACTGCTCTATTCTAGGGGTGAGATGTAACAGACTGGCGAACTTGCTCATAGACTGATTGACACTAGTATTTACCAGTTTCAGGATATCATCAAACTTTGGCTCGATACCTTCATCCTCCATACGGGAGCTTATCTTCACCCACTTACTTCGCAGTCGAGTAGGTAGACGTCTTGCTATTACTTCTTGTATAAAACTCGAGTTGAGGTCACTCATGCGATTCATCGAAATCATTGCATTCTTGTAAATTAGCAAATTATCTAAAAACTCAGTGAGTGCCTGGGAGTCATCCTGTAACTGACCACCATTACCCTTAACAGCCTCGAATAATTTCCCTGCAATCATCGAAGGTCTTCCAAACCTTTGACGTAATATGCTCATAGCCTCGTAGTAGCCCTCTTTTGGCTTCATAAACTTACAGCACTGTATAGCTCTTGAAGCATCTCCAGTGCATTACCTCATTAAATACATTAACTTCATTTCATCATTTAATAAAAAACCACTCAACATGATCTCAAAATCCTTTACAAATTGTAAATAATCAGCTGGGTTTCCATCAAAACACCATGTTTCTAATTAAGAGAGTTTGATGTTCCTATTATCCCTGAACAGCGAAACAGTAACATCAACCATGTCATGCTTAACATCAGACACATCGTTACAATTAACAGACAAGTCACAATGACTCACTTTCCTGTTTGCATCCAAGACACTCTGACCCTTCTTTGACCCAGGCATTGTTGAACTTGACCCAATTCCAAAAACTACCAGATATTGCTTGTTCAAAGAGGGCTTGACCGGCACCAGGAAACATGAACGGTGACTATCCAAAATTTCACCAACTGTTTGAATCCGCCAGATCTGTTTCTAACATCAGCAACTGTCAATCACGTCACATAAACCGTTAATGCCCAGCTCTTGCTACGCTCGGGCCCACGCTGTTCCTTGAAGTTTTTCAGAAACGCTTAGTAATAACGGACGGAAACACCAAAACACCGATTGGCCGCTTCAGAATTCTTTATTGTTACACCAACATATAAAAATAATAATTGAACTAAGGTCTGTGAACAAATATTACAATAATAAATCATAAGATTAGTTCTGATGGTTTGCCACTGACTTCAAATAGTAACTTGAAACTAGAAATGCCTTTATTCGTGCACGTCAATTTAACAAGTACTCTCTCGTTTACACTTGGCTTATCCTCACTAAACTGACCATTGATATTCGTCCTTTCAAACGAACTGATACTACCATAGTCATTGGACAAGATACTTGAGTTGATGGGTGTCTGTTTCATTGTGGATGAAAGCACCAACGACGAATGATTAATATCAGTTGATGAAGTTAGCGGTGGATCGAAAGCTGTTGTTGCTCGACTTTCAGAAATTTGTCTACCTCCAAGACCACCACCACTGCTGTCTTTTACTATCAGCTTCGCTTTAGGACTAGCATCTGATGATAGGTGGGCTACATGCTGATCAATCACACTGACGGTCTCACCAGTACGCATGCCTTCTGCAACTGCATCTGCATTTATTTCTACTTCACGTTCAAGTTGTACAGAACCTTTATCTAACTTAGCGGTAGTAGGCATTCCCCCATTTCATCACGATCAACCAAAGACAAATCTGCACTATCATGATCATTACCACAAATATTCAATTTACCGTCAAGTTCATCATTTTCAAACTCTTTAATAACAGAAGTAGACAATTTTGGTTCCTCCTCACAAATCATTAAAGGTTTTATATCTTCACTCTGACTAGTAATACCTTGTAAACTTGTGGAGTCAGAACTGCACTCTGAAGAAGCACTCTATTCAACAATGGCTTACCAGTTGCAACTACAGACTTCCTGACCAAACCGTTATCGTCACACAATTTGGAGTCAGGCCTAGAGTTTACATTTAGCTTATCACTGTACTTGCTCACTGGTTCACAGTTCACTTCTGTATGCACTTCTTGCACACGTGTAAAACAAAACCGTGTTTGTCTTGCATCTTGTAACTTATCTGTTGAGGATGTACTACGAAACCTGTTACACTCACTAGGTCTATATGCATTACTAGACATCATGGTGCCTTCTCGATATCCACCTCTCTGAGGCCCTTTCGTCATCAATGATTGCGTTTTACCCTCAGACTGCTCTATTCTAGGGGTGAGATGTAACAGACTGGCGAACTTGCTCATAGACTGATTGACACTAGTATTTACCAGTTTCAGGATATCATCAAACTTTGGCTCGATACCTTCATCCTCCATACGGGAGCTTATCTTCACCCACTTACTTCGCAGTCGAGTAGGTAGACGTCTTGCTATTACTTCTTGTATAAAACTCGAGTTGAGGTCACTCATGCGATTCATCGAAATCATTGCATTCTTGTAAATTAGCAAATTATCTAAAAACTCAGTGAGTGCCTGGGAGTCATCCTGTAACTGACCACCATTACCCTTAACAGCCTCGAATAATTTCCCTGCAATCATCGAAGGTCTTCCAAACCTTTGACGTAATATGCTCATAGCCTCGTAGTAGCCCTCTTTTGGCTTCATAAACTTACAGCACTGTATAGCTCTTGAAGCATCTCCAGTGCATTACCTCATTAAATACATTAACTTCATTTCATCATTTAATAAAAAACCACTCAACATGATCTCAAAATCCTTTACAAATTGTAAATAATCAGCTGGGTTTCCATCAAAACACCATGTTTCTAATTAAGAGAGTTTGATGTTCCTATTATCCCTGAACAGCGAAACAGTAACATCAACCATGTCATGCTTAACATCAGACACATCGTTACAATTAACGGACAAGTCACAATGACTCACTTTCCTGTTTGCATCCAAGACACTCTGACCCTTCTTTGACCCAGGCATTGTTGAACTTGACCCAATTCCAAAAACTACCAGATATTGCTTGTTCAAAGAGGGCTTGACCGGCACCAGGAAACATGAACGGTGACTATCCAAAATTTCACCAACTGTTTGAATCCGCCAGATCTGTTTCTAACATCAGCAACTGTCAATCACGTCACATAAACCGTTAATGCCCAGCTCTTGCTACGCTCGGGCCCACGCTGTTCCTTGAAGTTTTTCAGAAACGCTTAGTAATAACGGACGGAAACACCAAAACACCGATTGGCCGCTTCAGAATTCTTTATTGTTACACCAACATATAAAAATAATAATTGAACTAAGGTCTGTGAACAAATATTACAATAATAAATCATAAGATTAGTTCTGATGGTTTGCTACTGACTTCTTTCTGAACAGCGACCGATGAGACGGTGACTGTCGTATTGATACCTCCGCGAAAATTGGGGAAGTTGGTTTTGAGCAAACAACCAAGAATCGATCGTTCAATCTTCAACTCCATTGACACCCAGGAAATAATACGCTGGAACTCACGCTGTCCCTGGAAGACTTTCTGAAATAATTTGTAATAACCAACGCGATAAACCAGAACACAGATAGGCGACCCGAGAATCCTTTATTCTTACGCCAATATGTAACCAACAATAAGGTTATTATACACAATGTCTAAGGATAAATGTTTTAACAATAAATCACGATAGTACTTCTGGTAGTTTTCTGTCTTCCACTGAACAGCGAACGATGAAACGATGACTGCCGTATTGATGACTCCCGCGAAAAATATAGAGTTAGGTTTGAGCAAACAACCATGAATTGATCGTTCAATCTTCAACTACATTGACAAGACGTATTAGCGTATCAGTCCATTTCATTACAGTTATAGTAATTAACGGGCGCCGACACAAATAAGTAGCAACAGATTCATTCATTTCAATTAAGTTATAACAAACTGCTAACAGATTTTTATAACATAGACGTGATTCTAGCATAATGTATCTCCACATAAGAGTTAATAACATTATTTCTGGATGAGATGAGCAAGCTAGCAACCTGAAAATCTTCCATGTTACACAGGTAACTGGTATTTTGAATTTGTTGAACCCGACATGGTGAAGATTGAATCAGCCCTCTTTTTCCGAATTAACTTTTTTCTAAAGACAGGAAGCACTGCTGTACATTATCATATGTATTATTTTATCAAGATCACTACGAGTGAGGATGTTCCTTTCATACAAAATAGTCTCCCAGTCATACTGACGACACTAGTTTCAGCGTAGTCATTGCTTATTCACCACACTCAATATTAGTGGTGAAACCATCAGTTGCATAAACAACAGTAGACTGCGTTCAAGCTGAACTAAAACCCTTCCTACACCATCTTGTCAGTTGACCACTGACTTAACAGTGCAGTCATTCACAAACAAATTACTGGCTTAGCAGTCGAGCAAATCTCCCGAACAATATTTGTCACAGCTACCCACTACTGATAAACATGACAAGAATAGATTGAAGAGGTGTGCAAAAAAGCTGATTTCTCAGTTGTTTAAACACATGCACTAGCTATTGTGACTCACATGAATCGCAGTATCTTGAATTCATTAACAAACAGTGCAGGACCCCCCTCGTAAAACCATATAATGCCTATTCCATCACCTCTCTCAGATGTCTGAGAGTATCGTTTGCATAGTATGCCTGATTTTCAAACTTATTTTGAATTAAAACGTATTCTTAACAGTCTATCACTAGCACGTAACTACCAGACTATAGTAAAGTCGTGCACGCATGTGACCTACTTAAAAATAGCTAAGAATAACTAAGCCAGAATGAGTTTTATTATCGGATTCGCTACAGGATAAGGTAGTTCTGTTTGGGTAGGCTTATTCGGTCTATGTTCGTACAAGCATTGGATGTGATTACTAGTTGTGTGTGCCCTAGACTGTACTTGTTTTCTTCCCGATGGAGGACCGACACTAGTTTTTCGGATCGATAGGAGTTAATATCCCCACCAGTTGTTTGGTCAGCTCTGAGAGGGGTGTGGTGGATGAAAATCATTGGTATCTTGTGCTGCCCATGGTTTATCAATTTGCCTATTGTTTGGAGTCATTCTAAGTGTCTTTACATGGGTTTCGTTATATGCACCGGGGTTTAATTCCCAGCAGACTTGTTCCATATATTCTGTCAAAGTTTGTTTGCATGACATATTTTGAGGACACAGAGTGGTTGGTAGCCGAGCTTTGAGTATTGTCCAGTGTGACATTTAGAGTGGTGATGTTGCCACGTCATTTGCTAGTTTAGACTTAAGTGTGACTTCGCATACTATGCAGTTATGTGCTGGTATTATTGCCCTTGGACCGTCTGGTCTTATCTCTACTATGTGCGTCGGCGGCACAGGGGTTAGATCTCTCGCCGATCATGCACCTGATTCGGGGTTCGGTCCCCTCCCGACGCACACCTGATACCAGTGGTCGGCCTGCAAAATTTGGGCTACCGATATCACATGCTGAAAATTCCATACTTGCACCAAAAATACGGTGCGGTTTCAAGCTATAATAAAAAAATATACATGTGGTTATTAGCATAATTTTGTACCTTATTTCCCTTGAAAACATCTTGTGAATATAGTGGATTTTCGGTTATGAGTGATGTATTTCGTTATGATTTGTTGTCGAAATCCTCTTCTACTGTTGCGCTCTGGCTATGGTTGAATAATTTCGACTTTTGGGGACACTGGTTTTTGACTTGGGACCATCCAGAAACATATCTACATCCACGATCACGGGCCGTAATTTTATATTCGGCGTGGGATTATAAACCAACAGCCTTTCAGTTGATGTCTTGTTCCGTGGAGGAGGGAGACTACGGACTCTACCTTGTTGACGGTGGGTACATCCATTTTGGTCACCTTCAAAGTCACATTCACCTCATCATCAGGCTTATTCAGGAGACTGTAAGAGGACCATTCGGTCACTGCCTAATCTACTAAACTTTTAATCTTGTGATAGTGCAGGTTATGAATTTTTGGACTTCCTAGCCTCTGTCTGTTTTGAACCGGATGAACTGGACGTTGACTATTTTTAAGTCTACAGCACTTTTTCGAGAGCTTAAGATTTTCGCCGCCTCGAGTAAGATGTCTTGAACATTATTTAGCCCCTCGCTCGGTATACTGTAAATTATCACACTTACCTTTATATCTCGTCTTTTGATGACTTCTATGGTGACGAAGTTTTTCAGGTTGTTTACCTTGTGTCAATCACGACACATAAACCGTCACTGCCCAGCTCTTGCTACGCTCGGGCCCACGCTGTTCTTTGAAGATTTCAGAAACGCTTAGTTATAACGGACGAAAACACCAAAACACCGATCTGCCGCTTGATATTTCTTTATTGTTACACCAACATATAATAAGAATAAGCGAACTAAGTTCTGAAAACAAATATTACGATAATAAATCATTGTATTACTTCTGACGATGTTTCACTCTTCTTTCTGAACAGCGACCGATGAGATGATGACTGTCGTATTGATGCCTCCGCGAAAATTGGGGAAGTTGATTTTAAGCAAACAACCAAGAATTGATCGTTCAATCTTCAACTCCATTGACACTCCCCGGCAAAAAAGGGATCCAACCCTTTTTTCCTTCACGACCAATACACGTTGACTTGGATGCCATTGCGAGAACCTGGGTCACACGGACAGAGCTGAAATGGAAAACAAACAGAAAAGCCAACACACCACAAGCATACCCACAGCACAATCTCACACATCGCTGACGACCTGCGCCTCCAGACAGAGACCTCCTCTTGACATCTTGCAACACAATCGCCACTTGCTAGAATGACTCTTGCAGAATGCAACGTGACCATAGCACCAACTCATGATACTCTACGCACATCCTCTTATCTACTCATTACCAATTACCACTGAAATCGCTTGTCACTCATTCTGCCTCAGTTCTAGTAGCGGTGACGCATGCGAGCCTCAGTCGTTTACACTCTTTCTCCCCGGCGTGTCGGACCGCAGCTAACAATTATCTCCGTGTGCATTTCATTCTCAGCAATAGCCTAGCCTCCCCGGCGTATACGACCCATCTGCTGTCCTTAACATCAATCAATTCATTCATGGATGTAGAAGACTCGAAACAACTTCAGAAGTAATCACGACGAAAATTTTAACAAAATTACGCAATAACAACGAGGTACGAAAACAACAAGTAAACACAATGAATCCAAAAACACCAATTGATAGGACACACCACACGTATATACAAACAGTACAAACAACCTCGCCGATCATGTCTTGGTGGAATTCCTTTGAAGAATTGCAGGACTTACACCAGTACGCCTACAACCCTTCTCAGGTTGACGATTGTAATTTGTGGAATGTACGGACACAAACAAGATTAACCAACAATTACATCAATTGGAACTCACACAATTATTTAACACAAACATATGTACAATCAACACATCAAATGTTGTGGATTCTGGCACGACAAACTACCCTTGAAGAACTGTAGGACTTACAGCAGTACGCCTACATTCCTTCTCAGGTTGATGATCCAAGTGGAAGTCGTCCGGACACAAACAGAATTACCAACAGCTAGATGACAGATGATATCAATTCAGTATATACAATATGAACATATGTACAAAATCACACACCAAGCACATTGGACTGCTCATTGATGCGCTACCCTTTGAAGAATTGTAGGACTTACAGCAGTACGCCTACAACCCTTCTCAGGTTGACGCTCTAGGTTGGAAAATCGTCGCAGAGTTCATTTGCTAACTTCCTTCTATGAGCTATATCCTCAAATCTGAACGGCAACACGCCCATGTCATTGTATCGTAGAATATAGATGACCAACAAACACACGACATATCTCATCAACCAAGTATAGAAACAGAGTAATTTACACCAAAGATAATAACATTCAAATAGTAACTTGAAACTAGAAATGCCTTTATTCGTGCAAGTCAATTTAACAATTACTCTCTCGTTTACACTTGGCTTATCCTCACTAAACTGACCATTGATATTCGTCCTTTCAAACGAACTGATACTACCATAGTCATTGCACAAGATACTTGAGTTGATGGGTGTCTGTTTCATTGTGGATGACAGCACCAACGACGACTGATTGATATCAGTTGATGAAGTTAGCGGTGGATCAAAAGCTGTTGTTGCTCGACTTTCAGAAATTTGTCTACCTGCAAGACCACCACCACTGCTGTCTTTTACTATCAGCTCAGGTTTAGCACTAGCATCTGATGATAGGTGGGCTACATGCTGATCAATCACACTGACGGTCTCACAAGTATGCATGCCTTCTGCAACTGCATCTGCATTTATTTCTACTTCACGTTCAAGTTGTACAGAACCTTTATTTAACTTAGCGGTAGTAGGCATTCCCCCCATTTCATCATGATCAACCAAAGACAAATCTGCACTATCATGATCATTACCACAAATATTCAATTTACCGTCAAGTTCATCATTTTCAAACTCTTTAATAACAGAAGTAGACAATTTTGGTTCCTCCTCACAAATCATTAAAGGTTTTATATCTTCACTCTGACTAGTAATACCTTGTAAACTTGTGGAGTCAGAACTGCACTCTGAAGAAGCACTCTATTCAACAATGGCTTACCAGTTGCAACTACAGACTTCCTGACCAAACCGTTATCGTCACACAATTCGGAGTCAGGCCTGGAGTTTACATTTAGCTTATCACTGAACTTGCTCACTGGTTCACAGTTCACTTCTGTATGCACCTCTTGCACACGTGTAAAACAAAACCGTGTTTGTCTTGCATCTTGTAACTTATCTGTTGAGGATGTACTACGAAACCTGTTACACTCACTAGGTCTATATGCATTACTAGACATCATGGAGCCTTCTCGATATCCACCTCTCTGAGGCCCTTTCGTCATCAATGATTGCGTTTTACCCTCAGACTGCTCTATTCTAGGGGTGAGATGTAATAGACTGGCGAACTTGCTCATAGATTGATTGACACTAGTATTTACCAGTTTCAGGATATCATCAAACTTTGGCTCGATACCCTCATCCTCCATACGGGAGCTTATCTTCACCCACTTCCTTTGCAGTCGAGTAGGTAGACGTCTTGCTATTACTTCTAGTATAAAACTCGAGTTGAGGTCACTCATGCGATTCATCGAAATCATTGCATTCTTGTAAATTAGCAAATTATCTAAAAACTCAGTGAGTGCCTGGGAGTCATCCTGTAATTGACCACCATTACCCTTAACAGCCTCGAATAATTTCCCTGCAATCATCGAAGGTCTTCCAAACCTTTGACGTAATATGCTCATAGCCTCGTAGTAGCCCTCTTTTGGCTTCATAAACTTACAGCACTGTATAGCTCTTGCAGCATCTCCAGTGCAATATCTCATCAAATACATTAACTTCAATTCATCATTTAATAAAAAACCACTCAACATGATCTCAAAATCCTTTACAAATTGTAAATAATCAGCCGGGTTTCCATCAAAACACCGTGGTTCTAATTTAGGGAGTTTGATGTTCCTATTATCCCTGAACGGCGAAACAGTAACATCAACCATGTCATGCTTAACATCAGACACATCGTTACAATTAACAGACAAGTCACAATGACTCACTTTCCTGTTTGCATCCAAGACACTCTGTCCCTTCTTTGACCCAGGCATTGTTGAACTTGACCCAATTCCAAAAAACTACCAGATATTGCTTGTTCAAAGAGGACTTGACCGGCACCAGGAAACATGAACGGTGACTATCCAAACTTTCACCAACTGTTTGAATCCGCCAGATCTGTTTCTAACATCAGCAACTGTCAATCACGTCTCATAAACCGTTAATGCCCAGCTCTTGCTACGCTCGGGCCCACGCTGTTCCTTGAAGTTTTTCAGAAACGCTTAGTAATAACGGACGGAAACACCAAAACACCGATTGGCCGCTTCAGAATTCTTTATTGTTACACCAACATATAAAAATAATAATTGAACTAAGGTCTGTGAACAAATATTACAATAATAAATCATAAGATTACTTCTGATGGTTTGCTACTGACTTCTTTCTGAACAGCGACCGATGAGACGGTGACTGTCGTATTGATACCTCCGCGAAAATTGGGGAAGTTGGTTTTGAGCAAACAACCAAGAATCGATCGTTCAATCTTCAACTCCATTGACACCCAGGAAATAATACGCTGGAACTCACGCTGTCCCTGGAAGACTTTCTGAAATAATTTGTAATAACCAACGCGATAAACCAGAACACAGATAGGCGACCCGAGAATCCTTTATTCTTACGCCAATATGTAACCAACAATAAGGTTATTATACACAATGTCTAAGGATAAATGTTTTAACAATAAATCACGATAGTACTTCTGGTAGTTTTCTGTCTTCCACTGAACAGCGAACGATGAAACGATGACTGCCGTATTGATGACTCCCGCGAAAAATATAGAGTTAGGTTTGAGCAAACAACCATGAATTGATCGTTCAATCTTCAACTACATTGACAAGACGTATTAGCGTATCAGTCCATTTCATTACAGTTATAGTAATTAACGGGCGCCGACACAAATAAGTAGCAACAGATTCATTCATTTCAATTAAGTTATAACAAACTGCTAACAGATTTTTATAACATAGACGTGATTCTAGCATAATGTATCTCCACATAAGAGTTAATAACATTATTTCTGGATGAGATGAGCAAGCTAGCAACCTGAAAATCTTCCATGTTACACAGGTAACTGGTATTTTGAATTTGTTGAACCCGACATGGTGAAGATTGAATCAGCCCTCTTTTTCCGAATTAACTTTTTTCTAAAGACAGGAAGCACTGCTGTACATTATCATATGTATTATTTTATCAAGATCACTACGAGTGAGGATGTTCCTTTCATACAAAATAGTCTCCCAGTCATACTGACGACACTAGTTTCAGCGTAGTCATTGCTTATTCACCACACTCAATATTAGTGGTGAAACCATCAGTTGCATAAACAACAGTAGACTGCGTTCAAGCTGAACTAAAACCCTTCCTACACCATCTTGTCAGTTGACCACTGACTTAACAGTGCAGTCATTCACAAACAAATTACTGGCTTAGCAGTCGAGCAAATCTCCCGAACAATATTTGTCACAGCTACCCACTACTGATAAACATGACAAGAATAGATTGAAGAGGTGTGCAAAAAAGCTGATTTCTCAGTTGTTTAAACACATGCACTAGCTATTGTGAATCAAATGAATCGGCGGTACGTTCGAAATTGGTGACATTTCTGCACGTGTTTGCTCTGAAATTTATTTACTGCTTATTGTCATATAATTCTTGAAATTATGGTCCAAATCTCTAAAAACGTGTTCGTAGAAACACAATTGTTTTAGATAGTGGCTTAAATTCGGTGAGAAAGAGAGTCGGCTACCACATTGGCGTCGCCTTTTATGTACTTTATGCCTGTCGAGAACTGAAAGATATGATTTTGCTGCCTAACTTCTCTGGGTGAGTGTCTATCCAGTGACGTAATAATCACCACATCTTTACTTGGCTATATGCATCTATCTCATAAGCAGCAATTAATTGGCCTGGAAATTTGTCATCCCCAACTTACTTTGAAGTGCACCATGCGTGGAAGCATTCAATATCATCAGCTATTTCTCGCCGTGATCCGTCTTTAGGAAAACATTGTAGATTATTTAGTTCCAACGCGACGTGAATATGTTGGAATTAATTTTGTTGGTACTACTAGTTTTTCGCGATGAACGAATAACAAGAATTCAAGGAAAACACAGAGAGGGATGAATACAGGAATTTGTATTTGGCGGAATTATCATTCAGGTCATTAAGAAATATATTAACAAGCAACAGTAACGGTTTAAACAATACAGAGATAGACATTGTCAAACATCACATAGTATTTGTCAATAGAGTTGAAGATTGAACGATCAATTCTTGGTTGTTTGCTCAAAATGAACTTCACTAATTTACTGGTGTACTGGTGTAAGTCCTGCAATTCTTCATAGGAATTCCATCAAGACACGATCAGCGAGTTTGTTTGTGCTGTTTTTATATACGTTTGGTGTGTCATATCAATTGGTGGTGTTTTGGATTGATTCTGTTTACTCGTTGTCTTCGTACCTTGTTGTTATTGCGTAATTTTGTTAAAATTTTCGTCGTGATTACTTCTGAAGTTGTTTCGAGTCTTCTACATCAGTGAATGAATCGATTGATGTTAGAGACAGCAGATGGGTGGTATACGTCTGAGAGGCTAGGCTATTGCTGAGAATGAAATGCACACGGAGATAATTGTTAGCTGTGGTCCGACACGCCGGGGAGAAAGAGTGTAAACGACTGAGGCTCGCATACGTCACCGCTACTAGAACTGAGGCAGAATGAGTGACAAGCGATTTCAGTGGTAATTGGTAGTGAGTAGATAAGAGGATGAGCGTAGAGTATCGTGAGGTGCTGCTATGGTCACGTTGCATTCTGCAAGATTCATTCTAGCAAGTGGCGATTGTGTTGCAAGATGTCAAGAGGAGGTCTCTGTCTGGACGCGCAGGTCGTCAGCGATGTGTGAGATTGTGCTGTGAGTATGCTTGTGGTGTGTTGGCTTTTCTGTTTGTTTTTCCATTTCAGCTCTGTCCGTGTGACCCAGGTTCTTGCAATGGCATCCAAGGCAACGTGCATTGGTCGTGAAGGAAAAAAGGGTTGGATCCGTTTTTTGCCGGGGAGTGTCAATGGAGTTGAAGATTGAACGATCAATTCTTGGTTGTTTGCTCAAAATCAACTTCCCCGATTTTCGCGGAGGCATCAATACACCAGTCATCGTCTTGTCGGTCGCTGTTCAGAAAGAAGTCAGGCCAAAACTGTCAGAAGTAATATTGTGATTTAATATTGTAATATTTCTTAATAGATCTTAGTTAAGACTTAATTTTAAAGCTGCCTATATGTTGCTGTTACAAAAAAGAATTCTCGAGTAGCCAACCAGTGTTTTGGTTTTTTCGTCCGTTATTACTAAGCGTTTCTGAAATCTTCGAGAAACAGCGTGGGCCCGAGCGTAGCAAGAGCTGGGCATTAACGGTTTATGAGACCTGGCTGACCGTTTCTGATGGTTGAAACAGATCTGGCGGATTCAAACAGTTGGTGAAAGTTTGGATAGTCGCCGTTCATCTTTCCTGGTGCCAGTCAAGTCCTCTTTGAACAAGCAATATCTGGAACTTTTCTGGAATTGGGTCAAGTTCGACAATGTCTGGGTCAAAGAAGGGACAGAGTGTCTTGGATGCAAACAGGAAAGTAAGTCATGGTGACTTGTCTGTTAATTGTAACGATGTGTCTGATGTTAAGCATGATATGGTTTATGTTACTGTTTCGCCGTTCAGGGATAATAGGAACATCAAACTCCCTTAATTAGAACCACGGTGTTTTGATGGAAACCCAGCTGATTATTTACAATTTGTAAAGGATTTTGAGATCATGTTGAGTGGTTTTTTATTAAATGATGAAATGAAGTTAATGTATTTAATGAGGTATTGCACTGGAGATGCTGCAAGAGCTATTCAGTGCTGTAAGTTTATGAAGCCAAAAGAGGGCTACGACGAGGCTATGAGCATATTACGTCAAAGGTTTGGAAGACCTTCGATGATTGCAGGGAAATTATTCGAGGCTGTTAAGGGTAATGGTGGTCAGTTACAGGATGACTCCCAGGCACTCACTGAGTTTTTAGATAATTTGCTAATTTACAAGAATGCAATGATTTCGATGAATCGCATGAGTGACCTCAACTCGAGTTTTATACTAGAAGTAATAGCAAGACGTCTACCTACTCGACTGCAAAGTAAGTGGGTGAAGATAAGCTCCCGTATGGAGGATGAGGGTATCGAGCCAAAGTTTGATGATATCCTGAAACTGGTAAAGGATAGTGTCAATCAATCTATGAGCAAGTTCGCCAGTCTATTACATCTCACCCCTAGAATAGAGCAGTCTGAGGGTAAAATGCAATCATTGATGACGAATGGGCCTCAGAGAGGTGGATATCGAGAAGGCTCCATGATGTTCGAGTAATGCATATAGACCTAGTGAGTGTAACAGGTACGTTCGAAATTGGTGACTTTTTTGCACGTGTTTGCTCTGAAATTTATTTACTGCTTATTGTCATATAATTCTTGAAATTATGGTCCAAATCTCTAAAAAACGTGTTCGTAGAAACACAATTGTTTTAGATAGTGGCTTAAATTCGGTTATAACTGCATTACCGCCTGGTAATACAGTATCAACTACTAGCTCTCAAAATGGTTTGAGTGCAGATCTCACTCCTGTGATACAGGTGAAAGATGTTCTGTTAGAGAACTCTGAGTTCTGTAAACTAAACCTCCTTTTGAAAGATATGCAGAGGCAAGTAAGTGAAATTCAGAAAAAATTAGATCAGTTTGATAGTATGTCACTGCCAATCTCAAATACCACGGAGAGCCGTTCTGATATTGGCCAGGTTAAGTGTTTACTGGATGTAACTCAAAATAAGCTTTTGAATTTAGACCCAATAGCCTGTCTTTTAGAAAGGCATCCTAAAATATCTCCAGACAACCTAAATAAAGCTGAAAATCTGATTGACTGCTTGGCTACGGAGGTGATGAAGCGTATAACCTCTTCTCACCAAGCTATAGTTTACAACGTCCCAGATTCTCTGCCCCTGAAAACTGTAAGACACAAAATCCTGATTTGTTGCGGCATGGCTAGTGTTCCATGTGAATGCAAACGACTTCGTAAAAAGTCTAACCAGGCTAATTGCCCAATCATTTTTAAATTCAGTAATTCCCTTGATGCTAGTAAGTTTACTAAATGTCAGGATCACTTAAGACTGAATAGCAGTTATAAGTCTATAACCGTAGCTCAGGATAAAACACCGTGTCAGCGCAGAATAATGCGTAGTAATAACCTGGTCACCTCCTCTAGCTTTGATTTACCAAATAAGGATCGTGCACAGCAACAGACACCTAGTGCTGAAACTAGCATTCAGCAAACTACACAACAACCACACCTGCCAATGGAACTAGGAACTGATTTAGATACCAGTACCCCTGTAAATAAAGCCTCATCGAAAGATGTTAAAATGACTAGAACTTCTGCAAGTTGTTCTAAGAAATTTCCCCCCAAACGTAGTAACCTCACCACGATGAACAAATTTCGCAGGGTTGAGACTAATGATGGGGAAGAATACTTTGTATTCAATAAGCCTGCTGAGAGTAAGAATGCCAACAAACCATCACTTGTTACGAAAAACTCCTCTCGAAACATAAGTACATCTGGAGGTGTTCCGCATGCTCCACCTTATAGAAAGTCAGGCTCCAAGACTCCTAAAGTCTTGCAGCCAAAGCACCTTCCTTCACAATTCCCTTTAAGTTATAAAAACAACCCGAAGGTGTATACCGGTATGACGAATAGCAGTTGGATGGGTAGACCTTCTGATGCTATGCCTTTTAACCGTCAACCTAGGCCCAACCTGTACTACCCTTATATCCAGGAACACATGGTAAATTTTCCAGGTGTCCCGAATCACTGGTACGACCCATGGCACCTAGGACCACCTCATTGCACACCAACTCCGATGTGCAGACACCCAGTCCGACCTCCTTTTCATTCATAAATTCTTGCGGTGCTGACGCACAAATAGATTTAGGTTATGGTGACATTTTAAGCCAGTTTGTAGTATCCCGTGACTTATTCACGATATTGCTAATTAATGCACGTTCCTTAATCAATAAGATATCTGAACTAAGGACATTATTATTAGTCGCCAAGCCTACTGTAGCTCTGATTACTGAGTCATGGTGCTCATCCTCTGTACTTGATGTGCATATAGGTATCGATGATTACACTGTACACCGTGCAAACAGAGATTGCAAGCGTGGTGGAGGATGTCTCATATATATACATAACTCATTTGTAGTCAGTAAGGTGGAAGATGAAACAATGAATAATGTACCTGACTCACTCTGGGTTGTCTTACATGGAGATAAGTACAAACTTCTCATAGGCTGTGTTTATCGAGCACCAAGCTCAACAAAAGAAACTGATGCGTTATTAGCTAAATCGTTTGCACACGCATCCTCGTTTAGTGCTAATTACAAAATAATTGCAGGGGACTTCAATCTTCCAGAAGTCAATTGGCTAACTAGTTCCGGCCCCCAACGCTTCGACGAATTACTTGCCACTATAGACTGTTATGGATGGCAACAACACGTCCAGACACCTACTCGTGGTGACAACATTTGGACCTTGTTTTTTGTCATGACACAATCCCAGTATCCACTTATGTTGGTAATAGATTTTCCAGTAGTGACCATAGAATGGTACTCTGCTCTCTGCCTTTCTCACCACTAAATACAGGAAACAAACAAGACTCAGGAAGCACAATATGTCGTAGTTACAAATATACAGACTGGGGATTAGTCCAAGAACTTATTCGACTCTGTCAATGGGATGACTATTTTACCACTGACTCCCTGGAGGCCTTAGTAACCCTGTTTTACAGGAATGTTACCCTTTGTCTAGATACAGTTGCTCCAAAGAAAATAGTGAAATTAAGTAGACACCGAACTGAATATATTCCAAGGGCACACCGTAATAAGTTAAGGAAACTGAAGAAACAGTACTATTCCACTAAGGACATATCACTATTGCTCTCAATCCACGAGTCTCTTGAATCTATCAAGCGCCTACGCTCTCAAAAGGACCTCGACGAAGAGTTAACGGCACTTGAAAGTACCTCCAAAGTTTATAACTTAACGGCACTTCTTAAAAAACGAATGCAGTCGGCGAGGGAAATCCCATACTTACTTCACGACAAAGTAATCTACAATGAACCTGCCACTATCTGTGAACTTTCAGTGATTGGTTTGCAAACTTTAGTTTAGAAACACATATGCCTGGTGAAACCGCTCCCCTTACTATCTCTTCCCTTGAAAGCATTGTGTTCACTAATCAACTAATAGTACAAGCAATTAAAAGCCTTAAACCTTCCACTAGTACGGGACCGGATGGCCTCGCTTCGATAATTTTCAAAAACAGTGGGTGTGATATACCCTGTTACTTCTTAAATTCTTCTCAATATCTATGGACACTGGCACTTACCCTAGTGAGTGGAAAACTAGCTTCATAATTCCACATTACAAATCTGGTGATAGGGCAAACGTCCGCAATTACAGACCCATAAATATAACCCCAGTTATCTCACGAATCATGGAGAAAGTTGTAAAGATCAATTGTCAGACTACCTAATTAGGGAAGATCTTGTTACAAGGTCTCAACACGGATTTCTCAAAAATAGATCCTGCGTTACTTGCCACTTCGACTTTTTCAACTGCATCACTAGTAATCGCGAAGCACGTAAGCTAGTCGTTGTTCTATACTTCGATATATCTAGGGCATTTGACATGGTATCTCACAGTATTCTCTTTGAGAAGCTGTACTCTTGTGGAATTCGCAACCCATTACTGAACTGGTTAAAATCATTTCTAAGCAACAGGGTACAAATAACCAAAGTTGGATCTGTATTGTCTCACCCTAGGCAGATCTCAAGTGGGGTCGTGCAAGGTAGTGTCCTAGGTCCACTTTTATTCACAGTTTACATTAACAGCATTTGCAAGTGCTTCACCTCAGGTAAACCATTCCTATATGCTGACGACCTCAAAGTCGTCTACTCCTGCTACACTCATGAATTAAGCGATATGGTAGATAAAATACATCTTGAACTAAGTAGCCTTGCAACGTGGTGTGCTGAATCCTGCCTAAATTTTAACATTGACAAATGCGGCTGGATTTGTATCGGCAACAGTAAGCTTGATCTAAACCTTGAAATAAATGGGCGAAAACTAGCTAAGCTCAATTCAGTCGTAGATCTCGGTATTAGATACTCTAGTAACCTAACGTTCGCTGAACAGACTGATTATGCCAGACGTAAAACGCGTAGGCTGATAGGATGCATAACACGCAATTTCTTTTGTTGTGAAACTAGGGTTTTATTATACAAAGTATGTGTCCGACCTATCTTAGAATACTGCACGTTTATTCTTAGCGGACTAAGACAAAATGACAAGCTCAAATTAGAGGGAGTGCAACGGCAGTTTACCTCAAGAACTCTTGGTTTAGAAAGTAGTCTGGAATACCATGAGAGATGCGTAAGACTAAGATTAGAACCCCTCTGGAAAAGACGCCTTAAGCTAAACCTTATCTTTTACTATAAGCTAACTAATCTTCTCTTGCATTCCTCCGAGCCAATAACTAAACCTACCGCTGTCATCAGTTACAATCTTAGAAATCATCACAACCTAGCTGCTATGGAGCACTGTCAGACTTACGTGCGGTACAACTTCTTCTTAAATAAGTTTTCAGTCATTTGGAATAGACTACCAGCTAATGTGCGCGATGCAAACACACTTCCAGTGTTCATCTCCTCAGTCACCAGACTGCTCAAAGATGACAATGCACTTTTGCGCCTGACTCTTACACCCTCTTTTTCACCTTACATAGGTATTTTAAGTTGTTTAAACGTGTAGTTACAACAAACTACAATTATAAATTTTAATATTATTGGGACTAGATGATTAACATTTCTACACAGGACAGTAATATTAGTTTACACATAATATAAAAGTTAGCATAACGGGACTAGTTAGTTTGTGTACCAAAATAACCACAGTTACTAAACAGAATATATATGTATATATTTATTAATCACTCCTTAAGGACTCCCGTTGCTTTCTTTTGCGTTGCTGTTGTTTGTCTTCTTTTTTCTCTCACCATTTCAGCTTCTATTTGACTTTTTGAATGAGAATGAATAATGTGGATATTTGACCATTTACAATGACAAATGATCTGCAAACATTATTGGTCCCGTATCTTTCAGTTGCCTGGTTAATAACGAATTAACTTTCTCCACGACGCAACCTGGATTACATTTGTGGAATATACTCTTATACCAATGGAAAAGTATCAATTTGTAATACAACGTCACGATTGTAGCTTATAACATAACTGATCGTATCTGTAAAAATAGCTTCCTTATTACCCAATTTGGATATAAATCAAATCAAAAATGAGATTCGGATTTGTACACACCCAGGTTATATTGAGGAATTACTTCAAGCTTTATTTTTTCCCAAGTATTTTTAATCCATCCAAAACTTACTTGGGTTTTTTTGTTAATGCGAAGTTAATATTCCTATATTTCATGATGTGCTCCATTGAATGACTGGTTATCATATTGTTCCCACAGACCTAAAAAAATGGCATGCATTTTCATGTAAATTTATATGTTTATATGAGAATATACATTATTATAATTATTATTAAAACAAAAACGCCAGCAACCATGTAACTTAACCATAAACCGAATTTATGAAATTTAATTAATGCTTATCCATGCCTGTATATTTGGTGTGTCCTACACAAGTAAGAAAAAATGTGTACTTTATTAAAACATTATTATTAATTATGATTGCTAATCGTATATGTAATTTATCATATTGATGATGCCTGTAAACTGGCGTCTCTCATGTACAAAATGAGAATATACTATTATTATTACTATTATCGTTCAATCTTCAACTACATTGACAAGACGTATTAGCGTATCAGTCCATTTCATTACAGTTATAGTAATTAACGGGCGCCGACACAAATAAGTAGCAACAGATTCATTCATTTCAATTAAGTTATAACAAACTGCTAACAGATTTTTATAACATAGACGTGATTCTAGCATAATGTATCTCCACATAAGAGTTAATAACATTATTTCTGGATGAGATGAGCAAGCTAGCAACCTGAAAATCTTCCATGTTACACAGGTAACTGGTATTTTGAATTTGTTGAACCCGACATGGTGAAGATTGAATCAGCCCTCTTTTTCCGAATTAACTTTTTTCTAAAGACAGGAAGCACTGCTGTACATTATCATATGTATTATTTTATCAAGATCACTACGAGTGAGGATGTTCCTTTCATACAAAATAGTCTCCCAGTCATACTGACGACACTAGTTTCAGCGTAGTCATTGCTTATTCACCACACTCAATATTAGTGGTGAAACCATCAGTTGCATAAACAACAGTAGACTGCGTTCAAGCTGAACTAAAACCCTTCCTACACCATCTTGTCAGTTGACCACTGACTTAACAGTGCAGTCATTCACAAACAAATTACTGGCTTAGCAGTCGAGCAAATCTCCCGAACAATATTTGTCACAGCTACCCACTACTGATAAACATGACAAGAATAGATTGAAGAGGTGTGCAAAAAAGCTGATTTCTCAGTTGTTTAAACACATGCACTAGCTATTGTGACTCACATGAATCGCAGTATCTTGAATTCATTAACAAACAGTGCAGGACCCCCTCGTAAAACCATATAATGCCTATTCCATCACCTCTCTCAGATGTCTGAGAGTATCGTTTGCATAGTATGCCTGATTTTCAAACTTATTTTGAATTAAAACGTATTCTTAACAGTCTATCACTAGCACGTAACTACCAGACTATAGTAAAGTCGTGCACGCATGTGATCTACTTAAAAATAGCTAAGAATAACTAAGCCAGAATGAGTTTTATTATCGGATTCGCTACAGGATAAGGTAGTTCTGTTTGGGTAGGCTTATTCGGTCTATGTTCGTACAAGCATTGGATGTGATTACTAGTTGTGTGTGCCCTAGACTGTACTTGTTTTCTTCCCGATGGAGGACCGACACTAGTTTTTCGGATCGATAGGAGTTAATATCCCCACTAGTTGTTTGGTCAGCTCTGAGAGGGGTGTGGTGGATGAAAATCATTGGTATCTTGTGCTGCCATGGTTTATCAATTTGCCTATTGTTTGGAGTCATTCTAAGTGTCTTTACATGGGTTTCGTTATATGCACCGGGGTTTAATTCCCAGCAGACTTGTTCCATATATTCTGTCAAAGTTTGTTTGCATGACATATTTTGAGGACACAGAGTGGTTGGTAGCTGAGCTTTGAGTATTGTCCAGTGTGACATTTAGAGTGGTGATGTTGCCACGTCATTTGCTAGTTTAGACTTAAGTGTGACTTCGCATACTATGCAGTTATGTGCTGGTATTATTGCCCTTGGACCGTCTGGTCTTATCTCTACTATGTGCGTCGGCGGCACAGGGGTTAGATCTCTCGCCGATCATGCACCTGATTCGGGGTTCGGTCCCCTCCCGACGCACACCTGATACCAGTGGTCGGCCTGCAAAATTTGGGCTACCGATATCACATGCTGAAAATTCCATACTTGCACCAAAAATACGGTGCGGTTTCAAGCTATAATAAAAAAATATACATGTGGTTATTAGCATAATTTTGTACCTTATTTCCCTTGAAAACATCTTGTGAATATAGTGGATTTTCGGTTATGAGTGATGTATTTCGTTATGATTTGTTGTCGAAATCCTCTTCTACTGTTGCGCTCTGGCTATGGTTGAATAATTTCGACTTTTGGGGACACTGGTTTTTGACTTGGGACCATCCAGAAACATATCTACATCCACGATCACGGGCCGTAATTTTATATTCGGCGTGGGATTATAAACCAACAGCCTTTCAGTTGATGTCTTGTTCCGTGGAGGAGGGAGACTACGGACTCTACCTTGTTGACGGTGGGTACATCCATTTTGGTCACCTTCAAAGTCACATTCACCTCATCATCAGGCTTATTCAGGAGACTGTAAGAGGACCATTCGGTCACTGCCTAATCTACTACACTAAAACACCGTTCTGCCGTTTGATATTTCTGTATTGTTACACCAACATATAAAAGGATTGAGCGAACTAAGTTTTCCGACGATGTTTCACTCTTCTTTCTGAACAGCGACCGATGAGACGATGACTGTCGTATTGATGCCTCCGCGAAAATTGGGGAAGTTGATTTTAAGCAAACAACCAAGAATTGATCGTTCAATCCTCAACTCCATTGACACCTTGATTACTATTTTTTTAGGTTCGCCAAGGTTTATTGTTCTGGTCAAGATGCGCATTCGTAGGCTTTCCACTCTTTATCTCCCGTGTGTCGGTCTTAAACCCTTCTATAGACAACTTATGTCATCCTATTTCTTAATTGAGCGTTGAAGCTGGACTTCGTGTCTAAAGTTTTGTGTCACACGCCTAATGTGTGGTGAAGGGATCTATGTCATAACCAGGTGCTGAGTATGTAGGAACAATGCCGTTACTAGTTGTCAGTATATTTTTGCGTTAGATGATAACGGAAAGGCAGCTCGACGCTTGTGGCATACTGACGAGCTGTGCGACTCGCTACCACTGTTTGTGGGAGGTGTGCTGCTTGGAGTAGCAAGTGAAGATGTGCCACCAGTTATCACATTAACAGGTGACCGAGTTTTTGGCTTTTTCATTCGATTAACTGTAAATAATTAGTGGCAGAGTTATTCATTAAAGGTATGGGACTAGGAAAACACTTGTAGGAGATTTACAACAAAGACAGAAAAAAATATAACAAATAACGGAAAATGTAACGCAAACATTTAACGCACTGCCTCACTCCTGTCTCCCTCGCTTGTTTTTAAGTCAGTTGTGATATATAATTATCCTTAGAACAACTTTTCATGTTACGCAAATGGTCAACCGAAATGTATCATTAAGATCAGTTACTGTCACGAATAATTGAATATTGAGTGAGATGTTTATGTTTGGTCATACCAAACACTCCCTTGTCGGTCTACCGGATATACGCAAATAACCATTTATTAACTTCATGTTCAAGACATAAGAACAAAATAATTTCGAAAATCATATGATAGTTCTACATAACAGATATGCAGTAAACTGCGAATTCTTCGTCACAATAGAAGTCATCAAAAGACGAGATATAAAGGTAAGTGTGATAATTTACAGTATTCCGAGCGAGGGGCTAAATAATGTTCAAGACATCTTACTCGAGGCGGCGAAAATCTTAAGCTCTCGAAAAAGTGCTGTAGACTTAAAAATAGTCAACGTCCAGTTCATCCGGTTCAAAACAGACAGAGGCTAGTGTCAGCCACGTCTCGTAAACCGTTAATGCCCAGCTCTTGCTACGCAGGGACTCACGCTGTTCGTTGAAGTTTCCCAGAAACGCTTAGTAACAACGGACGAAAAACCAAAACACCGATTGGCCACTCGAAAATTCTTTATTGTAACACCAACATATAAAAAATGTCACCACTAAGGTCTGTGAACAAATATTACAATAATAAATCACAATATTACTTCGGACGGTTTGCTACTGACTTCTTTCTGAACAGCGACCGATGAGACGGTGACTGTCGTATTGATGCCTCCGAGAAAATTGGGGAAGTTGGTTTTGAGCAAACGACCATGAATTGATCGTTCAATCTTTACCTACATTGACAGCTAGGAAGTTCAGCAATTCATAACCTACACTATCACAAGATTAAAAGTGTAGTAGATTAGGCAGTGACCGAATGGTCCTCTTACAGTCTCCTGAATAAGCCTGATGATGAGGTGAATGTGACTTTGAAGGTGACCAAAATGGATGTACCCACCGTCAACAAGGTAGAGTCCGTAGTCTCCCTCCTCCACGGAACAAGACATCAACTGAAAGGCTGTTGGTTTATAATCCCACGCCGAATATAAAATTACGGCCCGTGATCGTGGATGTAGATATGTTTCTGGATGGTCCCAAGTCAAAAACCAGTGTCCCCAAAAGTCGAAATTATTCAACCATAGCCAGAGCGCAACAGTAGAAGAGGATTTCGACAACAAATCATAACGAAATACATCACTCATAACCGAAAATCCACTATATTCACAAGATGTTTTCAAGGGAAATAAGGTACAAAATTATGCTAATAACCACATGTATATTTTTTTATTATAGCTTGAAACCGCACCGTATTTTTGGTGCAAGTATGGAATTTTCAGCATGTGATATCGGTAGCCCAAATTTTGCAGGCCGACCACTGGTATCAGGTGTGCGTCGGGAGGGGACCGAACCCCGAATCAGGTGCATGATCGGCGAGAGATCTAACCCCTGTGCCGCCGACGCACATAGTAGAGATAAGACCAGACGGTCCAAGGGCAATAATACCAGCACATAACTGCATAGTATGCGAAGTCACACTTAAGTCTAAACTAGCAAATGACGTGGCAACATCACCACTCTAAATGTCACACTGGACAATACTCAAAGCTCAGCTACCAACCACTCTATGTCCTCAAAATATGTCATGCAAACAAACTTTGACAGAATATATGGAACAAGTCTGCTGGGAATTAAACCCCGGTGCATATAACGAAACCCATGTAAAGACACTTAGAATGACTCCAAACAATAGGCAAATTGATAAACCATGGGCAGCACAAGATACCAATGATTTTCATCCACCACACCCCTCTCAGAGCTGACCAAACAACTAGTGGGGATATTAACTCCTATCGATCCGAAAAACTAGTGTCGGTCCTCCATCGGGAAGAAAACAAGTACAGTCTAGGGCACACACAACTAGTAATCACATCCAATGCTTGTACGAACATAGACCGAATAAGCCTACCCAAACAGAACTACCTTATCCTGTAGCGAATCCGATAATAAAACTCATTCTGGCTTAGTTATTCTTAGCTATTTTTAAGTAGATCACATGCGTGCACGACTTTACTATAGTCTGGTAGTTACGTGCTAGTGATAGACTGTTAAGAATACGTTTTAATTCAAAATAAGTTTGAAAATCAGGCATACTATGCAAACGATACTCTTAGACATCTGTCAATCACGTCTCATAAACCGTTAATGCCCAGCTCTCGCTACGCTCGGGCCAACGCTGTTCTTTGAAGATTTCAGAAACGCTTAGTTATAACGGACGAAAACACCAAAACACCGATCTGCCGCTTGATATTTCTTTATTGTTACACCAACATATAATAAGAATAAGCGAACTAAGTTCTGAAAACAAATATTACGATAATAAATCATTGTATTACTTCTGACGATGTTTCACTCTTCTTTCTGAACAGCGACCGATGAGATGATGACTGTCGTATTGATGCCTCCGCGAAAATTGGGGAAGTTGATTTTAAGCAAACAACCAAGAATTGATCGTTCAATCTTCAACTCCATTGACACTCCCCGGCAAAAAAGGGATCCAACCCTTTTTTCCTTCACGACCAATGCACGTTGACTTGGATGCCATTGCGAGAACCTGGGTCACACGGACAGAGCTGAAATGGAAAACAAACAGAAAAGCCAACACACCACAAGCATACCCACAGCACAATCTCACACATCGCTGACGACCTGCGCCTCCAGACAGAGACCTCCTCTTGACATCTTGCAACACAATCGCCACTTGCTAGAATGACTCTTGCAGAATGCAACGTGACCATAGCACCACCTCATGATACTCTACGCACATCCTCTTATCTACTCACTACCAATTACCACTGAAATCGCTTGTCACTCATTCTGCCTCAGTTCTAGTAGCGGTGACGCATGCGAGCCTCAGTCGTTTACACTCTTTCTCCCCGGCGTGTCGGACCGCAGCTAACAATTATCTCCGTGTGCATTTCATTCTCAGCAATAGCCTAGCCTCCCCGGCGTATACGACCCATCTGCTGTCCTTAACATCAATCAATTCATTCATGGATGTAGAAGACTCGAAACAACTTCAGAAGTAATCACGACGAAAATTTTAACAAAATTACGCAATAACAACAAGGTACGAAAACAACGAGTAAACACAATGAATCCAAAAACACCAATTGATATGACACACCACACGTATATACAAACAGTACAAACAAACTCGCGATCATGTCTTGATGGAATTCCTTTGAAGAATTGCAGGACTTACACCAGTACGCCTACAAACCTTCACAGGTTGACGATTGTAAGTTGTGGAATGTCCGGACACAAACAGAATTACCAACAGCTAGATGACAGATGATATCAATTCAGTATATACAATATGAACATATGTACAAAATCACACACCGAGCACATTAGACTGCTCATTGATGCGCTACCCTTTGAAGAATTGTAGGACTTACAGCAGTACGCCTACAACCCTTCTCAGGTTGACGCTCTAGGTTGGAAAATCATCTATTGTTTCATCCTCCGACTCTCTACTCTCAGCACCTTCCAGGAGACACAGTTTTCTGATATCTCGCACCAACATGCCACAACTAGTTCTCACCTCAACCGTCCTCACCAATCCATCACCACTACAGATCAGCCTTACTACCACTCCCAAAGGCCACCTACCTGTGGCACATTTATCTGCTACTAATACTATGTCACCAACCTTTAAGTTTCGGCACAACTTTTTCCACTTGTCCCTGGTCTGCAATGTTAGAACATACTCCTTTAACCATCTTTTCCAAAATATATCTTTCATGTGCCTGGCTTGTTTCCATCTTTTAATCGTAGGTATTCCTTCCCCGCTTGCGTCCTCTATGCCAGGGTTGCCTCTCAATAACAATAATTTATTTGGGGTTAACACATCAAAATCCTTGACGTCGTCCCTCACAGGTGATAACGGCCGGTCATTTAATATTCGTTCAGCTTCACAAAAAAATGTCTCCAGCGTTTCGTCATTCAAACTCTGGTTTTTAATTATGGAGCTTAAAATACGCTTGATAATTCCTATAAGTCTTTCCCATAGCCCACCTCTATGGCTGGCATGTGGTGGATTGAAGTGCCACTCGATGTTCCTTTTCAGTAACTCTTCCTGAACTCTCGTTTGAGGACCTTCGAAGTATTCTTTAAGCTCGGCGTGACAGCCAACAAAATTAGTCCCTCTGTCGCTGAACATCATCTTCGGTACACCCCGGCGATTTATAAATCTATGTAATGCTAGCACGAATGAATCAGTAGTTAGCGTATGAACCATCTCAATATGCACAGCTCTCATTTTCAAACAGGTGAATAAACAGCCATATCTTTTACATAGGGTTCTGCCTCTCTTCACTACAAAAGGTCCGAACAAATCCACCCCAACGTACTCAAATGGATAATTCCCTTCAGAAGCTTGCCACGCTGGCAGTGGTGCCATTATCTGCTGTACTGGACGAGCATTTCGGAGTTTACATTCCATGCACTTATCAATTATTTTACGGACAGCAGTACCTCCCTTCACTATCCAGAACTTACATCGAATACTTGATAGTACTTGCGAAGTACCCAAATGACCTTCAAGAACATGGTAGTGTCTTATAATGAGATCAGTGACTGGATGGTAGCAAGGTAATAAAGCCGGATGACGGGTCTCATATGACGATTCTAACATTTGTAGACGTCCACCAACTCTAGCGATCCCTTCGGAAACTATCGGAGATAATCTATCTAACCGCACCTTGAAATCTGCGAAATCGGGACTATCCTCCTTGGTAATCTCACCCCACGCTTCCCACTGAGCAGCCCTCAAAATCGCTAACTCTGCATTTCTAATATCTTCGACTCTCAAAGGCCCCACATTCATATTTTCGTATCCCGCAAGATGCATGACCTTTAAATACGTAACATATCGTGTCAACCACGCAACCGCTTTCAGTAGTTTGTACCAAGAAGAATAATATTTAAAAAGTGGATGTAAACCTGAATGTCTTTCTTGAGTAGATGTTAAACTGACACTTGTCTTCAACTCCAAGGCACACTCGTTTATCGGTGGTTCATCTTCTCTACGAGGCCACATACTATCAGCCCTTAGCAAGAACTCTGGACCTTTCCACCACTTATTTTTAACAACATTCATATCAATAACTCCTCGCGATGCTAGATCAGCTGGATTTTTTCCAGACGGTACGTACCTCCACTGCTCAACAGTTGTTAGTTCACGAATTTGAGATACTCTGTTAGCTACAAAACATGCATATCTTGCTGACTCGTTGCGTATATAATATATCACAGACATCGAATCAGTCCAAAACGTTACGGGATGCTTGGGGTAATCCAACTCTTTACACACTGTTGTGAATAACTGCGCAGCTAGTAAGGCGGCATTAAGTTCTAATCTCGGAATCGAAACCGTCTTTAGAGGTGCAACTCTGGATTTACCCATCACCAGGCTAACATCTATATCATTCCTTAAGGTGGTTCTGATGTATACGGCTGCACCAAATCCAACCTCAGAGGCATCAGAAAAAACATGGAAGTCAATTATATCATGATTTCTCGACGGCTTAAGTGGACGTGAGACGGAATGTAGATTCAGCATTCTTAAACTGTTAACCCACCCCTTCCACTCTTCTCTCTGCCTCTCACTTAATGGTTCATCCCACTGTAACCCTTTCCTGCATGTCTCTTGAAATAACCTCCTAGCCGGAAGTAGATAAGGTGCTACTAATCCAAGTGGGTCAAACACGGACGACAACACAGAGAGCACACCTCTCCGAGTAACTGGCTTATCAATATCACCAACACTAAATCCAAAGGTATCAGAGTTCACATCCCATCGCATACCTAATGTGCGTTCAACTGGTAGAGTATCAACAGGCAAATCTCGTACGGTAGGTGCTCTGTCTTCTGGATCTATATGCTTCAAAACGTCTAGGCTGTTCGAGACCCACTTAGTTAGACGAAAGCCGGCCTTAGCTAACACTTCAGTGATGCTTGTTGCAAATCTAACTGCAGACTTATCATCATCGAAGGAGGCTAAACAATCATCCACGTAGAAGCAACAATCTATGACGTCCAGCAAATCATTAGAACCAAATGTGGACACTGCCTTTCGTAGAGCAAAATTAGCACAAAATGGGGAGGATGTGGCACCAAATGGATGCACTGTCATCCTATATTCTGACACCTTACCACAAGGACCGTCATCAAACCACAAAAACCTCAAGTGATCTCTGTCACTCTCTGGCACCTTCACCTGAAGGAACATTTCCTCAATATCCGCCGCGACAGCAACTGTAAACTTTCTGAATCTCAATAGCAGTCCCACTAATGAGCTCACGCAATCTGGGCCACTATACAGATTATCATTTAAAGAGACTCCTTCGTGTTTCGCAGAACAATCAAACACCACACGGAGTTTACCTGGCTTCCTCGGGTTAAAGACGGGATGATGGGGCAAATACCACTTCCCTGGCTCACTTTGATCAACTAGTCTTTCAACGTAACCCTTCACTATATGTTTATCGACGACTTCCTTATATTTGGACCAGAGTTCTGCATCTGACAGGAATTTCTTCTGTAAACCCATTAGTCTCTTAAGAGCAACTTTCCTATTACAAACCAACTGTCTATCTTTGAATCTCCATGGTAGGCCAACGCTGAAACGCCCGTTTTCGTATTTACAAGAGTCCTCGGCTATTTTAACTGCTTTCAAGTCTTCTACAGAACGACCTTTCCCTGGGACACCGCAGTCACAAAACTCCTTGTCATACATATTTTTAATCATAGTTTCTAGTTTGTCCCCATCGTTTGTAACTAATGATGATATGTGGACTATGGGTATAGGTCCTCTCACTGTCCATCCCAGTGGTGTTTTTGTCGCAAACAGATCATCTCTACCTCCAAATCTCTCTTCTAATACCTTGTGAGCTTCTGGCACACTACATCCAATGAGTACTCTCACTCTTCCATCTTGCAATGTTGGAAGAGGTATGTCACACAGGTACGGCTTACCGACAACCGTTTCACGACTAGGTACTATAGCTTCGCCAAGTTTCATACTGGAGGTAGTGTAAGCAGTATCCACTTCCACGGTCTCCCCAGTAGCCAAGGATTCTAACTGAAATGACACTCGCTCACATACTACTGTTTTCGCAGAATTGAAAGTATTTACAACCAAGGGTTGCTTTGGGCCTTTAATACCCAAGCAACCAGCCAGTTCAGCATCTATCAATGTAACGTCTGAACCATTATCCAACAATGCATAAGTCTCTACTGAAGATTTCGGTCCTTTCACCTTAACTGGTAATACCCCTAAGAAAACTTGTGGGATGTCAAGGGGTCTAGAGATACTATTACAATTAACCGAACTCCCAGGTTCGTTCACTGTTCTCAGAAGTGGGTGCATATCCGTTAAACCACTACTTCCTTTATTTGTCGCCTTACAATTCCACTTTGTATGCCCAATCTTTAAACAACTGAAACACAGCCGCTTCTGCTTTGCCATTTTTAACCTTTCTACGGGTGACATAGCGATAAAGCGATTACAATCACTCAATTGATGCATGTTATGGCAGACAATACACTTTTAAAGGTTGACGGATATTAAAGGTTTGACGTGATATCTCGTTCAACAACTTCTAATTAATTTATTCTCGCGTACCAAAGACAAAGCTTTTTTCAATAATTGATCGTCCAAACCAAGATATATATTTAGTAACCAAAACCAGCCGTTAGACGAACGCTTAGCTAGCTAGTGATCGTGCACGTGACACGACGAGGTACCAAATGGCGGGGATGCTTGACCGGAAGCCTTCAGCTAAACAAGTCGACTTAAACAGTGGTGGTCAGCATCCAATGAGTGATTGCTGTGGTCAATAATTTTGGGGAATTATTTGCCGCTACAGCTCACTCCCCCCTAGTGGGGTCGTGAGGACCCTAAGACAGAACCAGCCGGAAGTAAAAAAACTCGATGGTTCCCTTTCGGGTGAAAAAAATCTTCCGAGCGGCTTGGTCTTATGCCTACTGGTTTGTCTGCCTATGCTAATGGGGTGTTTGTACATAGCTTCCTGGTGTTGTTCGTTGGATTCCGTGCTTCGTTTGTTTCCCGTCCAGTGCCCGTCGCACCTGGAAAAGAAAATAAGAACGCTAAGAACCATGTCGAGGAAAATGTACGAAATGACCTTTTTGGTTAAAAAAAATTATATGCATTTACACTACAGTAAAATAATGCTAAGTTCAGAACATCGAGAAAAAAATACATCTAATTAATTTTTTTGTGTATGTTACATGAACTGTTGAAAAAAAATTTTTTCGTGTTCGGTGGCACTGTATATAAAAAAAAATTATACGTCAAAAAAAATAGTCAGTACCACAAACGAATGGGTTGCGTGAATCACACGAATTCGTTAAGTCAAATAAGTGTGCAGATATTCTGGGAACCTTACGGTGCGTCCAGAACGGTTTTTCTTAGGAGGCTCAACCTTAGTAGCCAGTGGGCGAATGCCCTTGCAGTCAATAGTGTGACCCAGGAAGTCGAGTGAGTCAACACCGATTTGACACTTTTGAATATTGATGTTAACACCATGTTGGCGTAACCTGTCAAATGCCAAGTCCAAGTGCCTAAGGTGAGTTTCCTTGTCTGGACTGGCAATCAGGCAGTCGTCTAAGTATGCGTATACAAAGTCGAGACCGCGAAATACTTCGTCAATGAAGTGTTGGAATGTTTGGGCTGCATTCCGGAGACCGAATGGCATACGTAGAAATTCAAAAAGTCCGAAAGGCGTAATGATAGCCGTTTTCGGGATGTCTTCTGTTGCCATCGGGATTTGGTTATACGCTTTAACCAAGTCGATTTTGGAGAATATAGTCGCGCCGGATAAGGTTGCCGTCAAGTCGTGTATATGAGGCAACGGGTAGCAATCAGGGGTTGTTTTGGCATTTACTCGCCGGTAATCACCGGTGGGTCGCCAATCGTTGCTATCCTTATTCGGAACCATATGAAGTGGGGATGCCCATGGGCTATTCGAAGGTCGAATGATGCCAAGGCTAAGCATATGGTCAAATTCATTCCTGGCGATTCTCAGTTTGTCAGGAGCTAATCGTCGTGCTTTAGATGTCACAGGTTGTCCTGTGGTAATGATGTGGTGCATAACATTGCTGGTTATGCACGGTAGGTCGTTCGACGGGCAATTAAGTTCCGGATACTTGTCAACTATAGGTTGAAAAGTTGGATCGAGGATTGCCTTTATCTTAACGGGTGACAGACTGGGGCCTATGTAGCTGATGCCTTTGATAGACAGACTAGTAGTATTGTCAATCAGTCGTTTTCGGCGGACGTCTACGAGTAAATCATGATGATTAAGTAGGTCGGTGCCAATGATGGGCATTGTAACGTCAGCGAGAAGGAAAATCCATCGAATAGGTTTGCGTAAACCCACGTTCAGACAGACGTATTTCCTACCAAAGGTTGCGATTGGTTTTCCATTTGCAGCCTGTAAGTTGAAGGTAGGTTCCTTCTGTCGATCTGCTGCTGTAGCAGAAAGGACGCTGACTTCGGCGCCAGTGTCGACTAAGTATCGAGTCTGGCTTATCACATTATGGATGTAAAGAAGGCGGCTAGTGCCACCGGCGACGGTTGCCGCTAACGCGTGCCGGCGGGATAGTTTCCCACAGACTTTGAGAAATTTCCGAAGTTATAAGGTTTACGGCAACACTTCGCTTCTTGGCCATAGGTGTTGTGGTACCAGCACCAGTCAGGGTTTTTCAGTGAACGTGGTTTGGACTTAGATCGACCACGCGAGTTCCTGCGTTGAGGAGATTTAGGACGACGCTCGGAGGAGTTAGAACGCATGTTTGGCCTAAACATCTGCTGAAGGGAGTTGCATAACTCTATCATTGCAGGATCCTCACTCGAAGTCTGCTTAGTCATTGAGCATATTTCGGGAACAGACCGTTTAGTTATTTCTAGAATCTTATCTGCAGTAATAGCTAAGTTATCTATTACAACACCCTGAAGTGTCACAAGTACGGTCTGTACAGATTGTGGCAACTTGGTTAAGAAGAGTTCTCTAAACAGTCCTTCGTCGAACTGACTTTGGCCGACGACTTGTTTCATTCTTGTCAGCATGCTCACGGCTGACTGATCTCCTAACTCGATGTTACGAAATAATTCATCTAGACGTTGTCTGTCCGTGAGAACGTTTCTCCTGAGGAGGGATGCTTTCAGCAACTCGTACGAGTTACTTACCTCGGGACTCAACATCTGTGATGTTACGTACTTGCTGAATTCCCGCGGTAGGGCGTGAATAACTGCAAGTAACTGTGAACGTTGATCGGTTATCCCATGCTCACAAAAATCTGCTTCAGCTAGCAAAAACCACGTTTCCGCATTATCTGGCCAGTATGGTACGAGCTGAATGGTTTTAGGAGTTGAGCGGATACGGATGACCTTGGGACTAAGATCACTCATGACGAAAATTATGTCGAATAATATATGGCACAAGAACAAATACAAAATGGAACGAACTCACCGGGGTTATCTGCGGATTTATCGTGGGTAAAGTTCGCGGTTGGGTTCACCAGTTTAAAGGTTGACGGATATAGGTTTGACGTGATATCTCGTTCAACAACTTCTAATTAATTTATTCTCGCGTACCAAAGACAAAGCTTTTTTCAATAATTGATCGTCCAAACCAAGATATATATTTAGTAACCAAAACCAGCCGTTAGACGAACGCTTAGCTAGCTAGTGATCGTGCACGTGACACGACGAGGTACCAAATGGCGGGGATGCTTGACCGGAAGCCTTCAGCTAAACAAGTCGACTTAAACAGTGGTGGTCAGCATCCAATGAGTGATTGCTGTGGTCAATAATTTTGGGGAATTATTTACCGCTACACACTCATCCTTTCTCGTTGTGTCTTATTTTTACCCATTTCCTTTGCAGCCGCGTAGGTAGGCGTCTTGCAATTACCTCTAGAACTGAGCTGGAGTTGAGGTCACTCATGAAATTCATAGAAATCAAGGTATTCTTGTAAGTCATAAGATTGTCTAAAAACTCAGTGAGTGCCTTGGAGTCATCTCGAAGTTGACTGCCATTACCTTTGACAGCTTCGTATACGTTCCTTACAATCATCGAAGGTCTTCCAAACCTTTGACGTAATATGCTCATAGCCTCAGCGTATCCCTCATTAGGGGGCATGAGCTTACAGCACTGTATAGCTCTTGAAGCATCTCCAGTGCAATACCTCATCAAATACATCAATTTCAATTCATCACTTAATAGAAAACTACTCAGCATGATCTCAAACTCCTTAACAAACTGTAAATAATCGGCCGGGTTTCCATCAAAACACCGTGGTTCAAACTTAGGGAGTTTGATGTTCCTACTATCCCTGAACGGCGAAACAGTAACATCAATCATGTCATGCTTAACATCAGACACATCGTTACAATTAACAGACAAGTCACAATGACTTACTTTCCTGTTTGTATCCAAGACACTGTGTCCCTTCTTTGACCCAGGCATTGTTGAACTTGACCCAATTCCAAAAAAGTTCCAGATATTGCTTGTTCAAAGAGGACTTGACCGGCACCAGGAAAGATGAACGGTGACTATCCAAATTTCACCAACTGTCTGAATCCGCTAGAGTCTGTTTCTACCATCAGAAACTGTCAGCCACGTCACATAAACCGTTAATGCCCAGCTCTTGCTACGCTCGGGCCCACGCTGTTCCTTGCAGTTTTTCAGAAACGCTTAGTAATAACGGACGAAAAAACCAAAACACCGATCTGCCGCTTGATATTTCTTTATTGTTACACCAACATATAAAAAATGTCACCACTAAGGTCTGTGAACAAATATTACAATAATAAATCATAAGATTACTTCTGATGGTTTGCTACTGACTACTTTCTGAACAGCGACCGATGAGACGATGACTGTCGTATTGATGCCTCCGCGAAAATTGGGGAAGTTGGTTTTGAGCAAACGACCATGAATTGATCGTTCAGTCTTCACCTACATTGACAGCTAGGAAGTTCAGCAATTCATAACCTACACTATCACAATATTAAAAGTGTAGTAGATTAGGCTGTGATCGAATGGTCCTCTTACAGTCTCCTGAATAAGCCTGATGATGAGGTGAATGTGACTTTGAAGGTGACCAAAATGGATGTACCCATCGTCAACAAGGTAGAGTCCGTAGTCTCCCTCCTCCACGGAACAAGACATCAACTGAAAGGCTGTTGGTTTATAATCCCACGCCGAATATAAAATTACTGCCCGTGATCGTGGATGTAGATATGTTTCTGGATGGTCCCAAGTCAAAAACCAGTGTCCCCAAAAGTCGAAATTATTCAACCATAGCCAGAGCGCGACAGTAGAAGAGGATTTCGACAATAAATCATAACCGAAAATCCACTATATTCACAAGATGTTTTCAAGAGAAATAAGGTACAAAATTATGCTAATAACCACATGTATATTTTTTATTATAGCTTGAAACCGCACCGTATTTTTGGTGCAAGTATGGAATTTTCAGCATGTGATATCGGTAGCCCAAATTTTGCAGGCCGACCACTGGTATCAGGTGTGCGTCGGGAGGGGACCGAACCCCGAATCAGGTGCATGATCGGCGAGAGATCTAACCACTGTGCCACCGACGCACATAGTAGAGATAAGACCAGACGGTCCAAGGGCAATAATACCAGCACATAACTGCATAGTATGCGAAGTCACACTTAAGTCTAAACTAGCAAATGACGTGGCAACATCACCACTCTAAATGTCACACTGGACAATACTCAAAGCTCAGCTACCAACCACTCTGTGTCCTCAAAATATGTCATGCAAACAAACTTTGACAGAATATATGGAACAAGTCTGCTGGGAATTAAACCCCGGTGCATATAACGAAACCCATGTAAAGACACTTAGAGTGACTCCAAACAATAGGCAAATTGATAAACCATGGGCAGCACAAGGTACCAATGATTTTCATCCACCACACCCCTCTCAGAGCTGACCAAACAACTGGTGGGGATATTAACTCTTATCGATCCGAAAAACTAGTGTCGGTCCTCCATCGGGAAGAAAACAAGTACAGTCTAGGGCACACACAACTAGTAATCACATCCAATGCTTGTACGAACATAGACCTAATAAGCCTACCCAAACAGAACTACCTTATCCTGTAGCGAATCCGATAATAAAACTCATTCTGGCTTAGTTATTCTTAGCTATTTTTAAGTAGGTCACATGCGTGTACGACTTTACTATAGTCTGGTAGTTACGTGCTAGTGATAGACTGTTAAGAATACGTTTTAATTCAAAATAAGTTTGAAAATCAGGCATACTATGCAAACGATACTCTTAGACATCTGATAGAGGTGATGGAATAGCCATTATATGATTTTACGAGGGGGGTCCTGCACTGTTTGTTAATGAAGTCAAGATACTGCGATTCATGTGAGTCACAATAGCTAGTGCATGTGTTTAAACAACTGAGAAATCAGCTTTTTTGCACACCTCTTCAATCTATTCTTGTCATGTTTATCAGTAGTGGGTAGCTGTGACAAATATTGTTCGGGAGATTTGCTCGACTGCTAAGCCAGTAATTTGTTTGTGAATGACTGCACTGTTAAGTCAGTGGTCAACTGACAAGATGGTGTAGGAAGGGTTTTAGTTCAGCTTGAACGCAGTCTACTGTTGTTTATGCAACTGATGGTTTCACCACTAATATTGAGTGTGGTGAATAAGCAATGACTACGCTGAAACTAGTGTCGTCAGTATGACTGGGAGACTATTTTGTATGAAAGGAACATCCTCACTCGTAGTGATCTTGATAAAATAATACATATGATAATGTACAGCAGTGCTTCCTGTCTTTAGAAAAAAGTTAATTCGGAAAAAGAGGGCTGATTCAATCTTCACCATGTCGGGTTCAACAAATTCAAAATACCAGTTACCTGTGTAACATGGAAGATTTTCAGGTTGCTAGCTTGCTCATCTCATCCAGAAATAATGTTATTAACTCTTATGTGGAGATACATTATGCTAGAATCACGTCTATGTTATAAAAATCTGTTAGCAGTTTGTTATAACTTAATTGAAATGAATGAATCTGTTGCTACTTATTTGTGTCGGCGCCCGTTAATTACTATAACTGTAATGAAATGGACTGATACGCTAATACGTCTTTTCAATGTAGTTGAAGATTGAACGATCAATTCATGGTTGTTTGCTCAAACCTAACTCTATATTTTTCGCGGGAGTCATCAATACGGCAGTCATCGTTTCATCGTTCGCTGTTCAGTGGAAGACAGAAAACTACCAGAAGTACTATCGTGATTTATTGTTAAAACATTTATCCTTAGACATTGTGTATAATAACCTTATTGTTGGTTACATATTGGCGTAAGAATAAAGGATTCTCGGGTCGCCTATCTGTGTTCTGGTTTATCGCGTTGGTTATTACAAATTATTTCAGAAAGTCTTCCAGGGACAGCGTGAGGTCCAGCGTAGTAAGAGCTGGACGTTTACAGCTTCTGGGAGTTGGCTGGCATGTCTGTTTTTCATTTATGCCTTCTAGTCACTTGGCCAGGGAAATATCAAAAGACAAAGGGTGGTCTTACTGTAAGATACTGTGTTGTACTCTACTGTATATTTTAACAAGCAACATTATATTTATGCATTTTCTTAACAATAATAAATTCGCCTCACGACCTTGAGAATTCATTGATCTTATTTGTTGGAAATATCTATTCTTATTGGTTGATGATCAGACAAAGAACAAGGTCAGACAAAAGAAGATGAATTGGCCACACATTAGATCACAGTACGCGTGAGAAATGATATATTCACATGGTAACTCCATCACATGATAAATCGCACGATTCGTGAGAAGAGAAGACATACTATTTTACTCTAGGTCCTATCGCCTTCACCTACAAAAGTTTATGGCTATCTTCTGAAACTGGTTTGAGAATTTTCGATTTTGCGGCCACAAATAATTCGTGCTGAAGATAAATTATTTGACGGTGAAGTGTTCGGTGGTGTGATAAGGCCAAAAAATATCTGTTGAATATTTCACCCATTCTTCCCTCCCACTTACATGTAATGAATACACACTTTGATGCACCGACGAAGCGTTCACGTCGCACATTTGATTGGGGTTGATGCTCAGTTTGACGTCTTGTATAGGAACCAAGGCGAAGAAACTAGGCTAAAATATTAACCACAGAAGACAAGGGCTAGGCAACTTATCGTTTACTGAGAAAATCAAGAGGGATTTATAGATTTTTATGTACATTTTTATTAGCGTTATTGTCAGCGGAGAATCAACGTCTCCTGATTGGTTTTTTTATTTCTGAAGGTTATTCTGTACTGCTTTTGACCGTTTCTCAGAAAGTTAAGCCATATATCTGCGAACCCTATTCGCACACGTTATGTCCACTGTGACTGAATGGGGGTTTCCTCAAGGTTAGGCCTTGTTTTTGTTTCTTCTCATGAACCCGATTTGGGACGTAATCATAGACTTAAATTCTTGTGTACAATTTTGGCTGAAGATGAATTGGTCACACACTAGGTCACAATATGCGTGAGAAATGATACCATATCATGGTAACTCCATCATCTGATAAATCACACGATTCGTGAGAACGGATGATATACAGTTTATGCAACGTGCTATCAGTCTTCGTCACATTAGATTATATTCTTTAAGGTAATGTTACTTGGAAAAACCACATGCGTGTAACTTTCTTCTTTGAACTCTAACGATATGAAATATAAGTCTTTGCCCTAAGATATCTCTCTTCAGTAAGATCTATGCAGGTTTCTGGTAGGTTTTCAGCATTTACTTAGCCATCGTCATTAACACGTTATCCAATCATTTGAGGCATGATTAACCACCTGGCACGTGTAGTCTGAATATTATTTCAAGTGAAGTTTTCACTATATGAACATGTCTCGGATATTTAAAAATATTGCCAAAATGATTAGTTTGCAAAATATTCCCTGCATCTCTTCAGTACATATTAATAAGTAGCTTTCAGAGAGGATTTTCAAGTTTCTACTGAGCAACTTAGATCAGTTAAATCGATCCAGTTAGGTTTCAGAGAGGAGGATATTTATCAAAGCTTCTGGATGATGACAACAGCATTTCGAAAATTAGCACCATCTGAAGGAAGCTTTCAAAATTGACTTAACAGTTTGAATGACAACTTGATCGTCTGACAATTTGATGGACCTTGACTCTATCTGTAATACGTTAAGCTATTGTTCCATCGACAAAAGCTAATTAGAAACTTTCAATCATTTATATTATGTCATAACCAAAAGAGATGACAAGCTCTTCCTGATCTCTATAAAATAATCTGTATGTGATTATACCAGACATTATATAAGCAGAAATCAGTAAATGAGTAAATAAAAGGTGTATTTGTGTTTGTTTTTAACGATAACCTTTTTTTAAAAATCCAATAACTGTTTCTGATTTTTGTTGAGAATAAATTATACTTTGTTACGTAGAAAAATGGCTTATACATATTTACATCAGGAGAACCAGGAAAGGAATTCTCTAGCACCTCTAAAATAGTTCATTAATCTCCATAGGGTGTATGGTCGTGAATTAGGGGTACTTTGTTAACAGTATTGTAATCATCATCAGCAGCAGCATTATTATTATTATTATTATTATTTATGTCACCTTCGACTGGTGTATAGTTTCCTTTATACTCCATATCAGTTAGTGATTTAATATAATTATTATACGGTTGTAAAGTTAAATTATTTGTGATGCTATTTAATGTTGTTTTAATATTTGAAAAGAAATCAACAACAAAATTTGATTCATTTAAATTTGTTGCAATGAAATTTGGAGAAGTTAAACAAGTGTTTGATAAAATATTCACATTCTCAGTTATCATATCATTGTGTTTATTCACTGGTATAGTACAATTATCGTTTTCATGTAAAGAATAATTTGAATATTTATAATTTGTTTCTGCAACTTCTTTGGAATTATGTGAATACAGATTTCCTTCAGTAGAATCACGACGTTCTCTTGCTCGTCGATTTTGAAACCATATTTTAACCTGTACAATAATAAAATAAACGAGCAAAAATAGAGGAAAAGATTAAATGTCACATCATTTTAGCGATATTGATTTATTGGTGTCAATAACTACATAGTTAAAAAAACGGACAGGAAAGATAACATCTTATCAATACTCATGTTATCGTTTCACAATGGCTTTGAGTGAAAAAAGCATATGCAACAAGAGTTAGTTTGTAGGGGTGTGATTGCAAATACCCGTTGATGAAATTGGTTAGCGGTAGCGCTAAAATGCCGAATTGGTAGAAACTGAAATTTAGGGACCGTGAGATTGGATCCCCATGGCTGAATTATTTACGAGTTTGCCTTGTGACCAAAAGGTCCTAGGTTCGAACCCTGATTGACGTGTCCTGATGAAGAGTCCCAGACTAAGGTGAAACAGTTTTCCAGTGCTGCCTGGTTGTCTAGTGGTTATCTAACTGATGTCAGCTAGTGACCATACTTGAAATATTCTTCTTCGTCTACCTCTAAGAAGAAAACGGATACCAATCAATATTTAAATATCATATAGTTGTGGCGAGGGCTGTCTGCAAGTCAACATTATACACAACAGTTTATGTCTATGTTTACGTCCCGAATCGGGGTCATTAGAAAAAATAAGAACAAAGCCTAACCTTGAGGAACTCAACAACCAATCACTGCAGACTTAGCTTGTGCAAATACGATTCGCAGATATATCGATAACTTTGTGAGCAACGGTCACAAGCAATACAGAATAACCTTCAGCATGTAAGCAACTAATCAGAAGACGTTGCTTCTCTGCTAAAATAAAGAATAATAATGTACATAAAAATCTATAAATATCTTTTGATTTTCTCAATAATAAACGATCCGTTGCCAGGCTCTTGTCTTCTGTGGTTAATATTTTAGCCTAGTTTCTTCTCCTTGGTTCCTATCCAAGATGTCAAACTGAGCATAGCTTTAGTTAATATATGAAAATTCACCTAATAATAGTGATTTTTAGGTCAGTGAAAAGTGTTGTATGCTGTAAATCATACTACTGTTTACAGCGGAAATATTAATAATATAAATGATAGCAACGGTACAAGTAGTTGACGCAGTTGATGATTAGAACAATAAAGAAGGAGTGATAATTAGTCCTTTCGGATGTATCAACTGATTACTGAAGCGTACCGTTAGGTCCTGATACATAGGTAAAGTGGCATCTGCAATAGCTTTTTTACCTGAACATTGGGTTCACCATTTTAAGAGAGGAGGGACATTGACATGTATGCAAAGTCTTCTGTATACAACACAAGTTCTATTCGACCAAATTCTATGGTATTTGTTCTGCTTAGATCAAAGACAAATCAAAACACTGGATTGATATTCAAAATATAGGATACATTTCAGGATCAGAATTCTAGTGAGGTAATGTACGAGCACGAACGACTGAAAGTAATACGATCGCGTGTCAAATGGTGTGGATGTTTGACTACTAACCTTCACCTTAGTGTGTCGACTTAAATAATGACGGTTAGCATGCAGTGTTGAGTGAAGAATGCTTTAGGCTAATAATTTGGGGGTAATCATTTACCACTGCAATGTCATAACTTCATAAAATTAGGAGTTACGTAATACTTGAGCTGAAGTGATTAGTTAATCAGTTAAATTCGTGACCTGTAATTTACATAGTTCAAGGTGAAATCTCACCATATTTCCTTTCAGAAGCTGAAATTACTCGGATCACAGTTTTATCATCTGGTTGATACCATAAATGAAAATCAGGAAAGTAAGCATATATACGTGATACTACATACTATTGATTCATTAATTAAATTAATAGTCCCAATTGAGACATAAAAACAAAGAATTCAGCAAAGAAAATTTTCTTTCCGACGATTTCATTTTCATAGCTGTACGTTCTTTACTACCACTTTACGAATAATCTACTCTAGCAGTCCACCAGTGCACCTTAATGTCAAGAAAATGTGATCTCTATCATCTAATTCCATATGTATTTATATGTTCACCTGCTCTTGTGGTGCTAGGTACATAGGACGTTCGTCAAGAAACATATCCTGTCGCGTTCAAGAGAAACTTCCAGTTTGGCTGAGTGAAGGTGAACGTAGAGGTATTAATGCATCCATATTACAACTTATTGATACTGACCACGTAGCATCTAACACATCGTTCAATATAGTCTACAAAGTCTGCCGATAGGGACACGAGTGCATTTGCTTTGTGTAGCAGAGGCTTTGGTAATACACAACACAAAGCCAGAACTTTGGGTACAAAAACAATTTGTACATTTCAGGTGAGAGCTGGCTGTCAGTCAAAATTGGTGGACACATATTTATGTCAGTGTTTATGTCCCCAATATTGGTCGTCAGAAAAATGAGAACAAAGGCTTTGCGTAGGCGGATACAGTTAACATATAGATGATCTGACATTCAAGAAACAACCAAAAAGAGATGCAACGTTAACATTCTGTGAGAAACAACCAATCAGAAGACTGTGTATTTCTGCTAATAATAATCTATAATATGTACATGAAAATCTATAAATATGTGTCGATTTCCTTAATAAATGATCTGTTGCCTGATCCTTGTCTTCTGTTGTTACAAAATCTCTTTCGTTACCCTGGTCTTAACTTTACTATGTAATTCGAATAACAACATTTTTATCCGTCTTTATTCCGTGTTCCATTTTTTAAATTTCATTTTACTTTATGTTATCATATCCTTACATTTTATCTAGTCTACTACTTTAACAACATTTCACTCATCCTATGTTTCCATCATATTATATTCACATATTCACATTTCCCAATGTACCTTATTTTCTGATCGTCTATGTCACACTTGTCTATTGAATTTTAGACTGACGTCTATCTATTTAGTTATTCATTCATAGCGGTTAGGACTCTCGCCGACCATGCACATGGTCCGGGGTTCAATCCCCTGCCGACGCCTACCTGATATCAATGATCGAACTGCAAAATTTGGTCAACGGATATCGCATGCTGAAAATTCCATACTTGTACCGTAAATACGGTATGGATTTAAGCTGTTATATAAAATATTTTTTTTAAATAAATAAATATCTAAGCTATGGTGACTCATAATCCTGTACACCAATATTATCGCGCTTTAGTATTTCCACTTCAGTATTTCCCACAAACTGGAAGATATGCAAATGAAAAGTAACAAGCTGGCAGAAGAAGCATCAAAGATAGGACTTCAGGGGAACATAGAGAAAACAGAGGTGATGAAGATTCCTGACCAACACCAACAACAACAACAACAACAGACGACAATCAGCCTTCATAAATGGGAGGAACCTGAAAGAAACAACCTTCTCTACCTACCCTACCTGGGAAGCATCGTTTCAACTACAGGCAGAACTGACGAGGATATCAAAGGCAGAATCGGAAAAGCAAAACAATCTTTCATTACTCACATTAAGTCTGTGTGGAGGTCAGCAGCACTCATCATCAAAAATAACATCCGGATTTTCAACTCCAATGTGAAGTCAGTTAGTGCTACTCACTATACGGATCAGAGACTTGGCGAGTCATAAACAGCATCTCAAACAAACTTCACACCTTCATTAACAGCTGTCTTCGCTCAATACTCAAGATCAGATGGCCGCCAGAAAAGATCAGAAACAGTGATCTCTGGCAATGAGCGAACCAACACACCAGGAACCGATTGTGAAATAAATGGGCAGGAAGAAATGGAGATGGATTGGCTGGCCAGACTCTGAGGAAACAGGCCATCAAGTGAGTGACATCACTAGACAAGCCACTGCTCGAGTGGAACCCGAAAGGGAATCGGCGAGTTGGTCGTCAGAGTGAGGGTGACTTGGAGGAGGTGATGTGAAGAGGAGATGAAAGCATGTGGGCAGACTTGGAGCAGAGTGAAAAAGTTGACAGAAAACCGAAGGTAATGGAGATTCGCAGCTGAAGCCCTATGTTCCTCTAGGAATTAAAGGATGTAATAATAATAATTAGTATTTCCACTCCCTGTTTAGTAAATTTGTCTACACCAAGAGAGAGAGAAAAGTATAACAAACTTCTTTGGAAACTCTAATGAGATAAAAGTACTTAAAAAAGGACTAAACTTCAACGTAACAGTTAATAAATTAAAACCAGAGGACGTCATTCCTAACATAGAAGCAGCACTAAACTCAATAGATAAGACTACAGCAGAAGAGGTTCGAGCACAATGTGCATTAACCCTAAAAAATCAAAAGAAAACAAAATCAAACTTAACAAAACCAGAAAGGGAAGCTTTAATTATTCTTTGGAATGCATAGATAAGGTTTATTCTTTCAAATTCACTTCGTTTCGACTATGCATAAAAGACTAGTTAGAAGTCTATTTCAAAAGATTCAACGGTATATAGTCAATAATCATAAAAGCGCTTTCCACGTCTACTTGATGGCTACTAGCAGTAAAATGAGGCAAACATAAATTTCTTATTGATTTTGTTCAGTCTTGTCCTAACCACAATCGACGATGTTAATATGACTATTATTACCAGTAGTAGTAAAGTTATTATTATAAGTTATGAATAATCCCCACGCAGACATTACTGAAAGCCAAACAAGTAATTCAACCAACACAATGGCTCTTTTCTTTAGCTGTACAAACGTATTTATAAACAATTTTTCGTGAAAGATGGCACTAAGAAAAGTGATGAATTGTGATGAATATTAATCAATACATGGGAGTCGAATAATTGTAAGAAAGCTACGTGATTTAAAAAACCTTTTTTTTGATTCCTTTTACGTTCTCAGTGGGACACAGAGCTTCAAGCTACAGCTTTAAAGTTTCAGCTAGGAGTGGTATTTATTTTTACAGGATGGCGTTGCTAGCCTCCTCATACCCAACTTTCCCTCCTTTACCAGTCTTATTACTGTATTGGTGAGGTAAAGAAGTAAGTCGGCCTGGGAATCGAACCCCAAACCACCTGTGTGGTTGGTGAGCATTCTACCGCTGTGTTACAGACGCACAATGACTTGTAATCAAGGTATACATACATAAAAACGAAAAAAATATATGGAATTACTTAAGAGCTATAAAGAGCTTTAAAAAACATCAAGTTAGTAGAAATCAACAGCACAGTTACCTTGATAGTAGAAGTGATTGGATAATTTTCTTTTGGATGCATTGCTCTAGTTTCTCTATCTGAATCAGCTCTAGAGATTCAGGAATGCATAAGAGACGAAAGCGCATTGTCATCATTTGTATATAATTGCGACTGCACATCTAAGGGAGTGAATTCTCTATAAACAGTCCCTTCGTTGAACTGTTTTATTATTATTATTATTATAAGTAAGAGAACCATTGAAAACCAGCTGCCGTTTCATCCTAGTTTGGGAATCATCAGTAGTACGCACCCACTAGGATTCGAATCCAAGACCTCCAGGTTATAAAGCAAGCTCGTATACCATTCAGCCACTGGGACCCGATTCAATGACCAGCCCATGAATTCTAACTTCCACCAATTTGTGATTTAGCGTGACCCCAACCATTGTCGTTGGTGGGACATCCATCATCACACATGACATCTGGTTGGACCTTACCGGTCACGACTTCTCAATAGAACTTGAGGAAACTCCATCCTGTAGCAAGTCACTAGCGAGCATCAGATTAATTTTCTATGGCCTGGTCTGTAAGGGTTAGTTTTGTTTTTACGAGTCGATCATGGATTGATATCTGTCAGAGAACCGTTGAACTGCGCACTGCCGATGATTCCCAAACTAGGATGAAACAGCAGCTGTCCAGTACTCCGGTGCAGGTTTCCAATAGTTCTCTAACTGATGTCAATCCATGATCAACTCGTAAAAACAAAACAAAACCCTTACAAACCAAACTATAGAAAATTATAAGTAACTTTAAAATCTTTTCTGAAGTGAGCACTGATACATTATTATCTTGAAAGATAAATAACTGTGTAGCAACAAACAGTCTATTTTATCGATCAACTATAAATGATATCACTAATATTATTAGCAATAATACTAATAATAATAAGAAAGTTTGACTAGTCACCAGATTATAAACAGTAATTGCATTAGAATGGTATATTTTGTATTCCAACTTTTCCACATAAACACCAGTACGCCCCCCCCCCCACACACACACACACACAAACCCACGAGAGGTATGCAACTATAAAAGTTTCTTAAGATTGTATATAAGACAAAGAGGAAGCGAGAGAGAGAAAGAGGGAGGTCTTTAATCCTTTTCTGGTTTGTTTTGCATGATCTTAGTGTGTTTGACGCTCACTTTTGTTTTATCTGCTTAATTTACAGAAATTTTACTCAAATAAAAGTCATTTGGTTATCTTGATTCATCTTAATGCATTTAATTTTTATATTTATATTTTATATCGTCTAACCAGATGGTTAATCTTGTGAACTAGCAGACCATTTCAGTAGTCAATAGACATACATTTACAACCGTATTAACGAATAGTATCATATATATATATATATATATATATATATATATATATATATATATATATAGCATATCTTATCATATGGTTAGTGATATTGACAACAACTGATTTATTCAGTAATTATTTATGGAAATAATAATAGTAATAATAATTTAGTGTCATTTTCCTATTACGTCATTTATAGATTATAATAATGATAATAATACGACAGTATTTTAAAGTATGGAATACTACCTACCAGTATTGTTGCGACAACTGCTACCAGTTGACGATTATTTAAATACCCTTAGTTTTCTTCAAAAATTCATATGGGAATCTTTTATGTGTTCGTAAATTAAAACAAAATTGACATTCAGCTAACATTTTGCAAGGATCGGCTTTTCAGGGATTTGGTTGACTTCAAGCTAGATCACGAGATAATAATATCTCTGAAAACCACAGAGTACTGGACAGTTGTTTCGTCCTAGTTTGGAAGTCTTCATCAGGGATAGAACCCAAGACTTTTAAGTTACAAGACAAGGTTGTCGACCATTTACCTATTGGCAAGGGATGCAATGATCCATAAATTATAACTATTGACAATTCGCAGCTATTTAGCATACTCTGGTTTTCACTTATAATTGCATACGCTACGAAGATATACAGTTTATTAAATTTTTAATATAGAAATTGGATTTAGCAAGTTAACAAAATATCATTGACAATAGATACCTAGTGCAGTTTGTGAAAGATAGTAGTAAGCAAGTTAATTAGGAATTTCAGATTGTACTAACATACCGAAAAATAGAAAAATTTGGAGCTTCAGCAGTGTCATTCGCAACAACCTGTGAACTTTCATCAAACACTGCCTTCGTTCTATACCAAAGATAAGATGACCGGTCAGAAAGTATAAGCAACAAGGAACACTGGCAGGTAGCCGACAAAAAAACCTACTTTCAAGAGTCATGGTGTAGGGATTTCATGTCAGGGAGAGAACCATTCAAAACCAGGGATTACTGGATAGCTGTTTCTTCCTAATTCAAGATTCTTCAGCAGTACTTGCCACAGGGGATCGAACCCAGGAACTTCCAGTTGCAAGGCAAGCTCGTAGAGCATTAAGCCTCTAGGATCCGATTCAATGGCCCGTGAATTCCTAATTCTACCAATCCGCGATTTTTACCGCGACTACTATTTGATACCATCGACGGCTTTTTGTCCTCTCAACCTAAATGATATACCCCACTCGTCACGATTACCAGTGGTCATGCTAAAAATCACGAATTGGTAGAAGCTGGAATTCTTAGGCCATCAGATCAGGCCCCAAAGACTGAATGGTCAGCGAGTCCGCTTATTCATTTCCTGGTGGTGGCGTGTATTGCTGAAGAGTCCTGGACTAAAACGAAACAGCTGTCCAGTACACCCTGGTTTTCATTGGTTCTCTAACTTACATCAGTCTGTGATAAAAATTTAAAAAACTTAATGCACAACAAATATACAAAAGGAAATGTAGGTAGATTAGATGTACGCTGGGAAAATCGTTGTATGATATCACACACTAAGCTTCCGAATGGAACGCCGACGATCAGCAACATGCTGGGCGTCTAAGGGGCGTATGTAGTAGATCATATGAAAAGAAAATGAAAGCTTCTTGACAGTTGTGGAGCTAGCTGAAATCAGAGTACAGGGTTGGACTGAGACGGGCCCCTGAAGACCTATGTTTCTTTCAAAATGCAAGGGATGAATAAGAATAATACCAAAGGAAAAAGTTACAGACAGACGCAGAATTTATGGATGATATTGTGAGATAAGTTTCCCGAAAAGACTAATAAGAAAAATATTTTATACTAATGACCTACAAATAACCTATACTGCCCATTCAGTAAAGCACCTTAGTGATGAAGAAATTTCGGCTTGTACTGATATTTTTCACGAGTTTTTCTGAATCTAGGCACAGGGTAAAATTTTCAGCAAACATTTATATCATATTCTGTCGTACCTCTTAGTTTTGTCGAAGAAAAGGGAATGTAGAATCATTAGTATATTCACCTCACAAGGTACAGTTGACCCTGATGACATAATCTCCCGAGTCAGGGAAAGTCTACCTAGAGGTAAGTATTATTACTAATTATTTTTTTCCTTTACGTTCTTAGTGGAACATAGGGCTTCGAACTAGAGCCTTCAAGTTTCGGCAGCAGTGGTGTTTTATCTTTACAGCTTGGAGTCACCAGCCTCATGCCCATCCTTCCACCTTTACCAGTTTCATTACTGGCTTAGTGAGGTGTAGGCCTGCGTCGAACCCCAAACTACCTGCTTGGTTCAAGAGCATTCTACCACAGCAAAGTGTTACCTTCTAGACCACTTGGGTCCCACAAGAGGTAACAGGCCACATTTACTTTATTTAGTGGGAGTCTTACGCGTTGAAGACACGAAAAGGTTGACTGCTTTCGATCATAGATGTCTGCGATCTCTGTCTCACGTTAGGTGGTTTCACAAGGTAAGTAATGTTGACGTTAGGCGTAGAGTGTTGGGCAGGCAAAGAGGGAAAATCAATCGACGAGGCTATAAAGTTACATAGACTAAGATGGCTAGGTCACGTGCTGCGCATGCCTAACCACCGCCTCCCCCGACGGTCATTACTAGCTGATATAGGTGAAGGTTGGAAAAGAGCCAGTGGTGGCCAAACAAAAACATGGCCTCATCAATCCATGAAATCCTTGACAGTTAAACTGAGTCAGGTAGGGAGATACAGACTTCCGGATTGGGGCCCTCGGGACTGACTCTAAGAATCAATGGCTGGAGACAATAGGTGACATGGCTCAAAGTCGTTGTCAATGGCGCAGATGTATTAAGTCTCTGTAATCTTTCATATTCCTTTCTACCATTACCTATTCTGTTTCACTCTTATACTTGTCAGACTGTATTTGTTCTCTTCACTCATCTTCTTGTCTACCTATGTGTGCTATTTGGAAGGTGGCAACTGGAACTGCTGCACTTCGGTGGCAAGTTCTATGTTGAATCCAGACAGACAGACAGACAGTGGGAGTCTTAACGATACAAAATAGAAGGCCTTAATTTTATGCATAAAATCATCTTGTATGATCTCTTCAGTTAATCAATGATTAACAAGTGACTCACAAAGCTTTACCTCACCTTTATTATTACATTTCATTTTATTAACTTATAATATTCGTTATCTTACATTACAGTACTTCATTCCTTTTCTTTTTTTACCATTATTCGCAATTATCATTTTCTTAAATATGCTTAATCATTCCATACATTCTAAATTTGTTTATGATTTACACAGAGATTTAACATGATTTAATTCAATTCGGACATTCCTATTGATTGACTGGCCTGAAGTGCTTTGCCTCAAGTTAACACGTCGCCGCTATTTATCCAAATGCTTTGACGATATCGGATTATTTCACTTGAAGTAAATTAGTGGATGATGACTAACAGTGCAACTCAAATAGGACGAAATGTGCATCTTCTTGATTCTACTTTTAACTACCATCCCCCAATTTACTTGAAATTTAACCAAATATTATTATATTTCAAAATTTTCATTTATTGCTAAAATACAGCCAAGAGTATAAAAAAGTGGAATTCGCATTATCGGTTACCAAATGCAAATGCAAGAGGTAACATCGAAGACAGGATACCAGGTATACATAAATGAGACCTAGGTGATGATGTTATGGTAGAAGATAAGGGGCTTGTAAAATGAATGTCTGTCTGAAATTAGGTATCTCTATATAACGAAATTATGTACACCTTATCTTCAAATAACCATTTGCACAGATATTCTATGTTGTGCTACGTCTGTCCTTCATATTGTTTTTCTTTGGGTTCATTTCACGTCTCTCATGTATCTCCGCAACTCTGTATCATTTGCTTTCACTGACATTAAATCTATCTCCCTGTTATATGATGTTTTTTCTACCGATGAACATCTCTTTACATATATATTTACATATATTTATATATTACTGATAAATCTTATCAGTAGCTCATGTCACAATGAGTATATCCAACCAATAATAATAATGAACACCAAATACCATGAATGAGACTAGTCTAAAGGAAAGTGTCTCTTTCACTGACTTGACCTAAAAAAGCATCGCTTTAACCACAAGCAAAGATACAGACAAGGATGTCAAAGCAAAACCAGGAGTGGAACAGTTAGACTTTCATTTTCCTGAAATCGTTGTAAAGATCCACACACCTACTAACCATATGAAAAAAAGATCGAAATTTTTAATACCAATGTAAAAGTCAATGCTTCTATATGATTCAGAGAGCTGACGCATGCGTCATACAAAGTGTTTCCAAAAACCTCCATTCAGTAGCCAGCCAGTCAACAAATCTACATAAGTAAATGGAAATGAGTTGAACATATGCTGAGATCATTGAGTCGACGACACCATTCATATAGTGCGATTTTTTAAACTTTACTTAATGATAATAAAAATGTGACACCAAACAACTTATATATATATATATATATATATATAAGTCGAATAGAAGTCTGGTTTACTGCTGTTCTTAGACTATGTCAGAATAAAAACCAATATTCTAGTTAAAATCTGTAGGAATTCCTTATCCCTTGATAAAACCGCTCTCTAAATAACGAAATGTGCAGCATACCAAATCGCTTTTTTGTGCCTAGAATCAAGCCGATGTATAATTGGCTTCAGTTTTCGGCCTCTGCATTCCTGAACCCAACCATGTTTACTAGCCGAAAAAAAGGAAAGGTAGACCTTGAGGTGAGCCATTTCAACGCGTAAAAACACCTCTGCTATAACCTGAAAGCCTAAAGCCTTAAGTTCTACTAGGACCGAACATAAAGAATGAACCTAAGTATGCTTTTAATTTCTTTGAAGAATAAATTCTTAGTAAATTATTGAATGTTTCCAGTGAATATGTAACGGTTATAGTGTGGTGAGAGCTGGGTGTTAGCCAAAATTGGTAGACAGTAATTTATGTCAAGGTTTATGTCCCCAATATTGGTCGTCAGAAAAATGAGAACAAAGGCTTTGCGTAGGCGGATACAGTTAACATATAGATGATCTGACATTCAAGAAACAGCCACAAAGAGATGCAAGGTTGACTTTCTGTGAGAAACAACCAATCAGAGGACTGTGTTTTTCTGCTAACAATAATCTATAATAATGTACATGAAAATCTATAAATATGTGTTGATTTCCTTAATAAACGATCTGTTGCCTGGTCCTCATCTTCTGTTGTTACAATTTGTAACAGGCCGAAAAATCAAAACATTTATCTTTATTATTAGTTAATGTTATTAAATATTTACAACAACAAAAAAAATAAATAAAAAAACTTACTCGTGTTTCTGTAAGATTTAAATTTTTTGCCAATTGTTTCACCTCCCAACCACTTAAATATTTAGATTTTTGAAATTTTGTCTCTAATCCATATAACTGATCCCGGGTAAATGGGATACGTGGACTACGATTTTTATAATGTTTTGAAATTTCTTGGTTTTCTCTAATATGTTGATGGTGATGATTAGATTCGTCGAAATGATCATCCTGTGCGCTATTATTATTATTATTACTAATAGAAGTAGTGTTAGTAGTAATTGTAGTATTATTTGCTGATATTTCATAATTATTCCATTGTTTATCAAATGGGTATTGAGATACTATCGACGTCTTTGGTTGATATATCATTCTGTTACCTGAAATTTAAGTATAAATACATTTTGAAAGATTGAGAATATTTGGGAGAAATAACAAATTTTAGAATCTTAAGAAGAATTTATAATGGACAGATGTTTCGTCCTGGTTTTGGACTTTTCAACAGAACGCACCCATAAACCTACTGGGGATCAAACCCGGAACCTTCAACTTGTTAGTCATTCAGCTACTGCAACGGAACTAGTCTACTGCTCACTAGGATGAAGTCTTCAAGAGTCCTAGTGAGTGGAGGTGACCAATAGGGATCCACGAAGTCGGATGTCAGGACAAATATATATCTCCTATGACATTAGTTATCAGCGTCGCTGCATATTGTGAATTGGCAGAAATCATCAGAATCTGTGTGTTTTTGAATTCTGTTTCAGTGGTTGAATGGCCAGTACACTCACACACACACACACACACACACACTCCTAAGTCCCTACTATCGAAAAGTCTCAAACTGAGATAAAACAACTATCCAGTATTCCCTGACTTCCACTATTTCTCAAATTAATGTCATTTTGTCATTTAATTTTAAGTCAGCCAAATTCCTACGGAACTAATTCACTGAAAGCAGATATTTTGAATTTTTCAACTAATACTATCTATTTATTACCACAACCTATTTAGGTAAACCTTCAAGTCATTCCTACTTATGGTATGATGCTAGTTAAAGGAGGAACAAATGACTATTAGTTGATACGAGCACTTTGAACTAGATTAGTATTTATCTATACATTACTTATAAATAACAGTAGTATGCATCACGCAGCTCTCATGCTTCCCACTGTTGACAACATTCATGATATTTTAGCTAATGAATATTTCTGGTTTATGAATAAATCAAATGAGAAATTTCATCAGAGATTTTTAAATTTTCAAATAATTTGCCTGATAAACAAATTCACAATAGCTTACTGTCTGTTACTGATTATTTCTGAAAATGATATTTTAAAAAAATTTTGTTAACAAACCATGAACTGTAAAATGAATATTTATCAGTTGATTATGTAGACTAATTGCCATTCTCAAAACAATACTAATCCTTTTTATAACTACTCAAATGAAGAACCTAGAAGACCTGGATTTCGTGAGTGGATGATTTTTGTTTGATGTCACACAAAATCGAAGACTTACAAGCGAAAACCCACAAACTGGTCGAACAAGCAGCCGGAGAAGACAGGACTCCAAGTGAACATAGACAAGACGGAGGTTATGAAAATAACCAACCAACAACAGCAGCAAAATCCAGTGCCAGTCACCATCAACAGGAGGGATTTGAAAGAGGTTACTTCATTCACTCACTTATCTAGGGAGCATTGTCTCAACTACAGACAGTCGGAACGGACGAGGATGTCAAATCGAGCGAGAAACACATTATCAAGAGGTGTCTAGACTCAAATCAAACTACCAGCAAGAAACCATCTTCAGAATTCACTAGAAAATTTATCCCTAGTAGATATTTAAAAAATTATAGGTTTCCAGACCGTAGGTGTTACGAACTTCCTGGAGTAATTTGAGCGCCGAGTCAGATTGATTCATTATAAAGATGATGACTTCGTCGAAAAGAAAATTTTCTTCGCTGCAACTGTCTTCTCATTATAAATTATTTAAATTAATCCTAGCATGTTAAGAAAATCTTGTTTAGATATTTAAAAAATGTTTCTGAAATAACCAATAGAATAATAAAATCGTTTTGAATAGATGCAGCACACAAACTAACACAACAGTTTAATTGAGCGCCATGTAGACGAAAGAATCCAACAGAAAAATAAGACAAGATCGGCATTATCTACAAAACAAATTGCATGAATTGTGATAAGCAGTATATTGGTCAAAGTGGGCGTCCACTTCGACTTCGAATCTAATAAAATAGACTAGCCATTAGAAGATATGACATGTGTGGTTCCGCGTAGATGCATACAGACAACTACAGATATCAATTTGACTGCGAAAATATGGAAATTTCAAACAGTAGAAACATTAAAAATGCTAGGGGAGTCCTTGAAGCTGCGTACTCAGATGGATCAGCAATTAACAGCGATATATGACTAAAAAATCAGATTTATCATCCAATAAAGAATAAGTTACATGACAAAAATAAGTTAAATTTTTAGTCAAGAAAAACGACCACTACTGATACAAATTAACAACAAATCATGACAAAGGTTGTCAAGACATACAATTATAACATATATGGAGAATTCAAATAATTTCACTTTATATTGTGTTAAAGAAGTTGTCGAGAAGGACAATGAAATCTTCGCAATTAAATGACCCAGATCAAAGAACAAAAACGCATTAAAAACAATTAATAATAACAAAAGTAGCTGGTAACAGTTGATGATGAAACGAAAATTTGTGTTGCTGGCTTGAATCCTGCTTACTGGATGACGTTTCGAACAAAATTTATTGTTCATAATCATATCAATTATAGTCACACGACTTCGAACTTCGAAGCTCAAGTTTCGAAGTCGTGTGACTATAATTGATATGATTATGAACAATAAATTTTGTTCGAAACGTCATCCAGTAAATAATACTGTTTCACTGTGTGATACATCTAATAAACAAACTAATATGGAATTACTTGCTACCACAGTGCCCAAGTTTTACACATATATTGAATCCTGCTGCAACAGAGATCTCCATTTCGCTACATCGATAACTTTTTGAAATGCTGGCTTGCAAAGACTCTAATTATTTCAAGTTTAATCATGAAATGACATCAACCAGGAAACTACCGAAAATCAAGAAGTACTGTGAAGACCTTTCGTCCTAGTTGGGGACTCTTCATCAGTACTCAGTCATATTCCCACCAAGGATCGAGCTTAGTGGCTCCAGATTACCATCCAACCTCTGGGGTGGAATCCAAGTAAATATATTTGATAAAATCATATTAATAGATAACCTCTGTGAGTGAAGTGTTCACAGAAACATAAAATTTACACCAATATGAATATAATTAATAAAAGTAGTAATAGTAAATTATCATACCTGTGTTAAATGTTGAATTATTGTAACACGTATTAATTTGTTTAAAACATTTATTATCTATTGAAGTTATTTCCATTTCACTTAAAGATATTTTATTCTGTCTAATAGTGCGATTTCCTAAGATAGCATCGATAGTAAATCCATTAATTTGTTTATTTTTAAGATCAAAATGTTGATCATCAGTTGAAGGATTTTCATGTTTTATGTGAGTAGTACTCATGATCATTATTAAATTTCAACTAAATAATAAATGTAATTAATGCTGTTTATTAATTGAGTAAATAATTTGCGCTTCATAAATTTTTCCCTTTAATTTTGATTGGTTATTATATTCGCAGAATAAATTAATGACAAGCGGTACAATAGGATTAAATCTTATTTTTCATTGGTCCAATCATAAGAGAGATGATTTTTGTACATCTGCGTAACACTAATCATACAAAAATTAAGAGATTAGGATTAATTTAGATTACACGGGAGGGTGGAAGTTAGCTAGCACTTGCCAAGTAAAGAGGTGTGTATAGCGTTTTTTTAATTCTTCATAAGACTTGAGAAGACATATTGTGTACAGGATTTCATCATTAGCTGACGTCAGTTAGAGAACCATTGGAAAACCTGGGAGTACTGGAGAGCTGTTTCGTCAGCCTAGTTTGGGACCCTTCGGTAGTATGCACCCACTGGGATTCGAACCCCGGACCTTCCGGTTACAAGCTCATGATGAAATCCTGTTAACCGATCAGATCCGACAAACCAACACTTGAATATCAATGAGATGCTCACTAGCGACTGGCCCTATTCAGGTTGGTAGTTACCTGGGATTCTAGTGGGAAGTCGTGACCAGTAGGGTGCAGCAGGTCGGGTGTGAGGAAAAATACTCACCACTGATGACATTGGCCAGGGGTCGCGCTATATCGTGAATTGGCAGAAGTTACGATTCATGGGTTGGCCACTGAATCTGGTCCCAGTGGCTTAATGGCCTACGGGTAGCCTTGTAACCAGAAGGTCCTGGGTTCGAACCCCGGTGAGTGCGTATTGGTGAAGAGTCTCGAACTAGGACGAAATAGCTGTCCAGTACTCCCTGGCTGGTTTTCCGATGGTTCTGTAACAGATGTCAGCTCATGATGAAATCCTGTAGCCAATCAAATCCCTACAAACCAACACTTGAACAGGTTGTTTAGTTGATAACTGCTCACACACAGATCAGTAGTACTTCCTAGTCATGGAGAAAGGTGATCTGTACTGACTGGTTTGCAAAAGAAATTGTGGGAAAATTTAACCACCAAATAAGTAATTTGTAAGGGATGAATTTTATACTATTTTATGTCAGCTCATTCAGAAATAAACATTCAGATGCGTTTACAATCGTTTAGTTCTACGACTATAAAATCATCATTACTATTATTATTATATGATTCTCTTGGGTTCCGAGTGGAACATAAAACTTCAGCAACACATCTCCACTTTCTTCTGTTTTCTGCCGTCCTCTTCAGCTGGGTCCACGATTGTCCAAACTCTCTCATCTCTCCCTCACACGATCTCCTCCATGTCCACCACACACCCATGACCCACTCGTCGCTTCCCATTCAAATATCACTCCAGTGATGGCCTGCAAGGCGCGCAATGTCATTTGATGGCTTCCTCAATGTGTGCCCGATGATTCCTCATTTTCTCCTACATATTTATTGAGCGATCGGCTCTCGCCCGTTGGTTTGTTTCCACAGTTTCTTGTTACTTTTTTTTTCTGGCTATTTGATCTTTAGTATGCAGCCAGCGAAGGCAGCTGTTGATGAAAGTATGCAACCTGTCACAAATCCTTCTCGTGACATGCAGTGCAAGTTTCTGACCCGTATAGAAGAACTGATTGACTTCACTTTGGTGTTGAAAATGAGTATCTTGTTCCTTATGTTGACTGACGAAGATTTCCAAACTGATTCCAGATCGATGAAGGCGTGTCTTGCCTTTCCGATTCTGACTGACTGTGGCGTCTTTGTCCTCTAAGCCTGTAGCTGAAACGGTGCTTCCTGACCAGATAAGTGAAGGAGGCAACCTCCGTTAAAGCCATCCCGTTGATGGTGATTGACAATGGTTGTTGTTGTTGCTGCCGTTTGTTGGTTATTTTCATCACCTCCGTATTCTCTATGTCCACTCAAAGCCCTGTCTTCGCTGCCTACCTCTTCTGCCAGTTTTTTAGTTTTCGCCTGTAGGTCTTAGAGTTTATGTGACATTAAGTTATCCACAAGCGAAATCCAGATCTTCTATAATCTTCTTATCAGTGGTCCAGAGTATTCCTATCTTCTCATTCCCATGCATAATCTGACGCATAATCCAGTCCACTACAATTAGGAATATCATTGATACTGAGAGGCAGCCTTTTCTTACCCCTGTATTCTTTTCAAAGGCTTCACTGAATTTTCCATTGTGGACCACCTGATGTGTGGCATTTTCATACAGCTGTTGAATGAGGTCGATAAAGATTTGGGTACTCCACACCGTGGTGCTGAAGTAGTTTCAGAATTACTTCTCGGTCAACGTTGGCTGTCAAAGGCCTTTTCGAAGTCGATGAAGTTAAGGTGTATATTTAACTGCCATTCTATACTTTGTCCTGTTATGACGATGCCTTTCCTGAATCCATAATTCTGCATCCAGTGAATCTCTTATTCTCTCCAGGGTGATGCCAATTATTTATTTACTCGCCGTGGAGGGGATCACTATTTCACGACAGTTTTTGTACAAGCGTCACTCGCCCTTCTTTGGTAACTTGATAAGGTAACTAGCCTTTGTTCCAATCAGTAGGCACCTTTCCTTCCTTCCAACCCTTTTGCAATAATAGCGTTAGTGTATCTACTACAGTCTCTGAGTCCGTTTTGAGTGCTTCGAGTGGAGGAATTCCGTCTGGTCCTGCTGACTTCCTGGCTGGACTTCAGTAGCTTGATCGCATTCAAGATTTCTGCCTTCGTTGGAGGATTGGTCTCCACTGACAGGCAGTTCTGTGCGTGCTGTTGGTGTTAGAAGTATTTGTGGGCAAACTGCAGCTGATGGTTGATTCAAGAGTCCTTTGAAGAGATCAACCAATTGTTTTATTTGTTTCTCCTCTTTTTTTGATTATAAATTGATTCCGAACAGTACTTTTTGTGGAATTATGGAATTTTCAGCAAGTAATATCGGTAGATCAAATTTCGCCGGCCGACCATTGATATCAGGTGTGAGTCGGCAGGGCATCGAACCCCGGACCATGTGCATGGTTGGGGAGAGTCCTTACCGATGTGCCACCGATTCACAGATTCCCTTGAACAACTTTTATACGTTTCTAGTGAGTTTGTATTTTCCTGAATAGTGTCCTCGTTATTTGATATAATATTCTGAGGTCTCTTCCACCTGTGGCCTACCTCTTCTGCTTCAGTTGCCGGTCAGTGTGTTGTAGAGTTGTCTTTTGTCTTACCTAGCCCTCTTCTTCACTTCTTTATTCAGTGCAATGTACACATCTTCTCTTGTCAAGTAGAACAGTAATCTATAGTATATCATATGGCGGAATGCTCTTCAGTCTGAAGTATAAACGAATTCCGTATGGTGTTTTTTGTTTTCTTTCCAAGATATACGCACCAGTAGTTTGAAAGCCAATTTAAAATATGCATGAGTGCATTTTGTGATTTAAGGACATAACTGTGAATAGTTAAAACGAAAAGAATTAAAGAAAATATAATGCAAAATGTTCACTGACAGTTTGGGTAACCCAATGATTTATGCAACTAGATTGCATGTGGCTGATGAGAACCGATGTTTGTTTTCGCACTATTCAAATCTTTGGAGGGATATATATCTATAGAATTCTCAGAACACTATATTCATTCTCTTATCACACATTTTATTTATTACATGGATTTCAGTCTTTATTTCATGTAAAAAGTGCTAATATAAGTTTCGCTAATTATAAGGAATTTTGTAATGAATTATGCAATTTACAAGTAATCTTTAAATCGTTATTCAGATTTATTTTTATATCGATTTATAAAAGTAATCGGAGTATTTCGTCCCTTTAATCTTAGAAGAACTTACATTCGAGGCACTTGAGTGGGACCCCAATAGGCAGCAGTATGTTTGGCGCTCAAGGGTGGAATATAGAAGTTCATGTCATCAAGAAATGGAGCCAACTGAAATTGCCGACAGAGGATGTAATGTAATGGAGATGTCCCGCCAAAGTTGTATGTTCCACTCGGAACAGAAAGAATGAATGGTAATAAAAATAAGGTGAATCTGTTTCGGTAATCACTTTTGGAGAGTAAAGGTTAACCTGATAAGACTTAGATACTGTTCTTGCAATTGTTCCTTTGAGTTCTTGATGGGACATAGAACTTCAGCAGTACGTCAGTATTTCACTCTGTTCTCTGGAGTCCTTTTAGACTGACTCAAAGACTACCCGTAAGTTTTTATCCTCGCTCCCACACACGCGATCTCCTCCACGTCACCCTCACAGTCTCTCCCAACTCGTCGTTTCCCGTTCTAGCTCCACTCAATGACCTGATGCGTGATGTCATTGTTTCACAAACACTGTCCTCAGTGTATGTCCAGTTCATCTCCAAATCCTTCGGAATATTTGTTCATTACCAGAGTTCCTTTTTGCTTATCCTATCCAGCCGACCATCTTATCCTCAGAATGGAGCGAATTCAGGTACTGGTATAAATCTTTAGCAGCCAGTTGGAGATGCATTTCGTGACGTGCCAAATCTCAGAACTATGTAGTAGCATTGATGTGATATTAGTATTGTAAATCTAGATCTTGTTTCTCGATCTCAGTGCAGCAGATTTCCATTTGAGAACAAGATCGATGAGAGCAGATCTAATGTTGATTATGACAGAATGCAACTGACGCGAAGGAAATCGGAAACTACTTATGCTGATCTCATAACTAACACATTATATCGCCTATTCTGCACAAAACATACCTTTCTCGTTATTTACTATCATTTTTTAGGTTCTTCTCGGAGTTATAACTCTTTTAATTGATTCTTCTTCAGTAGTTTTTTTTTCAGTGACATAAATTACTTTTGCTTCTACGGAGACGTTAGTTTATTTACTACTTGTATCTATTTATAAGTAGTGTTCAATGAGTAAAAATATAGCAAAAATATTCATTCAGACATCTATAAAACACAAAATAATCGAGCAAAGAATATTCTTTTCGATAATTTCCTCTTCCGGCTCTACAATTATATATATATATGTTTACATACACAGAATATTCTAAATTAGTAATTAATAACAATATTAGTGTTTTTTTAAATAATATCGATTTGTAAAGTATGATCAATGCAATTACAGTTCACTAAAGATAGTTAAATTATAATTATAATAGCGAATAGAATATCAACTAAAATTAGGGAAATTCCACAAAACTTCAGGATTATTCAAACCTGGATGGCCAAGGTAGTGATAATGTCTGAACTAACTTCTTTTTGGATGCATAAATTAGGCTTGTTGATATGGATCCCCACAGACTCAGCAATATTTAGTAGTCGAAACCTTAAGGCGCCAAATTGAGATTCGTAGGAAATTATCGAAAAGAATATTCTTTGCTTGATTATTTTGAATAAAAATATTTCATTTTGAATATTTCTATTACTTGATTGCACATACTGAAGGTTTAGTTATTCTGATGAGTGTGTTTACTATTTCACTGTATTGTATTATAAAAGATGTATATCTATTCAACATAAGAGTATAATACTTTTCATTTGATCACTAGAGGACTTACAGTTATCACATTGTTCAGAGGTACATATTGATTAAGTTTTTAAGTTTGGTTATCAATCCAAGAAAGTTACAGCTACAATGAACATTGATATTAGGTGAATTTGATTACAAAGACAGGCAGACATTCTTAAAATGTTTGATATTCTCTCGAAAGTGAATTTCTCTGTTAAAGTGACTGGGCTTATTTGGAAGATTTTCAAATATTTCATATGATACACTTAAGTAACTCAATTGTCTTCACTCCATATTGAAGATCAAATGGTTGGCCAGAAAGAATTAGCTACAAGAAACTCTGTCTGGTAACAAACCAATCAAGAGTCAATTACTCAACAAATGTGTAAGAGAAAATAGAGATGGATGGATCAGGCATACGTTGGGGAAACCGTTGAATGTCACTGCAGGCAATGCAGGCCATCACTCGAGTGGAATCCAATCGGAAAGCAACATGTGGATCGCCAATACGAGGGTGTCGTGGAGGAGGAGATGAGAGATTATGGTGAATCGTGGAGGTCCACGATGAAGAGGACATTAGAGAATAGAACAAAGTGGAGATATGTTGTTGAAGCTGTATGTACTACTCGGAACCCAATGTGTTTAGAAAATCCCTCTTGGACTATCTAACCACAATGTTGATACTTATTTGGATGTTTCAGCTAAATTTGTAGTTATTATTCCTTTTTCTCCTAGACTGTAGATCACTATCCTGGTATATGCATATCATATTGTCAATTTGATCCTTATTATCTATCTTTGCCCCTGTTCTATCTCTCATTTTAATGCTTGTCTTTGCGATTCTGTGATGCTATCGATAATGTGTTATTTTACAACTGCGATTCTGTTTCAGTAACTGAAGGTTATTCTAAGCTTGAAACGTCTACGGGAATCGTTGGTATTATTCTTGTGGGCAAAGTTTTGATCTCATTCTGTCATGAAGACTCTACTTGATTCTCAGGTATTTCTTAAAGTTTACTTTTGATTAACTAATTTTACTCTACAGTAGTTGTTTTGTACTCAAGAGTTTTTATGATCTGTATAGCTATCTAACGGTATCATCAAGGCAATTTTGAGTTTTTATTATTATTATTGTTGTTAAACAGTACTGTAGATTTCATGTCAGACGACGGTTTTTTTTTTGCTATCGTTAAGATGTTCTGTAACTGTAAACAACTCAATGAAGTTTAGGCTAGATATACAGGTAGAATGTAAAAATCGATTTCCTGAGTTCAAACCACAACAAGTTAGTTTCGATAGTTACATTTATGACTGCTACAGCTTAAATTATCCCCAGTATAAACATGATGATAGTAAAATAGAATAATTTCAGATTATCATGGAGAATTTCTGAATACTGACTATTAATAATACACTTGAAGTGTAATTAACGCAGAATAAACTTAATTTATTGCATAATGGGATAGACTTAACTACTTGAACCAAAATCATATCTGACAACACAGTGACTTTTTCTAATTATATCTTGATTCCGCACAGTACTTTTTGTACAAGTATGGAATTTTCAGCATGTGATATCGATAGCCCAAATTTTGCAGGCTGACCATTGCTATCAGGTGTGAGTCGGCAGGGGATCGAACCCCGGACCATGTGTATGGTCGGCGAGAGTCATAACCTTTGTGCCATCGACGCACACGATTTATGAATCTATAAAGTTTTACTCCACATACAATTACATAAAACAGTTAAATTAGAGTGGCTTATAAAGTCGGTATCAGATTACTCGTATCCAAGAAGTATAGAGTTTCCAGGTTATTTTCTTTACTTTTATATATTCTCTATGTTTTATTTTCCTTGATAAACATCATCATTACTTTATCAAGTGCGTTGGTGATTCAGTGGCCATAGAATACTGACCAGTCATATAGGAGGTCTGGCTTCAGTAGCCCCGTTAATGAACTCTTAAACCTCATTTAGTGGACAGTGGGTCTGAAAAAAAAGGGAGAATTGGAAGTATGGATAGTAACCTCAATCAGTAAAAGCAACTCTATGACCACCACCACCACCACCCCCACTAGTAAAGCTTCAAAGCTTGAATCCCTGAGTTCCAATTGGAATGTGAGGGATGAAAAACAATTTGTAAACAGTTTTTTTTACAACATCTCATTATTTTATCTATGCGCAGATATATATATATATATATATATATATATATTCTTATTACTGTAATGAAGTGGAGGTTGATATACACATATTTAATCTATCGTGTCTGCTATATATATTTTTCACTGACATGAATCTCTGACAGGCAAATTGATTCTATTTATGATGTAAATATATTTTGTAATGGATAATTGTTAATTCCATTACACGCGATTTGCCATAAAATAAGAAAACAGAAAAATATACACTTGCAGTATTTGGTATTCCTATTCCTGAAAAATGTGATAGCTATGCCTAGGTAAAGAGATGTTGTATCCAACCACAGGTGACTATTGTAACCTTGGGAACTAACATATAACTTTCTGAATTTTCCACTGACGTGAGTTCGATATCGGTTAAAGGAAGCAACACACAGAGGTGTATGAATTTTCAAGTTATAAAAAAACAACAACAGTGGAAGTGTTCTAGATCCTGATAATAAAATACTAGTGAAAACCACCTAGTTTATATATATTTTGTATTGAACTTGATTAAAACAACTTTGTCAAATGATGTTTTGCGGGGATTTGATTAGTAACAGATTTGATCCCGATCTGCAATTAATAGTGTTCTCTGAGCTGGTTGGTTTAGTCACGGAGCTTTCGTCGTCCTTCTGGACAACATCCCCCTTCAGCGCAATATTCATCATAAATTGAAATGATTTAAATTTCTTCATGAGTGATATAATTGCGTCTCCCGGTAACCATCTTTACATATGTACTGACCATTTTCTATTGACTTGGATTTTAAACTTTCTGGTCACCTGATTTACTTTTTATTAGTTTATATATTTGGTCTATATTAACGTGTTTGTTAATTGCATTTTCGTTTGAGTACCAGGCTTCTAAGAATTCCCTGATTGCACTTTTGGTGTTTCCTCTGTCTAAGATTTCGACATTATCCTAATCAGACTGATGTCCATAATTGTCTGTATGCATTGATACTAAGGAATATATTTCGTGTCTTTTCACGGCTGATTTGTGTTCTTGTATTCTAATTCGAAGGGAACGCCCACTTTGGCTGATGTAATACCTGTTACAGTTCATACATTTATTTTGTAAATGGTATTAATTTTATCTCCTTTTTCTGTTGGATGGATCTTTCGGTTTGCATAATATCGAATTAAGTGATTTGACTGGTTTGTGTGCTATATCTATATCAAGCGGTTTCAGTATTCTAGCTGTTATTTCAGAGATATTTCTCTGTGGTCTTTGATGATGATTCCTTGTTGGGGTTTTAATTCGACTTTAAACACTTTTTGATGAAATTCTGTGGATAACCATTCTTTTTGAAGACAGTTAGTAGGTATTTTGCTTCCATTCTTTTCAACTCTGGAGTGCTACAGTGTGTTTGAACTCTTTTAAACAATGTCTGTACTCAGTTTCGTTTGTGAGTAATTGGATTAATGCCACAGTTGAGTATAGTTGAGTATTTGATTTGTGTGCGTTGATTTTCTATATACTTGTGTTTCTAAATTTCCTGTGATCCCAATCTGACATCGATTAGAGAACTGTTAGAAAACCAAGGAGTGTTGGACAGCTGTTTCACCTTCTTTCGGGATTCTTCAGAAAGTCAAACAGAGGAGCATTTACTCGCCTATGACATTGGCTGGTGGTTGCGTGAAAAACATCCAGAAGTGGCAGAAATTAGAATTCACGGCCACTGGATCTCTCCCAATTGCTGAATGATCTACGAACTTACTTTGTAACAGGAAGGCCCTGGATTTGAACCCAAGTAGGCGCGTACTGTTGAAGTGTCCAGGATTGGGACGAAATAGCTGTGCAATACTCCTCGGTTTTCCATTGGTTCTAAGACCTATAATCAAATGAAAATTAACCTAAAAATGACCGATACCTATTGCACATGAGGTGGCTGGCATTATCCAAAATAGATCAGTGGATAGTGCTTTTGCGTTTGAAAGGAGGGGTGTAGGTTTCGAGTCTCAACAAGAACACTGTCATTCATTGGGGATTCGGGTGCATCCGGATGACAAGTCCCACACAGGAAAAGATCCGCATCATAGATTTCAATACTAGTCATCACAAACGAAAACAGCATTATTATTCCCTTATTCATATATCCTATGGACACAGATTATAATAATAAGATTTAATGAATATTACACCGATAGACGTTACGTCTGTGTTTTCTCATTTACATAAAAAACATTCGTGGTGATGGACTGATTCTGGTTATCAGTTACCATATTAACTGAGTTATAAGATAGTGACTGGTTCTATTTAGGTATATAGTTACTTGGGTTCTAGTGAGAAATAGGACTAGTGGATTAAATCAGGTCGGGTACGAGGATAAATATTCTCAGACGAAATTCGCTAGTGGCCGCGCAGCTAAAAACCATGGTCCATTGGATCGGGTTCCAGTGACGTTATGGTTTGCGAGCTCACCTTGTAACCAGAAGGTCCTGGGTTCGAACCTCAGTGGATGCGTACCGATGAAAGAGTCCCAAACTAGGACGAAACAGCTATCCATTACTCCCAGGTTTTCCAATAGTCTTCTAACCGATGTCATTTCATGATGAAGTCCTTATAAGAAATGACTTTAATACGCTAAAGTTAAATCTCGAGATATTTCCCATCCTAAGAAGTGACACTAACTTGAAAGCTATTAAATAATCTTTCACATCACCCTGATACTCCTCACCAGTCTACAAATCCTCCTTTCTCCCTCCGCCCCCCCCCGGGTCGAATACACAACTGCACTCCAAATCCTTAGATATAATTGCAACCATGTGACCAGTTAAACAACAACTTAGTGTCCTCTTAATAATCCACATTTAAATAATTTTTATGAATTTGATAGCAAAATGATAATTAAGGCAAAATCAAATTTATACTTCAAAGTTTTCCTTCCGTATCTGCCTAATGAAATATTTACTGAGGAAACTGTGTGGCTGGAGTCTTGATTGAATACATAACTTTAAACTTCAATATATTGCTCCTCAAATTCATTCGTTACATTGAAAAATAGTCAACTGTATCATGACAAATGTTCAGTAGTTCACGTTTTATAAACCATTAGTAATTCAAGTGCTTTAAAGTTTCCATAGCAACGGAGGTGTTTTCTCCGCAAGGTATGGTTGCCACACCACACCTAATCTTTTTTTTATTCTTTGGACTGGCTCGTAAATTAAGTGAGATTTACGGGCCTCGCTGATCCACGATTCAGAGTGTTAGGCTCTACACTACGAGGTGAAGAAAAGGTATCAAAATGATACTGAAAATCAGATGGCTGGAAGGGATACGGAACAAAGAACTCTGACAGCGAACCAGTCCAATATTAATGACAATAATAATACTACTACTACTAATAATAATAATAATAATAATAATAAAAGAATTAAGGCAATGAACACAAAGTTCTACTATAATTACACAATAAACTAACTACCCAGAGATATTCAAGTATTAGTTTGTAAGGATTTGGTTGATTGGTTACAGGATTTTATCATGAGCTGACATCAGTTAGAGAACCAAACTAGGACGAAAAAGCTGTCCAGTACTCCCAGGTTTTCCAATGGTTCTCTACCTGATGTTATCTCATGATGAAATCCTGTACCCAGAGATATGATTACTATTATTTATTATGCTTTATGCATCTAAAATAATGAATGTAAATACAAAAATGTCAAGAATTTTCTTATTACCTTAGGAACATTTAATTAATGGGTAATAGGTAATACGATTTTTCAACTGAGTCAATAAAAATAAACTGCTCCTCTAAGGGGTAGCTATCAATAGTTCCTTGAGGGAAATTGGACCAAAGTTATTACTGAAAGATGGAAATCTAAGGACATTTGTAAAGATATGTTGAGTAATTTATAACTTTTGAGCATTGTGCAATGATTAACTAACAAGGATATTATTGTTCAACTCCAATGTGAAATCAGTGCTACTTGCTATACGGATCAGAGACTTGGCGAGTCATGAAGAGAACTTCAAACAAACTACAGACTTTCATCAACACCTGTCTACACTCAATACTCAAGGTCAGATGGCCGACCAGAAAAGACCAGCAACAGGGATCTCTGGCAATGAGAGAACCAACCTATCAGGAACCGATTGTGCAACAAATAGGCAGGAAGAAATGGAGATGGATTGGCTATACCCTGAGAAAACCATCAAGTGACATCACACGACAGGCCATCACTGGAGTGGAACCCGAATGGGAAGCAGCGAGTTGGTCGTCAGTGCGAGGGTGACATGAAGGAGGTCATGTGAAGAGGAGATGAAGGCATGTGGACGGCTGTGGAGCCAGGCGAAAACGTTGGCAGAGAACCAAACGCAGTGGAGACTTGCGGCTGGGGCCCTATGTTCCTCTAGGAACTGAAGGAAACAATAATAATAATAACCATTTCTACTAGTGAACTCTTTTAATTACCATCTTTTTTTAATTTTCCTGCACGTTCCCAGTGGAACATAGGGCTCCAAGCTAGATGCTTGAAGTTTCTGTAGCAGTGGTGATTATTTTTTTACAGGATGGGGTTGCTAGCCTCATGCCAAACCTTTCCTCTTCACCAGTCTCACTACTGGCTTAGCGAGGTAAAGGAGTGCGCCGGCCGGGGATCGGACCCCGGACCATGTGCATGGTCGGCGAGCGTCCTAACCGCTATGCCACCGACGCACTTAATTACCATCGGTTAACTATTATTTATTAACGCAATAGTAAATCGTAGTAATAATAATTATTTGCCTTACTGCAAAACAGTACTAATGATACAGTGTGGAATTCTCAGCATTTGGTAAAATGCTGCACCTAATCTGCTCAACCATAGCAAAAACAAAAATTTAAAAATATAATATGGCCAAGTTAAACTTTAAGCACCACTCACTGAGCAAGTTAGTGAAACCTGGCAAATAATGCTGTCATCATCGATACAATATGCTCATCGAAGTGTTATGCTATTAAATGGGATATCTGGCAAGTTTCAGCTTAAGTTTGGGAAAGATTAAGCTACCCTTTAATCCAAGGACGAGTTGGGGTTAGGTTAACCTAATAATAACAAATAATAATAATAGCTTTATTCCAAAACGGTACTTGCGATACAGAATAGAATTCTCAGCATTTTACTACAGTATTGCATCCAGTTAGTAAATTAACAATAAAATAAAATTCTACATAAATTAAGGGTTATATCAGTTAGTTTTGACAACAACATATTAGCATGTCGGTAAAAAAACCAAAAGTAAACAGTGTTTGAAGGTTCTAGAAAAGTAGGTTCTAGCTTATTTACTGGCATAAGCAGAAGAAAGAAACAAAGCAGCACATAACAGAAAAAGAGAGAGAGAAAAGGAAAAGAAAGAAAGAAAAAACGTTGTACCTATAAATGATATGAGTTGGAAGGACGAGATTCAATTGTTCTACTGACTATTTAGTAAGTTAAAGGTTTCATACCTAATGCTTTCTTTATCACACAGAACACGAGCTAAGTAGAGTGTGGTTGAGCTTTTGTACTTTCTAGTGAGAGCATATAGTTTTCTAAATAGGCTTCTGGTTCTGCCTGATGAGATACAAGGGGAGAGTTGTGAATGTAGAGGGTGTTGTGAGTCAGATAAAATGGATTTCTGCCCATTTTTCACATGAGTCCAAGTGCCTGTCAACCAGAATATTAACAAGCTGGTTAAAAGGCACATTGCTTACCCTCCTGACAACCTTTAACATCCTGCGTAATAAGGTATAGTCTTTCTTCAGTAGCCCAGGAAAAACTAAGGGGGAACAATAGAGAATAATAGGCAGAATACGGGAGTTAACGAATTGTAGGAGTAAGGGTTGGGTTATATCAGAATGTCTTAACTTCTTGATGTAAAAAGTAAGACGGAATATTTTGTTAGAAATCATCAAGATATGAGACGACCAGGAAAGATCAGCAGATAGAATGACGCCTATGCATTTAATTTCTGACTTGGTTTCTATTTCAGTGCCATCCATCTATGTTGCACACCTCGTGAGTACTAAACAGTTTAGTTTAGAGCAGTCACTTTGACATTTGACAGGCAAAGATACAGTTAGGTCATCAGCATATTTGACAAAATTAATGTCATTTGAAGATGGTAGGTCATGTAGAAAGAAAGGAAAGAGATGTGGGGAAAGTACAGTACAACTCAAGTTTCGAAGTTGTGTGATTTTTTCTAAGAAACCCTAAGCTGTAACTGCGATGGTCTAATTAACCAAACTTTTGAATTACGCATAAAATCAAAAATATACAGAATTTGTCTAAATTACGCTACTTAAACCGTGAGATATCTATAGCTGAATGCTGTTAAATCCACCGTCACTATGTGTCAATACGAAGAAAACAAACAGCAAAGCTACATTAAGGGTGATCCACAGTCAGATTAAATAGCGTGCGAATGTCCAGATAGAGAATACTGGTATTCGAATACAGAATGCTCAGCAGATACGGTTTGACTACAAAGAAATGATTTCTACAGATCAAATAGAATATTAATATATTGGTAGACAGTAATTTACTTCAATATTTACGTCCTAAATATTGGTCCTTTCATCACTCCCAAGTATGTGTAGAGGTCAACAGCACTTAGCATGAAAAATAGATCCGGATTTTCAACTCAAATACTAAGTCAGTGCTACTTTAGGGATCAGAGACTTGGCGCGTCATAAAGAACATCTCAAACAAACTACAGACCTTCTTTAACCAGGAACCGATTGTGCAGTAAATAATCAGGAAGAAATCGAGGCGGATTGGCCATACCCTGAGAAAACCATCAAGTGACATCACACGACAGGCCATCACTGGAGTGGAACCCGAATGGGAAGCAGCGAGTTGATCGTCGATGCAAGGGTGATATGGAGGAGGTCTTGTGAAGAGGAGATGAAAGCATGTGGGCAGACTTGGAGGCAGGTGAAAACTCTATCAGAGAACCGAACGCAGCGGAGACGCGCTGCTGAAGCCCTATGTTCCTCTAGGAATTAAAGGAAATAGTAATTATTGGTCATAAGAAAAATATGAACAAAGACTGATTCAGCAACCCACCACAGCAGACTTTGAGTAAGCGGATACATTTAGCATATAGATGATCCGACATTCAATAAACAGCCACAAAGAGATGACAGATTAACTTTCAGTGAGAAACGACCAGTCAGAAGACAGTGTTTCTCTGCTTACAATAATCTATAATGATGTACATGAAAATCTATGAATATGTGTTGATTTCTTGATAAATGATCTTTTGTCTTGCCATTGTCTTCTGTTGTTACAATACTACTTACTAATGATGAGTAGTATGAAGCTGCATACAAGGGACAAATTAACACCGCCTCCTCTAAACTAGCCTGCTTCTCCCTAATCTACCTTTTAATAGGATGTAAATAAGGTATGGTTTACTCCTGACACATCTGTATCCACTAATTAGCGATACATCTTTAAAGGCCCTTAACCTTCATCAATACATTCTAGTAAGTAAAGTTTTCGTTCACCTTTAAAGTATTTAAATACCTTTAAATATTTCCATTTTCACTGGCTCCAGAGAGCATCGGCAAGGAGTTGACCCTGCCTCTGTCGTCTGTTTGAAATTACTTCTATTTCGAGAACTCAGTCAGGATTTCAGGTCAGTAAACTGTGACTGGGGGGTGAGCACGTCTAGTTGACTTCAGTCATTGTAAACAGTTACCAGCGGTCTCTCCTTAAGTGTCCCTTCTGCTTCTTTCATTAAAGGTCATTCACAACTCATCAGTGAGGACTTATTCTCTCGAGATTGTGCTTCATAACTGAATTACCTACGTCTAAAGTCTGCTTAATATGGGCCGGTAAAGTTGCATGCAACATTCTAAAAAACCACAGAAAATTACTATGATGAGCACTGCAATTTACCATAGAGAAATGATAAATGACGTCACGTTCACTACATTTTCTAATTTGCCAAGATAGAGTCAATTGATTTTCAGAACTTATTTAATTTTCCCTGTACTTTGTGTTGGTTTGCGAAAATTGCATCGATTTCAATTTAGAGCGTGCATTGACATCATTTAGGGAAACGTCAAATCCCACGTGTTTTGGGCTAATTTGGGACTCTTATGATTCCAGAGGCGATTGAATCCAGGCCCATTAAAGCGTGAGGCAAGTCCGTTAGCCATTAAGTCATTGGGGTTGGAATCCAACTCTATACACAACAGAAGTAACTTTGTATGAAAAACAGATAACATAAAACAACATTGTACCTTCCTACAAACTCAAGATTCAACTCCTGTTAAAATATCCATACAGCCTAATCCTGTTATAATGAAGTCTTTATTCTACATTTGTAAATTGTTTCAACGTTAATTGAAAGATTTTATCAAATTATCCGGGGAATTAAAAAAAAACAAATAAAAAAAATAAATAAATGACACAGTATCGATTAACTGATTAAATTGACAATAATCATCAGCTTCGTAGGAGAAAGAAGACAAAACATCTGGCCTCTGTTTTCTTTTCTTTGCTTTTCTCTTTTTTTGTTTTAAAGCAAAGAGGGAGACAGTGAAGTAAAGAGAGAACCGAAGTTTTTCTTGTTTAAGATAGATTTCACTTGTATATTTAGTGTGCGTGTTGTACACCAAAGTCTTATCTCTTTTCTTGACTGATTCGATCTGGGTGTAAACGCTGACTTTCATTGTAGTTATTAATACGAATATTATTATTATTAAGATAGACACGTGAGCACACAATTCATCTGTTTACCTATCATCCTATAGTTGATTTATAAAGGGTCTTTATTATATTATAGCTTTAAATTTTAGGAGGGAAGGGATTTCACTCTCTCTGTCTGTCTTTCTACCTCTGACTTCTTTCTTCTTAGCATATATACACGTAGAAGTCAGTCAATGATCCGGGTTGAATATGTCAATTGTCTGATGTTTATCACAGACATACGTTAGGAGGAACACAAAAAACAAACACTTGAGTATAGTTCGTTTGTTTTTTTCTAACCTATCGAAATGATTTGATGAATTTGATCTCTAAAATAATGAAAGTGAACTGAACAGCACACATAGGCACGCACGCACACACCACTCCAATCCACCTACACCTGTACTACTAATCCATCTCTCCTTCATTATCTTACCAACAATTATCTCTATTTTAACGCATCAGATTATACATTTATCGACTGTATGAAACAATTAAATGTGAACGATTTAGAAAAAGAATTAAAACAACATGAACATGATTAAATTGTATTAGACAGGAGTATCAAAAGAAGTGCCACTTCACAACCTCAGTTAATTTCATCTTGTTGTTGAATACAGAAGTAGTGGTAACAGTCTGTGTTAGATTGGAGTATTTGAACTCTTCAGATATTTGATCTAATTTGTTTTCATTCTGGTTGGCCTATGCCTAACGTTCATGGCATTAATACACAGGGATTATTTATATCCTTTAATGATTACCCTAAATTGTTTGGTTAGTAATTCGACTTATTATGATAGTGTTAATTAATATAACTAAATTATTTTTAACTAGTTCATTATTACTAGATTGGTAAATCCCTTTTTTAGACAGAAAAAATGGCATAATTAAAAGAAAGTTTTTCCGCTTAATATTTATTTTCGATAGCTTGGAGAAAACACAGGTAGTGACTACTTGGAAGGGAACCATGATGACCACTACACTACAGTTGCGATTCATTGATAGAAAACCCATATACCACACACATGTTCGGTCCCTGACCGACTCGTTTAGCCGGTAGTAAGACCGGTAAAGACAGAAGTTTAAGTGTGAGGCTTGCAACCTCACTCTGTAAAAAAAAATCACCAGTGCTACTGGAACTTGTAACTTCATGTTTGAAACCTTATGCTCCACTCTGAACGCATAGGATTAAAATAAATAAATATTTAGGATTTCATCATGAGCTGACATCAGTTAGAGAACCATTGGAAAACCTGCAGGGAGTACTGGACGGCTGTTTCGTCCTAGTTTGGAACTCTTCATCAGTACGCACCCATCGGGATTGGAACCCAGGACCTTCTGGTTACAAGGCTAGCGAGTTCCTATACCATTCAGCAACTGGAACCCAATTCAATGGCCCATGAATTCTAACCTCGAATCCCGGTGGGCGCGTACTGATGAAGAGTCCCAAACTAGGGTGAAACAGCTGTCCAGTACTCCCTGCAGCTTTTCCAATGGTTCTCTAACTGATGTCAGCTCATGATGAAATCCTATAAACCAATCATATCCCTACAAATCAACACGTGAAAATAAATATTTGTTTTCAGGTTAGTTTACAGTGCTCGCTGTTTGCTTATTGTTATGTTGCTGCTGCTGAGTGGTTAATAGTAGTTTTCCCCGTCGCCAAATTGTTATGTACTCGTCGCCAAGTTATTGCTATGTACTGGTCGAGAATTTTATAGTCCTGACGCAAGAAGGCGGAAATCAGAAGACCACTAGGTTTGCGATTATACTTCTATTTTCCAAACACAAGGAGAAGCAATAAGTGGTATCACACCAAAGTAAGTAAAGTAAAGTAAGTCACACAAGATTGTGTGAGCGAAATATATATGACCATCCAGACAAGTGTGTGAACAAATCAATAGACAGTCTTAACATGAATGGCTAATTATAATGGAGTGTCGATCCAAATATACATAGCAGAATATAGCAGACATATCAACAACCACCATATATGGATATATGTTACCAAGCAATGGACTGTCAACAAACACTCATATTATATATAATATAAGGGGAATATACATTGTTAAAGGAGACAGGTTCATCAAAGTGAAATAGTCACAGACTGAGCGAGCAAACAGAAAGAGAGATCACTATACACACACACATATATATATATATATATGGATACATATCACTTATGTTGTAGTGTAGTACTCAGTCTCTGCTGACATGTCGGTTCCTGGTTTGGATGTTTTGACAGTGTCTGGGAATCAGCATAATGTTGTTTGAGATAGGGGTAACTAGCAATGGAATCCACGATGTGCATTTCATCCTATGTGGGACCCTTCATCTGGATGTACCTGCATTCCCAATATATGTTGGTGTTCCTGTTGAGATTGGGAACCTGCAACCAAAGTTTTAAATATCATAAGATTATTCACTAGGCCACTAGAACCGTCTCTTATGCAACAGGTAGCAGCTATTACTTGTTTTTAGTCTAATTTGCATTTTACGGGTTGATCACGGATTGATATCAGTTAGAGAACCATTGAAAACCAGGGAGTACTGGACAGCTGCTGTTTCATCCTAGTTTGGGAATAATCGGCAGTACGCACCCACTGGGATTCGAACCCGGGACCTCCCGGTTACAAGGCGAGCTCGTATACCATTAAGCCACTGGGACCCGATTCAATGGCTCGTGAATTCTAACTTCTACTAATTCGTGATTTAGCGCGACCCCAACCATTGTCGTTGGTGGGACTTGTAACCGGAAGGTCCCGGGTTCGAATCCCAGTGGGTGCGTACTGCCGATGATTCCCAAACTAGGATGAAACAGTAGCTGTCCAGTACTCCCTGGTTTTCAATGGTTCTCTAACTGATATCAATCCGTGATCAACCCGTAAAACATAACTAATCCTTACAATCAAACTATAGAAAGTTAATTTGCATTTCCCATTTATTGTATTAGACTGAAATGAGCATCCTAGATTCCATTGATAGTCAGCATCTACCGAAATTTCTTTACTTAGTTCACTGTTTCCCGAATATGTAAATTGAGATTTCTGTTATCATCATTATTATTATCCTCGGCGACAACATCAGCGAAATAATAACACAGCGCCTGAAGCATGCAGTTAAAAGAGCTTATTATGCAGCAGAGATACGTTGTCTCTTCACAACCAACCCTATTCTACGTTCGAGAAATAAGGATAAACTGCCTGAATTTGCCTCTTCTATGTGTATCTACCAGTATGACTGCAGCTGCGAAGCCAGCTACATTGGGCGTAAAATTAGACAGGTTCATAATCGTGTTTCCGAACATCATCCAACATGGTTAAGGGCAAGGGACAAACAAGATCTATTCGTAGCTCTATTTTAGCACACCTTGTAAATAATGAGCATAAGGTTGACGATAATACTGCATTTAAAATTATTTATCGCATTCCTACTAATCTTAATTTCGCTTTACGAGTTCGTCTTCTACAGACAGCTGAAGCTATAGGAATCCACCTGAAGAAGCCAAACCTGTGTGTTCAGAGGAAATTTGTACAGCCACTTTCCTTACCTTGGTCATCGTTACATGAATGTATAAACCGGACTACTTCGCCCCCCTCCCCCTAAACCTTTAAAATTATAAAAATTATAATGTTCCGAATTATTTTATTTTTTCTGACAACTTCGTCTTTAATTACGTGTTATCCTTGTAAAATTAATTTATTCTAACCATTTCTACCTTTTAGCGTCGGTGGCATAGCGGTTAGGACGCTCGCCGACCATGCACATAGTTCGGGGTTCGATCCCCGGCCACCGACGCACTCCTTTACCCCGCTAAGCCAGAAATAATGCTGGTAAAGAGGAAAGGTTATGCATGAGGTTAGCAACCCCATCTTGTAAAATTAAACACTGCTACAGAAACTGCAAGCCACTAGCTTGTAGCCCTATGTTCCACTGGGGAACGTGAAGGAAAAAAATTTCTACCTTTTAAATGTGTATTGATTTTCTTCGTTTATTATCAACCCATTGACATTTTGACACTGACTACTTATTGTTAACAAAAATATCGCCACTTGATTGGTAAACTGTTGTGTATTGTAATAAAACTGCTATACGTGTCATATTAGAGTAGATCCAGAGTGAGATGAGGATCTAATTGAAAAGTAAATATTTCTTCGCTCAATCTTTCTATTTTCTAAATGTTTAAATGGGAATTTTTTCTATATTATTATTATTATTATCATCACCAATAATTGCAGTCAGTCTGGATATAAACTTCACAGTAAATTGAGTTAAACATTTACTACTAAAAATATAAAGTATGTCGTATCAAGTAACAGAAGTACATTCAATTACTTAAAAATGAAAGAAAACGACACAGTATTAGTTCATATGTTTCTGAATTTATTAGTAGAATGCAAAAATGTTGAATGTTTCATACCGAATAGGAACAGAGTTATGCAACTGAATATCAGTGCTGTGAATTAACTAACTTCTGAACCGAATATATGCTAATTGTTCACAAGAACCAAATCACTAGTTAGATTCCACTCATAACATCACAAATCAAATAAAAGTGGAAAAACAGGACGATATATATACACTCCTATTTTGACTGCAAATAAACCATTTACCTCAAGGAAGTTCATCAATATGGGGAAGATAACTTCCTTAAGGAAGACTTCAGGTGATTTTAAGAGATTCACAGACATCCTCTTGATGAACGACATCCAACCAAGTCGAAGCAGTTGTTAAAGCATTCAAATTTCTAGTCATTCCTTTAGAGAGTTTAAGCTTTACAATATTATATCAGAGACTGTCCGGAGGTTATTATATAAAGAATAGAAACAAAATATTTATTACTAAAAGTACCTATAAGGAAATTATTTGTTATTTAATGTCTTTTTTCTTATTGACCAGAAGATTCTAGGAGTATTTCAAAAGCGGGTAACAAAGGATAATACACCTATCACTTTGTGTCAGATGAATACCTATATACACCATTGAAACTTTCTTTTGATTTTTAAAAAAGAATATTTTCTTCAAGTGTTTGTTTGTAGGGATTTTATTGGTTACAGGATTTTCATCATGAGCTGACATTAGTTAGAGAACCATTGGGAAACCTGGGAGTACTGGACAGCTTTTTCATTCTAGTGTGGGATTCTTCAGCAGTACGCACCCGTCGGGATTCGAACCCAGGACAAGCTCGAAACCTGGGAGCTCGCCTTGTAACCAAAAGGTTCTGGGTTCGAACTGTGGTGGTGGGTACGTACTGATGAAGAGTCCCAAACTAGAACAAAACAGCTGTCCAGCACTCCCAGAATATTTTCTTATTTTCAAATTGAAATGAATATTAAATAGACAATCAGTAAATAGAGCTTCCTACGACATGCCTCCATCCATCTGATACCAACACTTCCCAGTGCACTGTGATGGTGAGCCACCTAAAATGATGGCCACATTGCCAGCGCGACTGATAGAATTCAGTCTATACCAAAAATAGGACTAGACACATTACACTTGTTATTGACTAGTGTCCAATCAAAAATATCTAATACAGTCCTAGAGGGACCCAATCGCGAGCCCGAACAGGTCAGGTGACGCAAGTTCAAATCTCAGACAAGACATGAATTCCTTCAACATCGCAGATACGCCTTTCTAATTGATGAGTGTCGACTAGCACGAAATCTAAGTCCAAGCAGGTCTTCCTGTGGCCGATTGCCTCCAACCATCTGATACTAAGCAGAACAATATTATCTTTAATTCAATAAAATTAGTTTATTCCCCTTTTTCACAATTATTCTGTTGATTTGGTTGACATCTGGATTTTGTGATTTTTAATCCTTGTGATGCATATTTGCGTGAGTACATTTTAGTCGACACGACAGATAGATAGATAGATATTCACCTATGATAGCTTATTGACCTATCATCGCAAAGTTTAAGAGAGAAAAAAGAAACAACAACAAATAAATGTGAACAGACAAAATGTGTCACATGAATTTAATAAATATTTAAGGCAACCAACTATATATTGAATTGAATATAGATATAGAACAAGTGTTCAGTTATATTTCATTTTGTCGCCAAAAAATCTTCCCTTTCCTTTCACACTCGTATGGTTATCAGTATAAACAGATCAATTACATACATGATACATCTGCGGTGTGCGTGATTTCTGAGGATATATATATATAATGAGAAGAGCAAGAACCTGAGATGCAAAGTAACTTTTGTGGTTTAGAGCCTTTGTTGACTGAAGTGATTTAGTCATCGTCTGTCTGCTCATCATACAATTTGAATATGTACAAAAATGGGAATTGGATAAATCTTTATAAGTTGTCAGACTGTGATAGAAATATTGAACTATGAAAGACGTTGACTATTTCTTTAGTTTGAGGAGTATTAGATATCTGGTTATGGTTAAACACATCAAATAATGCTACCAGGAGTAATGTGAATCTATTTCACCCTATATTTGACAAAACTTTTCGATAGTATAAATATTTTTTAAAATTTTCCCCTGTGCGTTGGTGGCACAGAGGTTAGGACTCTCGCCGACCATGCACATGGTCCGAGGTTCGATCCCCTGCCGACGCACACCTGATATCAATGGTTAGCCTGCGAAAATTGGGCTACCGATATCTCAAGCTGAAAATTCCATACCAGTACCAAAAATACGGTGTGGAATCAAGCTGAAATAAAAAATAACAAAAATAATCTGTTTCCCTAATCACTTATTTATTAAGTCAATTTGTATTTCTCTTTACGAAATGCATATGGTCCGGGTTCGATCCCCGGCCGGCGCACTCCTTTACCTCACCGAGCCAGAAATAATGCTGGTAAAGAGGAAAGGTTGGGCATGAGGCTAGCAACCCCATCCTGTAAAAATTAAACACTGCTACAGAAACTTCAAGCCACTAGCTTGGAGCCCTATGTTCCACTGGGGAACGTGAAGGAAAAAATTATTATTATTATTTACGAAATGTACATGATGAACCACAGTGCCAGTCACTATCAATTAAAGTAACATCATGTTAATCCTCACACATCGTCAAAGCGTCTGTACTATCAGTCGACAATATCAAAAGAGACTCAGCATTTCGATTCAACGTAATCAATCAACGGGAAATGCAGATTAACCTAAAGGAAACAAATAATGATAATTGATACCCGCTGCACAAGAAGTCGCTCTCGTGAATAATACTTCGACATTTGAAACGACGGGTTCAGGGCTCGACTCTCAGTGGGAACACTATCAGTCACTTGCTCTACAGGTAAATCTAGTCGACAAGTTCCAAATAGGACTAAATGTCGGAGGCATATTGGTTAGGACTCGCGCCGACCATGCACATGGTCCGAGATTCGATGCGCTGTCGACGCACACCTGATATCTATAGTCCGCTTGCAAAATTTGGGCTACCGATATCTCAAGCTGAAAATTCCATACTTCTACCAAAAATACAGTGTGAAGTCAAGCTGTAATAAAAAAATGTGTATTGTGGAATCTACCACTAATTACCATCAGCTAAAGTAAGACTGTCTCTCTTATTTCCCAATTTTTGTTGTTCGCACACCATCTGACACCAACTTGTCATCTTTTTACTGTTTTTAAAATTGACAATGTGTCATTGTTTCTAGGTGCACACTGCTTAAAAATGATTTGATAGTGTAACGACAGAAAACAAGGGCCAGGCCTCATATCGTTTATTGAGAAAATCAACAGATTTTTATTTGCATTATTATTAGCGGAGAAGCAGCCTCTTCTGAGTGGTTATTTTCTTGTTGAAGGTTATTCTCTTTTTGGCAGTAAATTAAGTCATATATCCGTGAATCATATTTCCGCACTTTAACCCTTCTGTGATTGGCTGGTGATTTTCTCAAGGTTACTCATTGTTATCGTTTTTTTCTCATAACCCCGATTTGGGACGTAAACGTTGACGTAAATTGTTGTCTACAATTTTGTCTTGCAGACAGTTCTCACCACAATAGTATGGAACAGTCATTAAAATTCTGTGGGCGTTAAATATTGATATATTCATAAGTGTTATATTATGATTTATAAGTCAATCAGAAAGCAGCTATTTTTTTAGCTTCAGTTTCGTGATTGCTGGTACTCATCAGGAGAGTGTATTATTTAGAAATCTCATATTCCATAGGAGTCAATCAGAGGTGAACAGAGAAAACTGACGTCTACTACAGGAACTGCGTAATGTTCACAAATAAGTTTTCAAATGGTAGCAATCCTTTCCTTAATACTAATGAAAGTTTAGAGATAAAATAAGGCTAGAAATTCGTTAATTATAATAAAACTTAACTACTTTTTTGTTACGGGTTAACTGAGAAGAGTTTGGCATTTGAGCAGCATAAGATTTTATCAATGATTTCAACATACATTTTAATTATTAATAATTTATGTTTATATATGCATAAGACGACATTCTCAGCAGTTGCAGTGCATGGTGTAACACACAATAGTGTACTGCGAAGCTAGAGTTCGAAAAAAATGTTCATCACACTTGAACCTAACACTTGCAACAGGAATGACGCAACGCCAACATCAGAGGTATGAAAAATAATAATATCAACAAAGTACTGTTCAGCAGTCCGCCCCATCCTCCTTTATGGCTGTGAGACCTGACCATTGAAAGTGGAGGACATGAAAAGGCCAGCTAGTTGTCTTTGATCATAGGTACCTGCGTTCTATCTCCCGTGTGAAATGGTATAATAAGATGAGCAATATCGAGGTTAGGCTTCAGTTGAGTGTTAGGTAAGGAGGGAAAACTAATAAACGAGACTGTGAACCTACAACGGCAACAACAATTAGAAGTGGCTAGTCTAGGTACTTCATCTTTCAGTCGAGGAATCACCATCGGTCGTGTAGAGAATAATACGTGTAATTCTAATTGTATCTATCAATTCAACTGGGCTTGTGAAGCGAGTTATATTGGTCGTTGCTCTAGGAACTTGATTTTTCGTGCTTACTCAAGGACATCTCCCACTATGACTAAGTAAAGGTGTAGTTAAAACCATTAACAGTTCGATATTAGACCATCTGAAGCAAACCTGCCACAAAGCCAACGTGGAAGAATCCTTCTCTATAATCTACCGGGTGCCAAATAAATTGTCAAAAACATCGAAGCACAGCAGGCTCCAAACAACAGAGGCTATTGCGATTCGCCTCAAACAACCAGCATTCTGTGTCCAAAAGAAGCAAGTTCAGCCCCTACTATTGCCCTGGCCTTCAGTAGAAACTATAAACTGACGAATTTGTATAATTATCTTTCCTAATTCTTCTGACATTCAGCTTATTTTGTGTTGATGCGATTCAGCTGCAATCTATCAGTATTATTGATTCGATGTCATTTAAATAATGTTGTTCATCACACTAATTCATTCATTCACTATAATGTATGTATAAATGTAGAGCCTGATGATGAAGTTATCGAAAAGAGTACTCTTTGTTCAGTATCCATTCTTTTGAAAATTTTAATGGGCATTTTTAATCATTTATTAAATTCACAATTATTGGGGATTTGAACGGTTGTTGTTCTCTTAGAAACGCGTCATGTAGCCTAATTTATCTGTGTATATACATTGAAGTTGTATTGTTTGGTAACAATCTTTGAGAATACCCGACCCTACTGACATTAATATACGCAATGAATTGTTTGTATGTATTTCCTTAAAAAACTATAACTACTCCATATTACCATTAAATCAGTAAACACCCTTAATGGCGGCCTGCTTAAAATTTATACTACAAAAAACCTCCATCATTATATGGTTTATAATTTCTCTTGTACACTTTGTTATAATCTATTGAAACAAGACCTCTAATGGTAGTGCTAACTCTCGCAAGTACTTAAAATGTTTACAACCTGCTGATTTGCCAGTTTCTATTAAACTTAAGAAAATGCATAATCGCCGTTGGCAACGTATTCCAATCCATGAGGTGACTATTCCTGAGATTTTCAGTAAAAAACTAACACTGCCAGAGAAATAAAACGAACTGCCTGTAGCCTTTAATTATTCAGTTATGTCTTTGAGTCTCAAAATGTACTCCTTCATTTGTTTAATTGTCTTATGCATTTTTCGAAGGGGACAAAGAGGAAATATCACAAGGAATTGACTCGCAATTCAGGTCAGATAACATTGTGTCACTCAGACTACTGTCAATTACTATTTGACTGAAAGATCTTGGACGAAGGGAAAATAATAATGCAATAAATCCTGCTCAGAATTCTGTATATTATTATAAACACTGTCCAGGACAAAGTTGTTATAATTAAGACAAACCTCCTTGAAAACAGTACCATACATTTTCATTAGTAAGAAGATTAGTGAAACGTATAGGAACATTTTTAAAATAGAGGAATTAAGATAAGCAAAATAGTGAGACATTCCTCATATTTCGCCGTGAAATGAATCAAGTTAAAGGAGTAAACAAAACCGAAAACTAACGAAACTCAAAACAGTGAAAACAAAAGAATGAGAATTACTGGAATGTTCGACAGAAAAATTACAGGAAGTAATAGTTTATAATAGTGTTGAAGTGGAGTGTCTAGGAGTACAAGCAACCCCCGGTGGGTGCGTACTGATGAAGAGTCCCAAACTAGGACGAAACAGCTGTTCAGTACTCCCAGTGGTTTTCTAAATGATATCAGCTCATGGTGGAATCCTCCATACAATTATAAATGAGACATTTATGTATCCTAACCAATAATACTTCAACAGATTGCAGAATTTTATCAACAGATGCCTTCACTGGCTCCACAGTGAAGATCAAATAGCCAGGAAGAATTAGCTAGAAACTCTGGGAACGAACCAACTAAGAACCTATTGTTCAATTGAATTTTAGATTTTCCCGTCGATTGATTGTACCGAAGTGCTCGGTCCCAGGTTGACATGTCGGCTTCTTGTGCAGATGCTCCGACGATGTCTGGGCATGTAATTAGAATTTAAGTGGTGGATGGTGACTAGCAGTGGAATCCATGACGCGCATTTCGTCCGATTTGGGACTCATCAGCTGAATGTACCTGGATTCCTCGGTGAGTGATGATGTTCCCACAGAGACCCGAACCCAGTGCCCATATTCCAAACGCCAAAGCGTTATCCATTAGACCACTTGAGCCACTTCTTGTGCAACGGGTCATATTAATTCGCTTACCATTCCTACTTTGGTCTTATTTATTTTCTGTTTTGTTTCTCTCTTGATTATTTCGAATATTATTATCATTTTACTTTAAATAATTTCCGGCAAAATCTCACTTGTCACCTTTATCTAATTAAATTAATGCAGTGTAATTTTTCTGCAGTGCTGTCTTATAATTATTGCCTTGTTGCGTAATGTTTCGTTAACCTACTAATCTTATTTTGAGTTTGTGAGTTCGTTTGTATCATAGTATTGGACTGGGTACTTGCTTTTTATCTAACCGCTATCCAAACAACCTTTCTGGCATGGTAGGACCTCAAGAGACATAAGTCTCAGCCAGTATAGTTTCAGGGACATTGCGGTGTTCAAGCCCGACCACCACGTCAAGGTAGCAGCTTTCGGTCGGGCTTAGAATATGCAGACGATATAGTCCTTCTAGGCGAGGACGCTGACAAAATGCAGAGTCTTCTAAACACCTTGAGCTGCAATCTACGAATGCTTGGCATGCGATTCTCTCCCGCTAAATTCAAGATGGTGTTACAGGACTGGACTACACCGACACCTAGTTTAAAATAGGAAGTGAAGTGGTAGAGCACGTTGACCGCTTCACTTATTTGGGAAGTACCATCAGCCCCAACGGGTTGATCTCTGACGAAATCTCAGCACGAATACAGGGGGCTCGTTTCGCATTTGTTAGTTTACGCCGTCTCTGGCGTAGACGTGATATTCGACTATTGACCAAAGGGCGGGTGTACTACTCATCAGTTCGCTCCGTCCTCCTTTATTTCTGGCTGTGAAACCTGGCCACTGAGAGTGGAAGACATGAAAAGATTAGCTGTCTTTGGCCGTAGGTGCCTGCGTTCTATCTCCCGTGTGAATCGGTATAATAAGGTGAGCAGTATTGAGGTTAGTCATTGAGTGCTAGGTAAGGAGGGGAAATCAATCGACGAAGTCGTGAAGTTACAAAGACTGAGATGGTTAGGACATGTGTTACGTATGCCTAGTCATCACCTTCCTCGACAATGGACAATGTTAGCGGATATAGGGTCAGGCTGGAAAACAGCTAGCGGAGGTCAAACCAAAACATGGCCTCACCAGTCAATGAAATCTACAACAGTTAGTTTAAGCCACGTAGGAAGGTGTAGACTTCCTGGTTGGAGTCCTCGGGACGGTAAATCCAATGGGTGGAAACAATTGATGATAAGGGTCAAAATCGTTTTTAATGGTGCAGATGCAACCACTCATTGTGACTTATAATACCCGATGAAACTGTTTTGTTCTTCATTACTACTATTCCTTTTTCTCACACCTCTGTTTACTGTCTCTATTATGCACTTCTTCTATTTTCTTCTGTGCTACATGAAGTGTGGCGACTTGAATTGCCGCACATATGTGCAAAGTTCTATGTCGAAAACAGACAGACAGACTAATCTTATTATTTCTACATCCCTCCCTTGTCACTTATTATTTTTATTCCTTTACATTCCCAGTGGAACACAAGGCTTGGAGCTAGAGCTTTGAAGTTTCCGTAGCAGTGGTACATTGTTTTTTACGGGATGGGGTTGCTAGCCTCCTCATGCCCAACCTTCCCTCTTAACCAGTCTTATTACTGGCTTAGCGAGGTAAAGCAGTGAGTCGGTCTGGGATCGAACCCGAACCACCTGCGTGGTTATCACAATTCCTATTATTATTATTAATAAAATATCACACAGATGGACAGCTTGATAATAAGTGCTTTGAAAAGAGTCTCTTTGCTAAGTCACTCGTTTTGATTCTCTATGTCCTAAAGGGAATTTTCCGTATATTAAAGAAATACGCCAGTTTTAAACCCACAGTATACATGTGGAATCCCTTAATCGGGTATGAAACAGGCAATCTTAACAAATATAACACTTCCTACTCAACGATCAAATCATATATCTATACTGAAAAAGCTATAGGATTCCAAAATACCTGAAGAGTTCATAGAAATTGAAGGACAATACTTGAAACAAATACAATTGCAGCAAGTGCTACTAACAAGATTTTGTGAGTATTATATTGCGCATGATGTCTTCTGAGAGAATATTAGACAGTCAAGCAATGAATGAATTTGTCAAGAGAAATGAAAAATGCATGTGAAACAACATATACAGCATGAAAGAAAGACGAAAAAACCACAATACAGATATGTGCAAAAAGGAGATTTGAATTTATGGCATTTGTACATCACTTTGTCAATAAACATGGCCGTTTTGACTGAACACTACGTAGTAAGTAACTAGTCGTTTGTTTAATGCAGAGTGAAATCTGTCAGTTAATTTTGTAATGTGACTACTATGCTAGGTGGTTAGCCATCATAGTGCACTCTAAATGAACTGCTATTGTTAGATGACTGGTTCAAGGTTTCCTATTGATTGCCTCCAATCATCTAACAACAACAATTGACAGTGCACCGTGATGGCCAGCCACCTAGAATGGTGGCTATATTGTAAACTTGACTGATAGAATTCAGTTCTGCACTAAACAAAGAATTTGATGCGTGACACAAGTTGCTTACTGACTGACTGGTTTCAACGTAGAACTTTGCACAAATGTTAAGCAGTTCGAGTTGCCACTTTCCCTCTATGTACTACACAAAACAAGAGGAAAGAGTAAAGAGACAGAGAGAGATATAAGAAACAGAAAATGTGAGGCAAAAGAATAGTAATATGGAAGAACAATGAAATTTCATTGGGTATGACAAATCAGAAAGAGTGAATGCATCTGCGCCAGCCATTGAGAACGATTTTGAGCCATATCACCAAGTGTCTGCAGCCTTCATTGGTTCTTACCATCCCGAGGATCCCATTCAGGGAGTCTGCACCTCCCTATGTGGCTGACTGGTTTAAACTAACTGTTGTGGATTTCATTGACTGATGAAGCCATGTTTTGGTTTGACCACCACTAGTCGTTTTCCAGCCTGATCTTATGTCATCTAATATTGCCCGTCGAGGAAGGAAAGTTTCTTAGTACTTAGTGTCCAATCAAAGTGTCTAATACAGTCCTACGGGAGATCAATTATGATCCCAAGTAACCCAATATTAAGGTCTTTAACTGCAGGACAGGATAACGCGAGTTAAAATTTCTGAGAGGACATGAGTTCCTTCAACATTGCAGATACAACTTGATGACTAGAGTGTCAACAAGCACGAAACCTGGGTCCAAAGCTTCCTTCCGATTGCCTTCAATCATCTAATGAAAGCATGTCCGCTATTAAATACTTCCATGTTCTTCTGTTACATAAGAAAATACCAAATAGATATCATCTTTATTAAAAATATTACAATTATACATTTCCAAAATTAGCTTATAGGTAAAACTTACTGAAATAATTTGACGGGAAAAAAAGCATAAAGTAAAGAAATAATAAAAATCAAAAGAGAAAGACAATATCGTGTACTTTATGTTCCACGGTTACAGTTAAACAACTCTAAAGGGGAACACAGGCAAAAGAACAACCCCACAACAATACAGCTTGAATAAACTTGATCAATAATATTAGTGATAAACAATATACAACTAACTGGATCTATGAAATATAAGAAAGTAACCAATTAATGTCATGAAAATTACGAACAAAATAACATAAAGCATAAATTTTCGATTGTTTGTCCGCTTTTTTGGTATTCCAAGCACTCGATGTAATGTGTTCGACAACAGATTACTGGCGTTATCAAATGAACCTTGAATTTCATCAAGAAATTTGTTTTGAGACTTTGTTTCTGTTTCAATGTCTTTAGCGAACTATACAGATATATAAAACAGAGAAAATAAAGCGTCAAAACAAGTATATCCATATTTATAAACAATAAAATAAGATTATAAAATCGATCCGTGTACACTAGAGTCATTGAACAAAAAGAACTCAGGTCACTACTATTCTCAACTGTTGCTTTGAAGGAATTTAACTAATTTCAATTTTGATCACGAACTGACTTCGTCTGGAGAATCAATGAAAACCAGGGGGTACCGGACAATTGCTTCGTCCATGTTTGGGAATCTTCAGTAGTATGCACACATGGCATCCACAGGGACCACACCCAGGACATTCAGGTTACAAGGTTGTCATGTCGACATTTCAACTACCGGGAGAGAGTCCAATCGTCTTGTAACCTGAAGGCCCTGGGGTTCGATTCCTGGTGGGGTCATGAGTGCATACTATTGAAGAGTCCCAAGCAAGGACAAAATAGCTGATGAGTACTTCGATGACCTTGATGATTCTCTAACCAAAGTCAGTTCGTGATCGAACTTAGAGCTATTTGTTATTTTATTGATAAAAGAATATTATTATATGAATCAAAACGGCTTTTTAATCACTGTATGCACAGGACAGTAGGTAGACAAACTGGCTATAACAATTAGAAAGAGTACCCGGCTATCAATATTCATCACTTAAGTGATTCCCTTTAAATCAATTTTAACTGCTTTTTCCAACCAACTGTCCAGCATTAATAAAGATGATTCGTGTTACACACCCTTATGGATGATTAGAAACCTTCCTTTTTAAAGAATCTTAAATATACCATACTATAATTACAAAGCTGATGCTACCATAGTAGTATGAAATCGATTATTATCATTCTCAGCTTACTAAATAGTAACAAAGAAATGTCCGATAGCACATAGCACACTCATACAGTAGCAATAGGATGTTCAACAATTCAGTCATTCAAAGAATTGCAGAGGGAAATCATTTTTAACCGCAGACAATACGATGTAGGAACAAAAAAGAGAAATATCTTCACTGATTACTCTCATCTGACAGACAATTAGTCAAAATCATATTCTACATAGATCATTGTCAAAATTTAGACATCCACTCTTTGGTTTTCTAATTAGTAATTTGAAATCAGGCATAGAGGTAGATGGTTTTTTTATGAAGATAAATTTCTCTTGCTTTTCGAATCGCTTTCACAGTATGATTGGTGAATATTTTAAGGTAACGATGTGAATATTAAAGGATCAGCCAAAATACATTCAGTGATATTAAAGTTTAAAATAAATCAACATGGTTAACATAATTAGGGGCTTAGTATTACAGCAAAAATTGCTAATTATTTTACATAACCATTTTACCTCAGTCGTGCAGGGAAATGTAGGTCATATAGTTGAAGTCCACCTGATAAATAGTAACCTACGGTTTAAGATTTTTATGCAGTTAATCAAAAAAATATTTTCGCAATCGCACAAATAGATTTAACGCCCAACTTTATCTTGAATATGATGTAACACTCCTATATTAGTTTGTTTATTAGATATATCACACAGTGAAACAGTATCATCTAGTGGATGACGTTTCGAACAATAAATTTTGTTCGACATTAAAATCATCATAGGCGATATGAATGCTAAACCGGGTACAGACAATACATGAAGAGAATTCATCATGGGCCGAGAGGGTCTTGTTCGCCGAACTGAATGAGAGCGGAGACTTATTCACAGACTTTTGCGCCTTCAACGACTTGGTGATGGTAGTGTATACAAGCACAAGGATACACACAAGCAACATGGATTCCATCTGATAGACACACCGAACCTCAATCTCAAGAAAGTGCTGAACACAAAGTCACGAAAGGGAGCAGATGTGGGCTCAGATCATCACCTAGTTCAAGGAACCTTCAAGGTGAAGCTGGAATGCTCCAGAATAACCTGAGACAGACCACTATTCAAGTTCGGCGTTCAGAAATGAAGGACAAAACTAAAAGAATGCCTTCACTACAGATCAGAGAAAAGTCGGGGATAATACGTGGCATCACTGAAGAAGCCTGCGTGGAAGAACATTGGAACTCTCTGAAGGTGATGTTCAAAGAAACGTGTACAACCATTCTAGGAAGATTGAGGAGACAAGACAAGAAATGGCTGTCAACTGGAAGCTAAAAGAAGAGAGGACAGGAGGATGGTGAAAGAAGATGATCCAATGCAAAGATGGACAACAGAAGGAGAAGCTGAGTTCAATGTACACTACACTGAATGAAGAGAGAAGTGAAGAAGAGCTCTTGGAGAGACAGAGGACAATTCTTCGACACATTAGAAACTGAAGCGGAAGAGGCAGACCGCAGGTGAAAGAGACCTTAGGACATTATATTAGATGCCCAGGTCACTTTTTATCTGGGAAGAGATCAACCCAGATGATGAAACCGAAAAAAGATGCTCAGGGGAACCTGATAACTAAGGAGAAGAAACGAATAAAACAATGGGCTCACCACTTCAAAGGACTCTTGAATCGACAATCACCTGCAACTCGTCTGGAAATACCACCTACAGAACGCACAGAACTGTCAGTGGATATCAGTCGTCTAGCAAAAGCAGAAATCTTGAACACGATCAAGCTAGTGAAATTGGGGAAGGCAACAAGACCGGATGGAATTCCTCTTGAAGCACTGGAAACGGATCTAGAGACCTCGGAGAATATCCTCACGCTACTATTATAGAAATTTTTGAAAGAAGGAAAAATGCCTACAGATTGGAAGAAAGGCTATTCTGTCAAACTATCAAAGGACAGTGCCTTAAGACTCTGCAGGAACTGGTGCAGAATCAAAATCTTCTCCACCCCACGTAAAATACTAAGTCGCGTTACCCTAGATACAAAACTCCATCCAGAACAAGCTGGGTCTAGGAAAAGTAAATCATAAGCTAATCAAATTGCAACTCTACGCATCATCATTGAACAAAGCATTGAATGGAAGTTAAATCTACACACCGACTTTGAAAAGGCCTTAGACAGCGTTCACAAAGAAGCAATTTGGAAACTTCTCCAACTCTACGGAGTACCCCAAACCTTTACTAACCTCGTACAACAGATATGTAACGACAGAAGAAAAGGGCCAGGCAATAGATCGTTTATTGAGAAAATCAAGAGGTATTCGTAGATTATGTGCATTATTATTTGTTATTTAAGCAGAGAAGCAACGTCTTATGATTGGTTTTCTTTGCTGAAGGTAATTCTGTACTGCTTGTGACCGTTGCTTACAAAGTAATCGATATATCTGCGAATCGTATTTGCACACGTTAATTCTGCTGTGATTGGTTGTTGAGTTCCACAAGGTTCTTGTTTTTTCTCATAAACGTTGACGGCAATTGTCTAGAATTTTGTCTTGCAGACATCTCTCACCACAGATACATGATGGTTGCACATACCAAGTGATTCACAACGGAAAACTCAGAGATACCTCTACAGTGACATAACGCACCAGGCGCTAAAGTGGAACCCAAATGGGAAACAACGAGTTGGATGTCCGAGGGTAATGTGGAGCAGATCGTATGAGGAAATGAAAGCCTATGGGCAACCATGCAGCCAGAGAATACTACAAAAGACAAGATGGGTTTGAACATAATGAGATTGTTAGATCTTGTAACATTTAGATCTTATCCGGATAATTTTAGCAGGAGTTTCTACTTGAAGGCTTTCAGAAATCACACATAGAGAGCATTTTGATGTTTAAGTTAGGGGTCGATGAGTCTTTTGGTTTTCGTCACCTGTCCAATTTAGCAATGAGTTCGGTGGGAACATCACATGAGCAATACTGAGTTCTGATGGTCACTTGGATATCAACTGGTTGCATTATCTTACAGCAGCTCCAGCAATTTGGACACTTATGTTGCTGAATGTGTCAAATGAGCATGGCTTACTGACTTAAAGAACTTAATGATATAATGAAGAACATTTACGCTGGAAAAGAGTTAAAAAATCCCAACCGATTCACTTTAATTTAGAAAATTACTCTTGGATATTATTCGACAGATGTTTTTATTTTATTTTAATTGCTATCTAAACTACTTTCACTACTATCCTTGTGGAACACTTAGTTCAGCAAAAAAGGTTGAATGGCGAACAAAGACGCAATGTTTCACTGTTACAATACTATTAGATAATTGATAAAGGAATAATATGAAGTAATGAATATTGACACTGCGTAAAAAGCCAACCGGTTTATTGGTAAAACAGACTTGCAGAATGGTAAATACCACTAAGTTTGAAATGAGGTAAAGCATAAAAATTGATTCATGTGAAAAACCCAACAAATATTTTTATGGCATACAGGACGAACATATTGTGAAAATGTGAAACATCATATACCAACATAAATGCTTACTTCGGAGGCTATAACATCAACTCTATAAATTTTTGGGGGGGGGTGGTCAACCGAAATAACTAGAGAATGGTATACATAATGCCCTAAGTGGTTGCAAACAAATAGTGGTTTCTGTCTATGACATTCATGAACCCGTCAGAATCAACAGACACACAAGCGAGAACACGAAGAACGATGGGATGAAATAGAATTGCCAGCGATGTTATATGACTTAGTGATATTGATGCAAAACTTTTCACAAAGGGTATCAATTCATGTTACTATACCCTATTAATATAAAACATCAAATACGCACACATGTAAATTCAAGGATCTTCGCTATCTACGCCATCTAATAAAAAACTGAGTTTGGTTGATTAACTGGATATAATAATTCTGAACTCCTCCACATTAAATAAGTAACTTAAAGGCAAATATACTTGAACGGAAACCACGTGGACTTCAGATTAACAGGATGAAATGACAGTTTTGGAATATTTTCCAGACGATAACTCTGTATTTCGTTTCAGACCATTTAGTCATTTATGTTATTAATTCTCTGTAACGCGATACAACTTGAGACGGAAACCTTTGATATTTACAAAATTATTTTCACAAAAAGACATGTAGCCCTGCAATGCTCCTTATTTGGCTTAGTGACGATGATTCTGTTTTCAAACGGAGTTGAGGCAAACCATAACATAGAGAATGTAAATTATGCGTTAACAGACCATATTATATAGATAACAATAAATTACATTCATGTGAGAGCTACAGAATGATTGCTTACCGCCTTTAACAATGACACTTTGTGCGATAGCTCATCAGCTCTGCGGTTATTTTCCTGCTCTAAAAGCCCTTGTGTGTCATTCATACCCTTGATGTGTTCTGACCGTTTATGAGACACAACTGCTTGGAAAGCCCAAACTAAGCCTTCTGAGTTGGAACCTGACCTTGAGAATCTAAAATACCCGGGCAAACCTCTCAAGAGACAGACCATATGAGTGTTCGAAGCCTAATATTCAATATCTTCCTGAAGAGCTTGTCTGAACCTAGTGATCTTTCTGTGCTTGCTTTCATATCTCAAGCGGAAGTTTCGGGTCACATATGGATTTCACCACTTTGTATTGTCGCTCTTGTCAGTCGCAGCTCCGTTGAATAGAGTGAGTGGACGGGCATCAGTCTATTCTATTAGTAATTTATGAGCTAAACGAAGATAATACAGACCAAATTATGAGGCAGCCACTTCTACCAAAAGAACTCTATAGGTTAGAAAATCTAACCTCAACTGTGTTACTGTGCTCCAATAAACCTCTTCTCGGACTCCCTTCAAGCACCAAATTTTCAATCACTTTGTGTATACACTTGGTTACTCACTATTTTGAAGATTTTCCCTAAGTCACTTAAGACTTTGATCTGTCTTAGCCTATAAGGGCTTTCAATTCGGTCCCTAGATAGTTGATTTTCTTAGTCCCTTTTTCCCTTGAAAATTTTGGTTCGCCTCCTTCTATGTTCTCCAAGCGATTGCCATAAGAAATGTTAATGCAGCATGCCGTTAAGATCATGTTGGGTTTATGTATATGCATAAATAACTCAGGCGTAAGTGCGCCTAACTTTCTGCACACAAAGAGAAATATCAGGATGATGTCATGACCTTTTGCTGTAGATGAAGAGAAGACTATCTGCGTTAGCATGATGCGGAGAAATGTTTCCCTTAAACGTCTATTTGGTTTGGTACAATTACCGGTGGCGGTTGGTCTATCCAGTGAACAATGCGAAATCTTCATGCATTCAGTTATCATTGAGTGACCATGTGCATGTATGTGGATCCTGGAGCATAGTTTTTTCGGCACTAAAGTAATGAAGACAAATAAAACCGGTAACCATACAGCAATACCTTCCGATGCCCCGAGGAGGGTATCCTTCAGGCAGACGATATGCGACACAATACCTGCATAGTGACCTTAGTTCAGGATGAAACTTAAACCTTCATTCTAAGACTTTTTCAGAGAATAATTATATGTGGATCATAATCAAACAATATGGTCAGACTTAGAAATTGAGATATATTCTTCGCAGAATACTCTGCAGTTGTTCCAGTATGCTGGGTCTTTAGAAGTACATGACCGACTTTTTGAGGCGAGTTAAAGTACAAAACGTTTTAGAAGCTGAGGGTGTTAACGTTCATGGATAGTATCATCCATACTAACGCAAGATTAAGTACCCACAACCTCTGTAGTATTTGTCCCGGGTAGACTAAAGGCAATTCAAAACAACAGAATTGAAAAGTGCGAGGTTGATTGCCTAATTAGCTAGGGGAGGGCAGCATCCGATATTCATTGATGAATGCTGTGGCTAATAATTCCACAGGATCACCCACCGCTACAACAGTATGCTTTTCATCCCAAGTATTCATGTAAATGATGTTCACATTCATAAACCATCCCAGTTATGAGAGAGCTTTGCTCATAGTTTAACTGCTGGATTATCGTGTCCGAGGCTAGCGGCAAACGGGCATTTTTACTCAGATCCAATCTGTTCAAACTCTATCACACCAACAGAGCATCATCCATTTCTCAAGTGGAAAGAGGGAAAATATGCTAGAGAAATAGCCCTTTCTTTATATGGAACAGCTTCGCGTGAAATAATATACTGCACATTGAAATACTACTAATCGATCCCTAAATAAAAGAAAATGCTTTGAAACCAAGTCTGATGAGAATTTTTGCACCATGCATTCAAATACTTTCTGAAATAAAGTCCTATTGTTGTTGCTTCCTCTCTATAATCGGTGTTATTTGTTTTGCCTATAACTTTAACCTAACTTTCTGTGTATTTGCCTACATTATTTCGAAAGCTGATCAATAAGGACGCAGGTTACATAAATACTGAGTCTCCAATATCCACTATCATTTGATAAGTTTATACAAGCTTTAAGATTTCTCCCTATTGACAAATCGTCTTTCCAAATGGATTGTGGGATTTCAGTACAATCTATCGACCAGACCGTTGCAGCTTCGCTAGACGTGATAAAAACAGATATGCAAGTCTACTTTTTCGAGAAAGTGAATGATCTTTACCACGTCAGTGGCATAATTGGGACTGATAAATTTCATTTCACCGGGGCACTCTGAAGAAAGCGATAACAGTCAATTTGAGAAGGAATCTAGGAAGCGAGTAGACTATACAAACGCACGTTATGGCATAAGTATTCGAGGTATGACATGTAAGGCAGTGATAGTGCATGCACACATTATGGGAACAAAGTAGATGAGCAGAAGGAGACTGTCAGCCACGTCTCGTAAACCGTCAATGCCCAGCTCTTGCTACTCTGGGACTCACGCTGTTCCTCGAAGCCTCTCAGAAACGCTAAGTACGAACGGACGCAAAAATCAGAATCCAGTTTGGCGACTCGAGAATTATTTATTCTAACATCAACATATAGCCATTGTACAACTAAGCTTTACAACTAAGGTCTATGAACAAATATTACAATAATAAATCACAATATCACTTCTGACGGTTGTCTCCTGACTTCTTTCTGAACAGCGACCGATGAGACGATGACTGGTGTATTGATGCCTCCGCGAAAATTGGGGAAGTTGGTTTTGAACAAACAACCATGAATTGGTCGTTCAATCTTCAGCTACATTGACAGAGACTCTTGTGAATAAGTGTTAGAATAAAGATCATAAAAATTCAGTGAATTATATCGGAAATATATGGGCAATGGATGCCTTTGCTCTTTTTATCTGAAGTCGGACAAACTGACAAGATGTGGCACAGAGTTTGCTTCAATAAATCCTAAACTGGTTCTATGGGTTATTTATCCGCCAAATACTATATTTTTGTATTCGATCCAGATATTCATCACTTGACGAGTAGCAAATAATGTCCCTTTTCGAGAAGTAATTTCTTTTAGACTTTGTATTAAGTAGCGCCAGGACGATCACTTATATCTTATTGGGCTTTGGAAACTACTTGAAGTGTGCAGTCAGGTAGACCTAATTTCATCTTCAGTTCACTTACTTGAGATGGCTCGCCATTGTCTAACGCTAGAGCCATTTGAGAAATTTCGCAACAGTTTAATCATAAGTTGACTGAAGAGCCTCAGACATAAAGGCGAAACGAGCCTAACTAGAGTAATTAAACACATTTACCTGATATGTGGCGAATTCTACTAGTCCCACGCTGAATAGGGAGAAATGAAGAAAATTATAAAAGAGAAGTTTCGAAGTGATGGAGGTATGATTGGTATATTGCTGAAAAATAAATTGTTTCCGAAAAGCCACATGGTAAATAATACCGTTTCACTGTGTGATATATCTGACAAATAAATTATAGTGGAATTATGCAGTACCACAGTTCCCAAGTTTTGCACACTTAACAACAACTTTAGTTGAGCGTGCACTCTTTTAGCACAATGGCAGGAGGGTAAATGAAGTGTAAAATCCTGCCCAAACGCACAGGCATTCATTGCCTCACTCAGCAAAAATCAGCGCATAAGTAATCATGCAAAGAGAAGCAGAGGCGGAGCCCTTGATTAGCAATACTTTTGAAATGGTCATAACACCGATGAAGCCCAGTTCAAGATTTTGTATTCAAAAAGTTAGATATGATCATATCAGACCATTATGAGACCCCCAAAATAACCATGACCTGCAGCTCACATCATTGCCAATATGCGCATTAATATGAGAAGCAGCCTCCACAGGGAAACGACAGATTGTGTTGTGGTAATACAGTATTATACTTAAAAAGACTGGCTGGATAAGAGCTAGGCAGCTTCGTTTTGGTGCAATTATCTACTCGCACAATCTGTGCAAATCACCATCAATAAATAAGTATTTCAGCAGTCGCAGGTGTTAAGTTCTCCCTTCGCTAACTGAACCGTTGTTAAGGACGGCCTGGCCACTGGGTTGTATGAGGCAGGCTGAGAAATCAAAAGGGCAGTGTGGGTAGCGCTCAGGTTTAGCGGGACCGCTAACTCAACATCATCGGTGAGTGTTATATCTAGTCGAAACCAACTGGAAATGGGCTAAAGTCCATTTAAGTAGCTTAAACAGTTGAAATCCTAGAGAATCTTCATAGGCAACCAAAGAGAATGGCTGATCACAAAGTAATAGTGGATCTGCATCTCCATCAGATAGAATCATCGGAGGAAAAATATTTAAATAGCTCCGTGAGAATCTTCACAGAACACAGACACACATTTTAAACTAGAAAGTCATGCGATATCTTTTGTTGAAATAGAATGGGAAACCAGAGGATTTGTTATTAACACTACATGGTGTTCGAAGGCGTGCACGTTCGCATATTTATTCCTTTAATTCATATTGAAATTATCGATTTGAGAATTATCAACTGAAGTTCGAAGTACTACAGTGGAGTGTTTGTCAGGCAACACAAATGCCTACATGCGAATAAAAAAATGATTTTGAAGAAAGAACGACCGATGGCTGCCCGTAGTTTCAGGTCCTTATGGGCGATTCGAAAGGCCTTTACTAGAATTACCAGAGATATCTTCACCTCCTTATACACATCTCTGGTGAGGTCAAGACTGGAAAACTGCATCCAGGCCGCCAGTCCTTGTCTGAAGGGGGATTCACACATTCTGGAAAGTGTCAGAGGAAGGCAACACGTATGGTTCACGGCATAGCTAACTTATTATACGAGGACAGACTAGACAGTTTAAATCTACTCTCACTGTCATACCGTAGGCACAGAGGAGATTTAAGCACAAAATTTAAAATCCTAAATAATGACTACGAGCCTAACACATTTTCTATTTTCCTTCCCACCAGGTCGGAACACCTTAGAATACATGGTAGGAGACTTCAAAAGACAGGGAGAAACTCTGTTGTTGTTGAGTACTGGTTCTAACACCGAGTCACAAACTCTTGGAACCGACTCCCAGAAGAAGTGGTGTCTGCAGCCTCAACTGATTCATTCAAGAAGGGTTTGGACAAGCAAAGAAATTTACTAGAAAAGTATAAACATAGGCCCTAAGCCTTCTATCCTCAACCAATAAATCTAAATCTGATAATGGTCTTGTAACGAACTTTGTTTAAATATTTGCTCCTATGTTACCACTCATTGGTGCATTTTTGACTATGTAAACCGTAAATAGTTTGGAGATTTATTCGTTCATATTTTGTTTCCAACTGTCACATTGTCTTGCCTTCACAGTGGCAGTTCACCAGCTGTTTTGCCTGCTCTTATTATTGACCTGTATATTACTATATGTGCCTGCTTAGTTATAAATTAGATTTTAGGATTAAGGTTTCTATGTGGAACAGAAGAATTACAACCTACCTTAATCCTCTATATTACGTATATGTGCTTGTTTTATACCCTTCTAATTGTGCATACACCACTTATTACAGCAATCTGCGGACATGTTTCACTTAATACTATTATCCTTAGAATTTCTTCAAATATTTAGGTTATCTGCATCGAGAACTATAGGAGATCTAAAGTAACTAATTGATATGCAAAACAAGTAAAGCGGGGTTTAGAACGCCACATTTTGGTGGTCCACTAGGTGACACTGTCCATGAAGAAACTTCTCAGTTGGTCCTGGTCCTTTCTCTCTCCCACACTTGATTGAAAAAGCTACTCATTTCGTGGACAGTCTTGTGTGAAGCACTTTATTGGAAGGCTTACCTGAATCATTGAAAACGACTTCGGTGGCTTTTTTGCTGTTAATACACTTGACAGAGTTTTACAATGCTATTAAAAGTTTTGCTCAACACGACAGGCTCCCTCGGAAACTGTACTGAGGTTTGTTTTCTGTGATAAATGTCTTGATTAGCCTTTCCAGTATCTTGACCAGATTGCTGGTAAGACTAATATTAATGTACTTTAAAGACAGTATCCAGATCCTTCCTTGTAGATAAGGGTTGCTATGGAATCTTTGCAGTCAAGCAGTAACATTTCATGTGAGAGAGATAGCCTGAAGACCATAGTTAGTGAGCCAGGTACGCAAGTCTCCAAATCTTAGAAAATCCTTGATCTAGGGTCATCTGGTCCCTGTATTTCTCTCTTTCTAGTTCACCTGTGGGCTGAAACATGATGTTTCAGTCAACGTAAAATGATACTACCTCGTCTTCCTGTTGTGCAACCAGAGAAGATTCAGATTTCAGATTTATTGGTTGAGGATAGAAGGCTTAGGGCCTATGTTTATACTTTTCTAGTAAATTTCTTTGCTTGTCCAAACCCTTCTTGAATGAATCAGTTGAGGCTGCAGACACCACTTCTTCTGGGAGTCGGTTCCAAGAGTTTGTGACTCGGTGTTAGAACCAGTACTCAACAACAACAGAGTTTCTCCCTGTCTTTTGAAGTCTCCTACCATGTATTCTAAGGTGTTCCGACCTGGTGGGAAGGAAAATAGAAAATGTGTTAGGCTCGTAGTCATTATTTAGGATTTTAAATTTTGTGCTTAAATCTCCTCTGTGCCTACGGTATGACAGTGAGAGTAGATTTAAACTGTCTAGTCTGTCCTCGTATAATAAGTTAGCTATGCCGTGAACCATACGTGTTGCCTTCCTCTGACACTTTCCAGAATGTGTGAATCCCCCTTCAGACAAGGACTGGCGGCCTGGATGCAGTTTTCCAGTCTTGACCTCACCAGAGATGTGTATAAGGAGGTGAAGATATCTCTGGTAATTCTAGTAAAGGCCTTTCGAATCGCCCATAAGGACCTGAAACTACGGGCAGCCATCGCGCGACAGTGTGCTGTAGTTTTTAATTCGTGGCTAACTATGACACCTAAGTCCAAGTGAGTCTGAACTGATGGAAGTGTTATTCCCTCTGGTTTGTAGGAGCTTGTGCTTGATTGTCCAATGCGCATGGTTGCACATTTTGCCACATTGGTCGGGAGCATCCATTCAACGGACCATTCTGACAATTCAGTCAGGTCCTCTTGCAACGTGAATGTATCACTGTTGCCCTTCAGCTCTCTCCAAATTTATAAGTCATCTGCGCATAGGACCATAGGAGAGTCGGTGAGCAGAGGTAACTCATTGATATACAGAATGCTAGCAGTAGTGATGAATAATGTGTAAAGCCTGGATGAGTTGTCTGTAAACGCCTCTGCTCTTTTCCTGCTTCCTTTCGATGGTGTTGGTATTAATAACCAGGTTTGACACTTCATTGGACGTTTTATTTCTGAGATTGATGTGCAGAAATATTTTCTTGGGTTGTACAGTTGCGTCTTATGCTGGATGCAATTCCACCTTTACCCGTGACTAACCAATTTCAGGAATTTATTTTTCAGGTTAGCAGTATGGCTTTCTGGCCTCTAAAGTCTTAAGTGTGATAAGCACTTTCCAGCAACTGCGTTCATTCAGAAGTAGTTCGCGGGTCTCCTGGTTTGTTCACTAGGCAGATAGAAGTGTTCTCCGCCCTCTAGAGGAAGACTATGAGATGAAGCTTTAGGTTCCCCGGGAGTAAATTTCCTAAACTGACTCTATCCAGCTCCCACATGAAATTCCAAATTTACATCTGAAACCTGTGATGAGGCTACAGAATAGATTGCATTTATGTCGTCATTCCATATTTTCATGCTTTTGTAAGTTGGTGGTGGTTATGCTGCTGACATGTTATGCTATGCCAGCCTTACTAAACGTAATGATCCTAATTACCCACTTAATCAGTACACCATCTTACCCGCAATTACTGATACCAAAGCACAAATCAAAAACCCTTAGTTAACTAGAAAAATATTCTGATGAGCAGTGTATTTAATGTAAAATGTTAAGGTTATTTGAAGGAAAAATTCTTGGAGTTGTCTGAGTGATTTACCTGAACCATGAACTATGAAGCTGTGTCTGTTACCAGCACAAAGGAGAATCGTGGATTGACATCCAAACATAGTCGAGTGAATATATTTTAAAACTCAATGCATCAGTTTGATCTATTTATTTTAGTACCAGGTTTACTTTGTTGCTGTGAAAGATACACTATAATCTTACCTTATCCTTCTACCTTTCAGACTGTGGTGTCGATTAAATGGACTACTACCATTAGCCGAACGAAAGGCCTTTATGATTTCTTGTTGCCTGTCGGTAGGATAGGTTATCATCATTAAAGATAACAGGAGATTCTTGAAATGAGAAACTCTAACTCTGAGACGTCTAACCACTTGTTGAGAATTGAAAGTCATTTACTGAAAAATGAGGTTAATAGATTGCGATTAATTCTTATTTTCTCAGAGAGAAATAGGGCAACTAAAGGAAGAAGTAAATGATATTCAGTCTAGGTCCCATGACATCCTTAACAACTTGAGTAAGCTTTCATCATGCGACAGTCATGACGCTGTTAAAAATCTTGAAGATCAGTTAGATACACTCAAAGAGGTAACTCTGTGGTTTTCGAAATATTTGCACAGGAACTAAGGTATGAAAATATTCTTCGCTCAAAGATTGAGGAGGAATTGCAATCTTCTTTGAATGAACTAAGGTTTTACCGGACATCCACTGCAGATGATATTGCATACCAAGAAAAAAATGAGCTAGAGTCGCTATATGAAAATTTTATCACCAATTTTGTGAGTGAATTAAGAGCGCAAATACATTCCTGGTGAGTAATTTTACGCTTCATATTGTGTTTTGTGCGATCTAATCTTGATTTATTTTGTCATTGTATTCATTTAATAACTTAACGGTATCTTTTCAAACGCTTAAAATGTTAGTTGTAAACAAAACATACGGTTCATATTTTCGAATATACTTCTTCAAAGCCCTTTTAGAATATTCTGTGTTTTGTTCCCATAAAGTTGAATCAAATAATAATAAAACAAAGACAACATAATTGGGACTTTTGAAGGGACTGATAGTTGACTAGTGTTGATTTTATTACACACCAGAATCGGTCAGTAAAGTTTACGTCCCGGAATAAGTTATAGTTTAATATGATAGCTCCTTTTTGTATGAACTTTTTCCCCTAAGTGCATCAGCTAATTAATTCAATACAAAGCCATACCTTTTCGACCATATATTTTTGCCTTAATTTTTCATTCTCTCACCCTTAATTTGTAAATTTTTTTACCTGGTAAGTATAATGTAGAAAAGAAACAGTGTTTAAAGAATCTGTTAATAGTGCATACATAATAAGTGGCATCTATTGGCTAAACATACATCTTTTAGCTTTTTAAGACATGGTAGCCAAGCTGATCAACCAGAGAATATGATTCGTGCTCTGAATGATGTGAAACAGACAAACAAAATCTTTCTATCGATAAAAAGTCCTTTATGTTCGCATAAAATCATAATTGTCTCTTCAATAATAACTAATACCTAGTTAACCAAGAAGTTCTACATTTGGATTAACATGTCTCAACCAGTTGCATATTCTAGCTTCTAAAATATTTTAAATTGGAGTCAAATGTATAAATATTGTATGAGCCTTATTACGATTTTTGCATATAGAATAGCAAAGTAATTCTACGTTTTGCATACGGATGATTTGATTCAAGAGTGATTTTAAAATAAACCAACGGAGAAATGCAATAAAGGAGGATAGTTATACGAATATCAATGAATATATCCAGAATTCCTGGAATGACTAGGAGTGGACAGCCTTGACTGTATGACTTAAAGTCCCCAGCTATTGACTATTGCAAGGCAACACATTAAAAATGCATGATTCCAAACAACAATCAAACCGTTGACTTTTTTTAAACTAGTCTTACTTTCTTGTAACAAAGTCATAACTAGATAATCATGAGGCAATGTCATACGCGTTTTACAATGCATTTCGTCACTTGAAGCTCCGTGATTTAACTTGATAAAATACATAACGGAATCTATTTATTTGCTTATGAATGTCTTAAAGTTAATTAACACCACTGCTGTGTTGTTCTACGCATTCAGCCCATACCTTCACACTTGGAATATAAAGTATTCAGTGACTGCAATTCAGAACACTAAAACAGGTAACAAAAATATATTTGAAGAGAGATTCGAATGGACATTATTATTGGATGCTATTGTTTACTATAAAGCAACATTTTGAAGTGGTAAATAAGCACTATTGCATAAATCTGGTTAATTAAACTATAATAAGTATAAAAATACCTTTTGTTAGCTTTACATGCACGTGTGGTCAGTGAAATATCTATCTGGTTCCCTTAAAGAGTATTGGCGTCAGTGTTTAGCATGAAAATCAGAGAAAGTGCATACATTTGATAAATACAGATTGCATGGAGGATTTCATCATGAGCTGACATCAGTTAGAGAACCACTGAACAGCTGTTTCTTCCCAGTTCGGGACTCTTCAGCAGTATGCATCCACCGGGGTTCGAACCCAGGACCTTGTGGGTACAAGGCGAGCTTGTAGACAATTGAGCCACTGGGACCCGATCCAATGGTCCTTGAATTCTAACTTCTGCCAATTCGTGACATAGCCGCACGAAAGGCCCTTACGAATCCTGGTTACCAGTCGGCGGGATAGGTTGTCCACTACTCCCAGATTTTCCAGTGGTTTTCTAACTGATATCAGCTCATGATGAAATTCTCCATGCAATCAAACAAAATCCCTACTAAACCAATACTTGAAAATATATACAGATGTCATATATAGGTTTTGTTAGACTACTTGGATAGTGGGTAAGTTTGTTTTTGTTATTTGAAGTTTGATACAATCAACTTTTCTTGTGTCAACATTAAATGGGGACTTTAGTTTTGTGGTGGTATTCTAAAATACGGTTGACTAGATTTTTGATGGTTTCAAAATGGAGACAGTATCAATCGACATACGTAAGGAGCTTCTCTCACTAGTAAATGCAATCCATCAAGTCTTCTGTTTTATTATGTTTTACTGATAGATATGAGATCAGAAACCAAGGCACCACTGAATACACTTGTGTAAGGCTATAGAAATAAACCTTTGTCCAACCTACACTCATTTATATAATGAGTGACTAAAGTTTGTTGTCCACTTCAGAATGATTTTAATGCAGCTACATTAACTAAATTTAACACTAAATGGCGTCTAAAGAGAAACAAATCTGAGATAAAGTGAAATAATGCATTTAAGCCTTTCCAATCAACACGAAGTTTCTTAGTTGCTGCTTTTATTAGAACCAAATCACTTTAATACTTTTATGTTTCCGCCCAGAAATTACCTTGCATCTCCTTAATTCAAAGAATTCAGTGTGAGATAAATATTTTACAGAATAAAATTAACTAATATACACTAGCGTTCATAATAAAAAGGATTTCCAACAGTCTTCTATAGGCTTCTATCAACAGCTTCTGTTGCTCAATAGTGAAGTTTAGACGGCCACCCAGGAAGGAAAAGCGACAAGAAGTTCTGGGATCAAGTTACTCAAGAACCTAACACCCCACAGATACGTCGAAGAAAGTGAAGATGGATAGGACATATGCTGAGGGAACCGCTCAGGGACATCATCCAATGGGCCATCGCTCGAGTGGAGCCTGAATAGGGGACGATGAGTTTGGTGAGGATCTGACGGTGATATGAGGGAAACAGCAATGAGGAAGGAGGTGAAAGTTTATTGGCAGTCATGAGACCAGCTTAAAAAAGAATGCAGAGAATATGGTGAAATGGGAGTGTCCTGCTGAAGTCATATTTTCCAATCGGAACCCAAGGAAATAATAATACACTAACATCCAAGGTTACGCAAGGCACCTATACAGGATCGCCTTTGCCATCTCAAGAAATCATAAATAATCAAGCCTCATTAGTATAAGATTAATCCACAACGTAAGGATTTATATAAAGTATTTTTATAATAATTGCTGATATTTAATGTTAACCTACAATTTCAGTCATTTTTAGAACCGAGTTAAAGTTTATCATTTCGTATAAGTGTGCGTAAATATTTATTACAGGTACATTTTTCATGATTTGATTCCTATCATAGAGCATACACTTTTTAAAGAATTGTATTTAGAAGCAAGTTAATCATCACAATAATTTCCTAATCATGTGATATATTACTATGAAGGAGAAATATAACCGCTTGCTTAAAATTAACAACACCGACTATCACATATTCATATTTGTATTTAATCAAGCATCCGTAATAGGTCAGGGCGACTGATTGACTGCAAGTCATTTTGACCTTGCTTACAGTCTTTTAATATTCTTATTTTAAATGTTTCTGTGACGAAGTTCGGAGCAGACTTGTGTGAGGAATTTCGGAGTAATTCTATTTATGTAAATACTCAATGTTATCTATTTCCAGTTTGAATAAATTTAGCACAGAGATTTTGTTGACTGATATATTGGTTCTTATTCAGCTGACTTCGATCCAATTAAAATGCCTTTAATAAATCTTTGTTCACAGCTTGTTATCACCTTCTGACGGACAAAAAATTACAATAGGAAGCAGGCCTGATAAATATAAATGCAATGGACAAGTTATTGGTTCTAGTAATCTACAAGAAATAATGAATGAATTTAAGGTAATTAATTTTTTAGAAAATCAAAACAAGTGATTCAGCGAAGAGACTCTTTTCAACGAATTTATCATCAAGCTGTACAGTCGTATATATATGGTTCTTTTTAAGAAGTTATATCCGGTGAGGGAATTGAATCTTAGGTGTGAATGCATAAAATAATAATAATAATCATATGAAGTTCAATTAAAACTAAAATGTTTGTGATTATAATCGTAGTTAAATGTCAAGTGGCAAAGCAGATTAATGTCATATATAGAATAATTCATAGGATGGATAGAACTTGAAAAAGGATGTGCAATTATAGGATTAGTAGACAAATCGAATAAAACAAAAACGTTACGTAATATTGTGTGAAATTTGATAGCATAGAATTTAACGTTGTAAAAAAGAATTGATTTAGAATGACAAGTGGAACAAGTGAAATAATACCGGGGACAGTTCAAAGTGAGAATAGTAATAATAACAATTGACTTAATAAGGAAGAGTATACAAATTGAATAGACAAAATGAAAAATGAAAAATTGGTAGAGCTAAAATATGATTGGGGATTATCATATTTTAGCATAGAGGGATTAAGACCATGAAAGTTGGAGGGGTTGAACGAACTTTTTCTGTACACAGAGATCTGGCTTTTCTGTTTCGATAGCCAAAGCTTCAGCAATACAGATGAGTCGGGTACGTAGGGATTTGGGTAGATTGCTCTTTGCCTTGTAGATGACTTTAAAGGCGGAGGCTATAGAGATAGGGTGATCATTATCGACCAGATGTTCTATGATCGCGCTTCTTATTGCTCCACTTCCACCTTTTCGTAGCCATGCAGGATAATGTTCTTGCACCCTCTTGGACAAAACTCGAGTCGAACGACCGATATACCTAGCTCCACAAGAGCAGGTGAATTGATAAACGCACATAGAGTTGGTCAACATTGGGATCTTGTCCTTCAGGTTATTGAACAATAATGGTCGGTTAATAAAAGCTATTCTCAGAGAGGCAGCAGGGAATGTTCTTTTCAGGGACTGTGATATCCTTCGTTTCATGATATCGGAAGCTAAGTCCCCTTTGAATTCTAAGCTCATGTAAAGTATTTTCTTGGGAGCGGTTGATAAGTCACGTTTTGTAGGCTTTGAATGTATATTCTTATCTATAAAACGTGGTGGAAATCCATTTTCCATTAGGATTTTCCTCAAAGTGTATAACTCATCTTCCACAGTATCAGTGCTACATATGCGCCGAATACGAGTGGCAAGCGACCGGACCAGGTTTCGTTTTCGACCAATAGGTACCCAGCTATAGAAATTTGTCAGTTGACCATTCCATAACAGCCTACGATAAATCGATCTCTTCAGAGTTCCATCGGTCCTTCTTGATAAGTTCACATCGAGGAAATGAATGCTAGACTCGTTCTCCATTTCGAGTGTGAATTTTATCGCAGGATGGCACTCATTAAATACACTTAATATATTATTCAGGTTACAATCAATATTACAAATAATAAAGGTGTCATCTACATACCTTTTATATATTTGAAAGCTTTGGATCATAGGCTTCAGGGAACCATTTTCTAGACTGGACATAAAAACGTCTGCAAGGAGAGGACCCAAGGGAGAACCCATCGCAATACCATCCTTCTGCCTGTAGATTGTTTCATTGAAAGTAAACTGTACATTCAATGTACATCTCAAAAGTAGTTCTTTAAGATCTGTAGTAGGTATCCCTATGTTCAATTTGTTGTCTTCAATATATTTGCATATAAAACATATGGTCTCTGTCAGTGGAACGTTCGTAAATAAGGATTCTACATCCAAAGACAACATTTGTTTATTCGACGCATTTATATCCTGTATACATTCAACAAATTGGAAGGTGTCCCGAAGGGAATGATTAGATAGTTGCCCCCTGACTGGTTCGAGGATTTCAGCTAACCACCCAGCTACTGGATGATAGGGCGATCCAGACATATCCAAGATAGGGCGAAGTGGAACTCCAGCTTTGTGTATTTTCGGTAGACCATACAGTCTTGGTATTAGAGATCCTGTTGGTCTGATCTTTTCGTATAATTCTTCACGAATGAGATGATTGTTCTTCATTCTCTTTAAAGTATCGGTAAGTTGTTTCTCAATTAATTTTTTAAAGGTAATAAATATTTCTATAAATTTTGACTTCTGACAAAGAGATTCGATCATTCTGTCACTGTTTCATTTATTTTTTGGACATGTATATGATTTTTTTATTAGAAAATAATTCAAGTGAAATATTCTAAAGGAGAGACACATCTTATGCAATAACCGTGTTGTACTTTCACACATTAGGTCGTAAACTAATGATGCTACTCTTCACAGTTTCTAAGCCAGCCTATTTAGACAGAGTATTCACTTAGTTGATTTCCTAGAGGTCATCGGTTATCAAAAGGTTTTTTGCCAATAAGTTAACTTAGCTAAGGAACTGAGTAAAATGTAGGTTTCAAGTTAGATTCTGAATTGACTTTACTAAGAGAACTACTGGAAATTATGGAGTGGTAGATTCGTGTTTCGTACTAGTTTGGGACTCCTCTAAAGTATGCACCCGTTATGCCATGATGAAGTTGCATGGAGTTCTAGTAAGAAGTCTTGACCAGTTGGGTGGGAGGACGAATACTCGCTGATGACATTGGCTGGTGATTTCGCAATACACGGCAAATTGACCGAAGTTATAATCCATAGGCCAATGGATTCTCTCTCAGTGTCTGAGAATTCAATGAGCTTTCCTCGCAACCTCAAGGTACTGAGTTATATCCTCAATGGAATGAAAGATGTGTACTGCTAGAGAATCTCAAATTAAGACGAAACAGTTGTCTAGAACTCCCTGGCTTTAAATACTTCTTTCACCGAAGTCAACTCATGGTATAACGTGAAAAGAATCAAATCCATGTTAACCTATACTTAAAAATATGTAAGCTTTTCGTTCTTGTGTGAGGTCCAACTTTTACTTGAAAACAAAATAATCAAAGTAAAGATTAAGCTATACACTCTGTACCATAGATATATGGTGAATAAAACTCGTTACTGAATATGTGGATAGTCTACGCGTGTTGATGTCTTGGATAAATGGGACCTTCCTTTGTCGGGGAACTGAAAACCAACCAATAACTTGTTTTCTCACCTAACAATTAACCCACTACTTATTGTTTTTTTTTAATGAAGACAGTTTCGTAAATGATAAAATTCCATTTCCCTCACAGACCGAGTAGCTGAAATTTGTAACCGTGGCGAAAATGCTGTCAAATCACTTGCCGAATTGGAACATAAACATGTCATACTTCAGCAACAGTACAATGGATCCCACCAGTTAATTGAAGATGCATTACATAAGGTAAGTGGAAAAATCAAAAATAATAAAATATGAAGCATAATGTCGTGCTGACAAAAGTACCTAATTTTACTTTTTCATTTCCTTAAAATGTAATCTTTAAGTAAACTTTAACGAACAGGCTCTTATATGAATAGGAAACGACAGTTTACTAAATTCTATGTCTAAACAGTAGAATTGTTGATTATGTTTAGGGTTATTAAGAATTCCCAAAATTTACTTCCAAAATGAATCGAAAGGAATGTTAAATCGGATTAGAGGACAACTAAAAGCGATCAGTTTAACACACTGATTTGTTGAAATCTTTGGTTTTACTTCTATCCAGAAGCAAATCGTGAGAGATTGACAAAATAAGGTAACATTGACTCAATGAGACTCAGATACACTCATTATTTATAAAATTCGAAATTCCGAAACTTTCTAGTAATGCCCCCACTTGTCTTTATACTGTTTATTAATACCACTTATTTCCTGTTTGCATACATTTTTGGAGATTGTATGGCTTATTCAAGAATATCCAAAAACATACATTTAACTTTTAAACTTACTGCTTCTTCCAATCCATTACATTGTGGAGATATCAGTACCGAGCGACATTTTTTGATAAGAGTGTAGTAAAAGAAAAGATCTGTAGCTCAGGTGGACAATTTGCAATTAGTAGTGTTCTCTGAGCTGGTTAGTTTAGTTGCGGAGCTTTCTGCTGAAAATTGCGCTGAGGATGTTGTCAGAGGGATGACGAAAGCTCCACAACAAAACCAACCATCTCAGAAAACACGACTAATTGCGAGAGTGTAGTAAATGTAGCGCAGATCAAGAGTATAATGCTATCGATAATATTTACGTCAGAAAAAACATTTTTACTGTAAAATTTCATTTGAAAAGCATATGAGTAATATAACTTGTCATTATGCGATCATATCAATGAACTACAACGGTACAATTAGCGGGGATATGCAATAAAGCCACTCCTTCCATTGCATTTGGAAATTTGGGAGTCTAAAGTGATACATTTGTGTACGAATTCTTATGCTGGTACTTTTGAATATCTGAGTTATTCACGGTTATGATCAATAAACTCTTTTAATAATCTCCTTGCTAACTATACTCTCAAAAAACAGGTAATTTATAGTTCGGTATTTAAAACAATAATATCCTTGTTCACAATTTGTATTTGTACGAAACTTAAATCATAACTTTTTAAAAAGTTGCTTTCATTAAAATGAAGTCAACTAGAATTTTTATAGGATGTGCTACTGACAAGAATCTATCAGTACTATACCACGTATGCGCTGTTTTCTCCAAAAATTTTAAATAGCTAAGGAGGTGATTAGGCTGCAAAGAATAGAAATAAAAGATCATTTTAAAACAATTTTAAAAGCGTGAAATGAAGACAAAAGGAGTAGAATATAAAAAAATTTCAAATTGAAATTTCATCACGAGGTTTTTTTATTTCGTTGTAATTATTTCGACAAATAAACCATTCTTTTACCAAATATAATTGTGTTCTGCTGTTATACTTGTTGATTATTTCTTTCTTGGTAATGTATACTGATAATTAATATTATACTTTGATTGGAAACTAGTAACTAGTGCGATGTGTCTAGTCCTTTCTCTTCGGTGCAGACTGAATTCTATCAGTCAGGTTTACAATGAGGCTCGCCATCACGGTGAACATTGATATGATGATATTAGATGGTTAGAGGCAGTCAGCAGGAAGCCTTGGACCTAGGTTTCTCAGAATGGATACGAGTTCCTTCAATGTTGCAGATACACCTTGCTGACGAGTGCCAACTAGCGCGAAACCTAGTTCCAAGGCTTCTTGTGTCCGATTGCCTCCAACCATCTAATATCGTCAAATAATATTATCTTAGAGAAAAAGAAAGCATCCATGTATTCGTATGCCTACAATATTTCATAGATATATTTTAATGTAAATATCCATATTTTCTGAAATATGGATGTCCTAATAATCTCAACATTGTGCAACCAACGATAGTAGACAGTAGCAGAATACATCATTTACTACAAAAATTCCCAAGCTCACATATATTTGAGATAACCGGAATACAATCTAATGTCATTTATATAATATTAAGACTATGGGTTTTTATAGAGATTTGAATTAATTTCAATGTACATTTCATCAAGAAACTAAGCCAGCTAAAGAATCACTGAAAATCAAGGGGAATGGACATACATTTCGCCCTAGTTTGGGACTCTTCAGAAGTGTGCGCCCATAATCTCACTGCAAATTCAACTCAGAACCTTCGGGTTAAAAGCCTAGATCCGTTGGTCATTCAACCGGTTGGGCCAGAATACTGTGACCAGTGAATTCTAACTTCGTCATTTCGATGGGCATTCACTTCACCTTAGTATAATAAACCCTACTAGCCAAGACTTCCTATTACAACTTCAGGACATCCATCCAGCAGTCACCAATAAACTGGAGATTAGTGTGTAGATTATGGGTTCTGTAGAATGAATATATAGAACAGATATTACAGTTTTGAAAGATATATATTTCAAGATCATTAACTTTATATATTTTTATTTTCTTCACTATAGGTGGCTGAATTAATATCTTACGGTGAAAAATTAACCAAGGAGCGTAATGAAGCTGTAGAATGTAAAGAAGTCGCTGAAAGTGAACTTGAACAGTTAAGACTTGTGATTGACAAATTAATTGAAGATTCTGGTCAGCGTACACGTGAAGAGGTTGATAAAGTACGAGTGAAGGCCAATGAGAATATTGAAAAATTATTGCATGAATTGCATCATATGGAAAAGGTAAATTTAAAAAGTTACCTTTTTAAAAAATGATTTAATACTAATTTTTATGAATAGAGTTTGTAATCCTAAGCATACAAATAATTAAATATTGTCAACGATGAAGCATAGATAAAAGGTAATTGAAGGGATGGAAATAAGGTTGAACTCTTTCAATTAAGTATTTATGAAGTCTTTAACTGTTGTCATATTGGAAATTAGGCTTTTATTTCAGTTACAGTCATTTAGAATATGCAGATGATAACTGAAGGTGGACAAGATATTTTTAACGCGTACTGGGTGAGCCACCATCTTCCACGATAAGCAATATCAACCGAATTAGTCTTAGGCTGCAAAAGAGTTATCAGTAGTCAGAAGAAGACATTAACCAATTCATAAACTCTTCGACCGCTGGTTTCAGCCAATTTGGGAGGTATTTACTGACCGGCTAGAGTTGCTGGGATACCAAGAATCATCAGTGGCTGGGAACTCTTTTGATAAAATGGCTCAGTATTGCTTTCCTTAGTGTAGATTTGTTTACTTATCATAAAAGGTTATAAATCTCTTTGCTAATCTTCATGGAATCATTCTTTATCATGTACATTTCCGTCCACTGTAACACCATAACATTTCTTTCCTTAACCTTTAAGCACGCTTTTCTGAAGTGTTACAATTTGAACTACTGTACTTTGTGCAAAGTTCTACGGTGATAAGTTAGTCAGTATATTCATAAAGATTATGTGTAATAGGTCAGTGAATACATATAATATGCATAATAAGAGTTTATAACCCTTATAAATCTGCTGTATAGTTAAGGATTTAAGAATTTTACATAACTTTATGTAAAATAATTTATTCAAGTGTTGGTTTGTACGGATTTGATTGGTTACAGGATTTTCATCATGAGCTGACATTAGTTAGAGAACCATTGGAAAACCTGGGAGTACTGGACAGCTGTTTCGTCCTGGTTTGGGGCTCTTCCGCAGTACGCACCCACCACCACAGTTCGAACCCAGGACCTTCTGGTTACAAGGCTAGCGAGCTCGTGCACCATTAAGCCACTGGGACCAAATCTAATGGCCCACAAATTCTAACTTCTGCCAATTCACGACATAGCTCGACCCCAGCCAATGTCTAGGTAGTTACTTGGGGTTCTAGTGAGAAGTTGTGACCAGTAGGGTGCAGCAGGTCGGGTGTGAGGACAAATACTCGCCGAAGACATTGGCTGGGGTCGCGCTATGTCGTGAATTGTCAGAAGTTAGAGTTCATGCACTGGCCATTGGATAGGGTCCCAGTGGCTTAAGGGTCAATGAGCTCGCTAGCCTTGTAACCAGAAGGTACTGAGTTGGAATCCCGATGGGTTAATGCTGATGAAGAGTCCCAAACTAGGACGAAACAGTTGTCCAGTACTCCAAGGTTTTCCACTGGTTCTCTAACTAATGTCAGCTCATGATGAAAATCCTGTAAATAATTTATTCTTATCCTTAGTTTTTTTAAATGATAACGCTAGCGAATGATGTAGCTTTTACCGCTAACCAAACATTCAAGTTATGTTATTACGAGGGGACCCTATAGACAGTGAAGTTTGTTTCTTTGTGTCCAATGACAGCATGCCTAGTTCAATAGGTTGTAGTTCTTGTAAAGTGAAACGACTGAGAATATACAAGTTAGAGGTTTAAAATTACTTTGCGCGTTTACATCTAAGAAGCATAGCACTATTATTAACTATTTTATAGGTTATTCACAATCCACTGATAGTACATGAACTCTCCGACCTTTGTAATTACTTAGTAGGCTTTCTTCACCATTTCACAGACTTAGATGCATAAACTTAACAATCTTAGAAAGTACAGCTGGTCGGATATGAGGATAAATACTCGCTGATGACATTGGCTAGTGGTCGCGCTGTATCGTGAATTGGCAGAAGTGGGAATTCATGGCCCATTGTATCGGGTCTCAGTGGCATGATGGTCTACGAGCTCAACTTGTAAGCTGAAGACCCTGGGTTCGAAACCCGGTGGGTGCGTTCTGATGAAGACTCCCATACCAGGACGAAACAGCCGTCCAGTACTCCCAGCTGGTTTTCCAATGGTTATCTAACCGATGACAACTCATGATGAAATCCTACAATCTCAGAAAGGTTTAAGGGACTGGTGACGTGTGATTAGTACCCAACACAGAAGGACAATCTTAAATCAAAGTATTTTTCAGACTGCTGAAATTCCATTCTCAAAAGCCCGCATTCTTGTATTTACAAGTTTGGAATCACTTATCGAACTGTATGTATACTCTGAGAAATGTAATGCTTGTTTTATACTCTTTTAGATAAATTGTCACTCTTTTCATCTTTTTATGCTTAGGAACGTTGTCAGTTAGCGGTTGAGTTGGAGTGTTTAAAATCAAATAGTATTAGTAATCCTGCAGATGGAATAAGTAATCGAGGTAGGTCTGTGTACTGTATGAATTAATACTAATAATCATAATTATAAAGAATCAAAACTGGGCGACTCTCAATTAGATTCTGCTAGGAGACGTGCTATTCAAGCCGAGAAACTATGTGATGAATTAAAACTACAACTGGAAACAGAACGTAACTGTAAAGAACGACTGATTGCATCTAAACAAGCTGAAATTGAGCAACTGAATCAAAAGGTAACTTTCATTTAATATCATATTTGTTCATAAGCAATTATGTTTAGCCGTGTACTATTATTAATGTTCCTTTGGGTTCCGAGTGAAAAATATAAGGTTCCAGCAACACATCTTCACTTTGTCCTATTTTCTGATGTTGTCTTTAGCTGGTCCCATGACTGCCCGTAATCTGTCATCTCTTCCTCGCACAGTCTTCTCTATGTCACCTTCGGACCCTAGCCCAACTCGTCACTTCACTTCCGGGTTCCACGCCAGGCCAAGGCACCCGATGTAACTAGACGACCTCTTCTGTGTGTGTCTAATTCATCTCCATTTCCTTCGAATATCTGTTGATCAATAGATTCTTGATTGGTTCCTTCCCAGAGTTTCTTGTTGACAGTTCCTTCTGGCTGGCCATTTGATATTCACTATGGCACCAGAGAAGGTGGCAGCTATTGATAAAAGTCTGCAGATGCTTTTCCTGACTCTCCAAGTTTCTGACCTACATAGAAGCGTTGACTGACTTCACACTGGCGTTGAAAATCCGAACTTCATTCCTTTTGCTGACAGCATTTAAGTATATATACCGAACAGATATTTCCATGTCATTGCAGAATGTTAATTTCTTAACTTATGATAGTTGATTGTATTGAGTGGATATCAAAGTACTGCGACTCGAGATGTCCTGAAATCTCCAATATATTGTCATCCTGCGTTTGTTTTTCCTCCTGATTATTCATATTCCCGTAGTTTTTCGTCTTAAATCGTGATGGTAAATATCCGTAGATCAAGTTGTGATTTCTCGGCTAACCAAATGTTTTATAAATAAGGATTTCAGCTATAATAAGGCCACCATTTTAAATGTACTGTGATAAGAAAGAGTATGTACATTTATTTGGGGGGGTGGTGGGGGGGAGGGTAGTTTCAGTACTTCAACAGAGTTCCAGTAGCAGTAATCTAATTTCTTCTAATGTGAATAACAGTAGGAAATTTATTAGTCAACAATTCATGATATCATCCAATGGAATAGCAGTTATTTGTATAAAATTCATGAGGAGTATAAAAATTAAAGTTTTTTTTTTAGAAAAACTTTCCTAATGTGAATAAGTCTGAGTAAAAATTATATTTCAAAGAACAACAAAAGTATCGGGTGACCTGAACTAATTTGGATGTTTGAACTGAGTCAAATCGCATACATTGCTGATGAGTTCATCCTCAAAAGAGTGAAATAACCATCCAGGTCTTAGATCACCTTGATCTGGTTAGAAAGTAATATAGGGTGATGTAGTTTGTAGCATAAAGCTGCCTCCTTGGTTTCAGTTGAATGACTTCAAACAGATCACATATTTTGGTCGGAATTATCTTTTGTTCTCAAAGGGAAATGTGATAAAATTTTACGTCTAATTGTAAAACTTGCAAGTCATGAATTAGATTTAATACAATATCAGATTCTCTAGATGATGCTGATGTTTGCCATTCTTTTATGCCTTGAAATGTAGCAGCATGAACGTATGCACTACTTATTTATTTTGTACTCACAGTTGAATATAAGTACAGCAGACAGTTATAAGTGAAAAAAAATTACCAGAATATGCACATTTTAAATTTTTCCAGTTGTTCCCATCTGATAATATCAAGTATATTTTTCACTTAGTGACTTATATTTAAAAAGAATGTAAATTATTTAATTCATTGTGGACTTACTCGTTGATTGATTGGAGTGAAATGTTCAGCCTCTGTAGACATTTCGATTCCTTGTGCAAACGCTTCTATGATGTCTGAGGATTGACTTGAAATAACCTGGTGGGTGGTGACTAGTACCGGAATCCAGGATGGAAATTTCGTCCTGTTTTAGATTCCTCAGGTGGATATATCTGCAATGCTGTTTCCGCTGAGGCCGAACACTTCTGTCCACTCATTCGACGAGAAAGTCCAAACTGAATTAAATAATAACCGATACCTGATGCACAAGAGGTGACTCTCGTGGTCCAAGTGGTTTAGTGGCCGTCGCTTTGGCGTTTGAAACGATGGGTACTGGGTCTGAGTTTCTGTGGGAACACCATCACTCAATGGGGAATGTAGGTACATCCAGATGTCGAGTCCCAAATAGGACAAAATGTGCATCCTGGATTCCACTGCTAATCACCGTCCATCAAATGAATTGGAGATATTTTGATTTGACACTAGTAACTAGTGTAATGTGTTTAGTCCTCTCTTTGGTGCAGACTGAATTCTATCAGTCAGGTTGTAATGTGGCCACCATTCTAGGTAGCTCGCCATCATGGTGCACATTGATTTGATGACATTAGATGGTTAGAGGTAATCGGCAGGAAGCCTTGGACCAAGGTTTAGCGCTAGTTGGCACCCATCAGTAAGGCGTGTCTTTTTGAGAGTTTAAAATAATAATAATTTTTCCTTCACGTTCCCAGTGGAACATAGGGCTCCAAGTTAGTGGCTTGAAGTTTCTGTAGCAGTGTTTAATTTTTACAGGATGGGGTTGCTAGCCTCATGCATAACCTTTCCTCTTCACCAGCATTATTTCTGGCGCAGTGAGGTAAAGGAGTGCGCCGGCCGGGGATCGAACCCCGGAACATATGCATGGTCGGCGAGCGTGCTAACCGCTATACCACCAACGCTGAGAGTTTGAAAACAGCGACATAATGCCGATTATCAGCGAATTTGTACTGCTCATTAGCTCACCGAGTCTTAATTTACAGCCGCTAAACACGTCATCTGAAATCATATGTGAATGTATAACAGATATTTAAACACTACAGTGGAGTCTAGACGTAATGTTAGGCGGGGACTTTAGGTCATTTGATAAGATTGTGAAGTTTCATAGACATAGAATGCACATAGTGAGTCATCGCCTTCCTCAATGAACAGTGTCACTTGTAGTATAAGAGGGTAAGGAATTAGTTAGAGATGGTCAGACCAAAACATGTTACCATGCCATGTAGATGTCGGTTACTGGTCTGAAGTGATGGAGATTTGTAATTCAAGTGAATGTTTTAGTGTTGTTGTATCTTTTGAGCTAAATGGTTTAACTGGAAATCTTCCATTGGCCTTAGGAATAACATCCTTACCACTAACTTCCTTTTTAATTCAGTAGCAATAAAAACAGAGAAGTATTCATGCCTAACTAGAGCCCTCAGGTGTTAAGATTTACTACTGGAAACTTTTTGAGATGGCTCAAAGTTGTTCACAATGACACACATTGATTCAGTGGTCATCATTTTGCAGGTTCTGAATGTCTTCACTCATCCTCTCTCTCACACCTGAATCACACAGTTTATGTCCATTATCTTGTACGCTTCCTCAAACAGTGATAATATGAAGTGACAAACTTCTATGCAAAGCTGTACAGTGATATATTATAGGTGGGTGGCTATTTTAAGCTTTTAAAAAAAATCCATGCATATTTATTTGTCTAAACCTTATCTATTTTTACACAGTGACTGCCAATTATTTTTTGTAATGCTGAAGAATAACTTCAGTCTTTGGGCCAAAATGAGTAATGGCTGAATTTAATACATACAGACTGAATATGCGATATCGTTTCTGCTTTAACTACTCAATTTTTCAAGCAAAATAAGTTTTGACTCGTAACCAGATAGCCAAACTTCTACACAAACTGACGTTTGGTGAATAGTGAGATTTGAATTAGTTTACTTTATCACCCTAGGTTGAAAGCATCAGTAGCAGAAATTAAAATCAGATGTTTGACATATAACTAACAAGAGTTTAACAAGTCATGAATAGCTAAAATAGGGAAAATCCCTATACAAAGGAAAAATGTACCCACATGAAACCTTCCCGTTTTTAAATATTCTGTTAGTCAGAGTGTATGGTCAAATTATATACGAGATTAATTTTCTGGAAATTTGAATGAAGTAAGAACAACAATTTGTGCAGAATAAAATAGTACCATCATTTATCCTGTTGGCTTCTCTTCAGCTGCTTACAGCCAAAGACATTATTAGGTTTATGTATACACTGGTAATAGTAACAATATGAATAACTTTATTCCAGACAATACTAATCTTACACAATGGAATTTTTTTGGCGTTACCTAATCAAATGAAAGAGAGCGTGGAAACATCCAGTTACCAGGGCAAGGAAAGCTATAGGCAGTCCACTCAGCCCTGTTCTAGCAGATATATTCATGTCAAACCTCGAAAGAACAAAGTTGAAACACGCAATCGACGAAACATCTTCCTACTGTCGTTATGTTGATGACACATTTACAGTGTGCGAAAATGAAAGCCATGCTCACACTTACTAAGATTATTCAATGGTGCACACGCCAATATTGATTTCACTATGGAACATGAAAGTGACGGAAAGTTTCACTTCCTCGACATCGCCATGGAACGCCTAGAAGACGGTAGTCTTCAAAAGTCAATTTATCGAAAGCCCACATGGAAAGGACAATACTTGCATTTTAACAGCTTTTGTCCAAATAGCTTTAAACGGGGTCTAGTCAAGACTCTGTACTATAGAGCGAGGAGAATATGCTCTATAGAGAAACTAGAGGAGGAGTTTGAGTTCCTTGAAAAGATATTGAAGAGAAATGGGTATCCTCAAAAGTTCATCAACAAGTATGGAAGATCTGAAGTCACAAATGTAAAACAAGTCACAGTGGGTAAAAAGCCACTCTACGTTCACCTTGACTATAAAGGTGAAAACATTGCAGCGATGATCAACAGAAGGCTGAGTACATCACTAGCCATAGCCTATCCTGCAGCCGAGCTCGTTCCCGTCTATCGAACAACCTGCTCTTTGGTGCAATCAAAAATCGATAGATATCCTTCTCATGTTACCTCCAACTGTATATACAAATTTACGTGTATCTGCGGGAGCAGTTACATTGGAAGAACAGAAAGAAGGGCATATCTACGATTTTCTGAACACGTACCAAAAAGCTTACGTCTAAAGGGAACAAATGCTCTAAACAGTGCCATCGCCAGGCATCTCCTCGACACGGGTCATGAGGTGGACGTCGAAAAGTCGTTCAAAATTATCAATAGGCAAAAGAGCTCAATTCTCCTTAAGTTTGCTGAAGCGATTTCTATCAAACGCTTGAAACCTGATCTATGTGTTCAGAAAGAAGCAGTTATTAGTCTTTTCTTGCCTTGGTAACTGGATGCCTTTTTTCTCTCATCTGATTACGTAATCTTTGTCTTTAACCTCACCCTCTCTTTTATAATCTGTAATTTTGTTTGTCTCTTGTTTCTATGATTTGAACTCAACTCAGTACATGGTTACCTAACTTACTAGTCACTATGCATTTAACGCATATCTCATCTTTATTACGTAACTCTCTTACCATTTTCTGCATACATTTACTTAGTTTTAACTTGAACTGCCTGTGTGAAAACTATATAAGCGCAAACTTCTGAGCACTGTTTACAAATTGTGGAATTTTCTGTCAACTGACAACATGTAAAATTTGCAAGTATGTTAAAACATGTCTGTACTTAAACCTCATAATTTATTTAGGCTGTAAGCAGCTGATGAGAAGCCAACGAAATAAATGATGGTACCATATTATTCTGCTAAAACTGTAGTTTTTGCTTTGTTCAAATTCATTAAGGGGAATAAATGTATGAAAAAATGATAACTACTTCTTTCTGAATGCACCAATCGATTATCAAGCGCTTGATGGAGACTGTTTCGGAAAACTTGAGGACAGTTAATCTGTTTTGTCAATTGACAATTTTGAACGATCTTGTGACATCCAGCTCATGAGCAGTTTCAAGAAGGTGGCTGGCTATGGCACCGCTAAAAGCATTTGTTTACTTGAGACACAGGCTTTTTGGTACTTGTTCAGAGAATTGATGGTATGCACTTCTTTCTGTTCTCCCAACGTAACTGCCGCCGCAGATCCATGTTAATTTGTATACACAGTTGGAGTTAACATGAGAAGGGTATCTGTTGACTTTTGAGTGCATCAAAGAGCATATTGTCCAATAGACGGGAACGTGTATCAAAAAGTGATTATTATTGTTACTATTACCAATGTATGCATATATTGATTTTTTGTTGAAAAATGAACTCTCAGTGTAAGTATGTTAAAGTTGCTTCTGTAGATAAAATCAATAATATCTTTGGGCTGTAAGCAGCTGAAGAGAAGCCAGCGGAATAAATGATGGTACTATTTTATCCTGAACAAACTGTTGTTCTTGTTTTATTGAAATTCATAAAGAGAAATAAATGTATGAAGTTTCTGGAAATTGTCTGTGGTCGTGAGTACTTTCGACGGGGTAGATTATAACAAACATCTCTCCATCTGCTAACATTTTCCGTTTTAATAAAACCCTCATTATCTCCAAAAGACCTTGTTTTAAACGTTTAAACCTTTTTATACAAAAATTTTATGTTTAAACACTTTGATTTTAAAGATTAAATCACTTGAGGAACGTTTAGAACATGCTGAAACACAATTTAAACAAAATGAAGACCATTACTTTAAACAAAATAAAGCTTTATTGGATTCAGAAATTCAACTTAATGCCTTGAAACGACAACTTGAATCTGTACAAAAAAGTGCTCAATATCAAATTGAGTTAGCTAAACAATCGATGAAAGTAAAAGAAACTGAATTAAACTTGAAAATTGAAACACTTGAAAAAGTTAATCAAATCAGTGATGAAAAATGGCGCAATTTACTAGATAAACAGCAAAAAGTAAGTTTGTTATATTTGTTGATTCCTTATTTATTACAAGGATATATTCTTACTTCTGCGATAAAATCTTGAAATAAAAGTAACTGATTAATTTAGTGTGCTTTTAGGTGTGTTGCAGACCTATTTCAAGATTACAGATTATTGATCAGAACACTATACGATCTGTATTTTATTATATTTCTTTAGCTTGTTTCAATCTATCGCATATATTTATTTATATAGCGACGTTTTTTAGCGGGAACCGTAAAGGATTTTCCCTCTTGAATTATGTATTTTGATAATGCGGATTCAATTCATCGAAGTGGGGGATGATGCTATAAACACTGGTGGTTTGAACTGGTTCAGATATGCGAGCTGAGTGTAACCAGGTACATCACATATGAGTTGTGTTACAAACCAGCAAAATGACTCTCCAGTGTTTAGATCACTTCGAAATGACTATCAATCATTACTGTTTGATGTGAATATTTTCTAACCACTCGTATATTAATCTGTGATTTACAACTATATATGTCGTTAAACTTTTTTGACACATATTTTTGTCTGTCATTTTATTTAGTTATCATTGCAGTGGCGAAAAGAAGCACAGGAGTTGGCTAATCAACTTGAAGAACAATGTAATGCATTTAAAGCACAAACAGAGAGAAATCATCAAAAATAAATGAAGATAAAAAGGTACGCATAAAGTTATTATTATTTCCTTTAATTCCTAGGGGAACATAGGGCTTCAGCCGCACGTCTCCATTGCGTTCGGTTTTCTGCCAACTTTTTCACCCCGCTCCAAGTCTGCTCACATGTTTTCATCTCCTCTTCACATGACCTCCTCCAAGTCACCCTTGCACTGACGACCAACTCGCCGCTTCCCTTTTGGGTTCCACTCGAGGGATGGCCTGGCGTATGATGTCACTTGATGGTTTCCTCAGAGTATGGCCAATCCATCTCCATTTCTTACTGCCTATTTTTTTCACAATCGGTTCCTGGTTGGTTCGCTCCCAGAGATCCTTATGGCTGATCTTTTCTGGCCGGCCATCTGATCTTGAGCAAAGTATTGAGCAAAGACAGATGTTAATGAAGATCTGAAGTTTGTTTGAGATGCTCTTTATGACGCGCTGGCCAAGTCTCTGATCCGTATAGTGAGTAGCACTGACTGACTTCACATTGGAGTTGAAAATCCGGATGTTATTCTCATTTTCATGTTGAGTGCTGTTGACCTCCACATATACTTAAGAGTAATGAAAGCTTGTCTTGATTTTCCGATTCTTGCTTTGATATCCTCGTCAGTTCCGTCCGCCTGTAGTTGAAACGATGCTTCCCAGGTAGGGTAGGTAGAGAAGATTGTTTCTTTCAGGTTCCTCCCATTTATGCAGGCTGATTGTTGTCTGTTGTTGTTGGTGTTGCTGTTGGCCCGAGAATCTCCATCACCTCTGTTTTCTCTATGTTCAACTGAAGTCCTATCTTCGCTGGATGCTTCTTCTGCCAGCTTGTTGCTTTTCACTTGCATATCTTCCAGTTTTTGGGAAATCAGACATATATCATCGACGAAGTCCAGATCCTCCAAGTTTTTTTGTGTGAGTCTACTTTATGCTTGTTTCCTCATTGCCCGCTTTCTGTTGCTTTATCCAATCTACTGCAATCAGTAAAATCATCGGCGATAGTAGGCAGCCTTGTCTTACTCCCGTCCTCACTTCTAATAAGGTTAGCTTCAACGAAATTGAAAGTAAACTGGATTAATTTTAATCCTTCAAATAGTATTTGTGCGCAATTTACATACTTACAGGAGTGTAGAATAATTAGGGATGGTCAAACTGAAACCTTCCATCACTTCATAAAATCTGTGATAGTTAGTTTAAGGCAAATAGAGAGAAGTAGACTGCCTGATTGGGACGTAAGGATGCCAGGAACCAATACCTGGGAACAGAAGGTAAGATATGAAATCCAAGGTATACTTTCAAGTGATCAAGCAGCTGTTTATATTTATACAGTTTATATTCTTTAACCAACCACCGGGCGTGTGATTTTGCTGTACATTTAACGAAATGAAATAGAATATTCAAATGCATATATTACTCTGTTGCTAATGCACTACTGAACTATGGGAATAGTATTCAGACGACAACACAAACAAACACAATGTTTCTTACTGTGAGAATAATATTCCGTTGAAACCCTTGTTTGTATCACACCACCATAATATGGCTCAAATTGTTCTTAGTGGCCCAGATACATTTACTCTTTGTGATCTTCTATATACACTAAACCATCATGTTTTTAAAAAAATTACTACTCTCTCTCCCTTATATTTCTTCTTACTACAGTTCCTTTGGATCTCGTTTTTCTCTCTCTCTTCTATCTACCTTCGTTTGTTACATGGTGTGTGACAAATTGAACTGGTACACTTCTGTGCAAAGTTGTACGTTCAAACGCAGTCAGTCACAGAATGAATAATAACACGAAAATGCGGACATTGTACAATATTATTCTGATTATAAACTGTAAATTATGCTAAGAATATTGTCAATAAATAAATTCTGTTCCTATCCATTAGTTACTTCAATAATCAGTGCTGCTTTCACTTGAGTTAGATTGGAATTATAGGTGACATTATTTACATGAAGATTCACTAGCGGTTTTTTTGAAATCATTTAGTGTCTAATCCAACGGCAGAAATATAAACTGCCCTACTGAATTCTTTTAATTGTCTTTAACCCATTGCCCACGACTGGAGATAGTATACCTGAAAGCTAATGATAATAGTGCATATGTCTTCACTTGAAAATTGTACTACTTTCTTTAAATTGACCTTCGTAACTCATATTCTATGTTCAGTTTCTGATATTTTTTTATTTGTTTATTTTGTAGTGCTATACTACTGAAGAAAATAGTAGCATGAGACAATACACCTTTTTATGTACTTTAACGTTTTTTTACTGACATTAATTTATCGTTGTTCCTATAGTAATTTTATTGACCAAGACTAGTTTTTGTAATCTAAGTACCGTACCCTTTTAGAACATTTGTTCAATACTTAATTCTATGTACATCAACGATTACTTCTGTTAAATCAATTGGCAATCATTTTCATGGACGTTACTCCAAATAATTAAAAGTTAAGGTGTGTTTTCTTAATACTTAAACAATAATTTTATTGAAACTACTGATTATTCACTGGAGATTTCTTGTCGAAGATATAGTCTTGAAAACACTTTCAGTATGTCCCATAATGACTGTCTTTATTAAACGTCTGAGAGATGAAGCATGTCTATGGCACGCGAGATACGATGTACTCAAATGCAACTGTATGTCCTCCAACTCCGAATGTACTTGTTCGACCTAGACCAGATAACTGTTTGTAACCGGAATCAAATCCAAAATGCGAAATATTTTACGGGATCAGGAATGTAGAATGGTGACTTCAGCTTAGCTAGCTAGAATGCGTTCACAAACAATCTAACGTAACACGATAACATGCCAAGTGGCGTTGACGCTTGACCGCACAGCTTCAGCTTAAAAAGTCAACTCAAACAGTAAAGGTCAGCAGTTAATCTTGAAAAATGAAAGCTGTAGGCTTATTTCTACAAGAGCATAGTGTTTGCAAACATCATTTCCCTTGTAAAAACCTTTTTTCTAGCATTAGTTTTATTTTTTGAATACTGATACAAAAAGTTACACTGTTTTTCTTTGTGATCTACTGGTACATTCAGAAGGTGATGATTGAATCAATTCAAACAACCGCCTATTCTTACTTCACTTGACATGAACTTGCTATAAACATTACTTTTACTAATGTCGCCAATATTGTCAATGTTGAATTTTGCTTTACCATCTCATTTTTGCTTTATTGTAAAAGCGTTTAGGAATTATACTATTGTAAAGTGTACAGCTTTTTTCCCTTATTGATTATATATACATATTTTCTGTTTAATATATCAGTAATTTGTTCGTTGTTTATTGTATCTAATCGTTGCATTATTATTACTCTTTTCTTGATATATGCAAGTATACACATTTAAATAAACATTTTATCGGATGAAGAATCAAATGGTGACCTTGAAATCTTAATTTAAATCTTATAATAGCTACTGGTTCAGTAAAACATACATGTATGTAAATTATTATATGCAAATCTGGATAACCTATGCCTGATTGATTGTTATAGTCTTGCATCTGGATAGATCCTATTAAATGAATAATTCATTATTTAGCTAAGTCTTTTACAAAGGCAAGTTAGTTTACAAATGCAACTAACATAGCAGTTTTGCACTAGTGCATTCTTGTAATCTTGGGTTATACATTCCGTGAGAACGCCTTTCGATATTTGTCACTTTCTTTTCAAGTCCTTCTTCAGAATGAAAGTTTTGTGTATCTGTGACGTGCTGACTGTGATAATTATATGTTCCACTGTACCAACTTTACTACACACAATGTACTTAATTACTCACGTTATCAGGTAGTGTTCTGCCACAGTATCGAACAAGTAGCGTATCCTAGTATGACGATCTGTAACTTAGAAGAGGTGACATGGAGATGGTTCGCGAACGACAGTAGTTGCCATCATGTACTGGCATACACATTTCCAGACAAGCTAGTGTCAAAGGTACAGAGACGAGTGCACCTTTGAACACTGATACTAGTACGTCCATGGTATCAGTATAATCCACATTGCAGGTATCGTGAATCTGACCGCCTTTTTCCTGATTCTGCAGATCTACTGCGAGGGCGAAATACGCGACTATGGGACGCACTTCTAGCCTTCATTTCCTTTCTAATATTATACAGCTCCTCGCAGAGCTTACTGCGTCGAAACTTGATGACTTTGCTGGTTAAAGTAGAAGGTTCTTTGAATCAATAGATAATGCAGTCAGAATGCATGTGCTTGGCCAGATAGCCTCTACAGCTCTGGCAGCTACAGCTCCTAATTCTTTTGGAGGTGAGTTGTGAAACAGTACCAGAATTCCTTGTATCGTCTCAGATATTGTTTGCAACCCCAATTGTTTCAGAAAAGCATCATAACTCTCGAAGTCAGTGACGAGCTGTTTCATCTAGATAATCATCTGTGCAGGCTTACAATGTCTAACAGGAACCGCTTGGAAGATTTCTTACATCTTTTATAGATCTGCAATCGCAAATGTTTTTATGACGAGGGCGTTTGGATAATCGTATCGGCCCAGCCAGTGACACTTTAAGAGTAGGAATTCGCTACGGCTTGCTAGTGCGATATAGAGACGAAATACTACTGAGGAAGTTTCTTCAAATCTTGCAATAATTAGCTAATTTTTATTCTATTATGGTTTATAGCCCTATAAAGTTACTGCAGCTCACTAAGTATATATTGAAACATATCATCAGGCAGGTTCGCTTCCAGAAACTAAGACGATCATCAATTTAGTTCATAAAGATAAAACTGTGTCTCATTAGAGAAACCTAAACTACAATTCATGATAAAGAGAGATACCGATTCGACTGGTGATGATGCAATCGATCGAGGCAGGACTGTGCATTCAAAACCAAAAAAATATTCAGACTGTAATTTTGTTCAATAAATTAAAAACTGTTTTTTTCTCTTTCAAGGTTGTTTTCTCACAGATAAAAAACATTTAAAATTAAGAAGAATTAGATAGGTGTAACATTTTTACTAAATCGATGACAATACTGACAAAGATTAATCGAACAACTATATGTAGTGTTCAATATTTTGACGTCTGTTGAGAAAAAGAGTTAATCGAAGTTATTCGAAAAGCCTATCAGCTGATCTTTGGAATAAACATTCCAGGAGTCGATTAAAATTCTATATTCTATGTCTCAAACTCAGTAGACTTATGAAATATAGCAACTACCATCTAGTGTAATCACTAGACAGATGTCAAATATTTTTTTCCTTCATGTTCCCAGTGGAACATAGGGCCTCAAGCTAGTGGCTTGAAGTTTCCGTAGCAGTGTTTAATTTTACAGGATTGATTTGCTAGCCTCATGCTCAGCCTTTCTTCTTTACCAGTCTTATCACTGGCTTAGCGAGGTAAAGGAGTGAGTCGGCCGGGGATCGAACCCCGGACCATGTGCATGGTCGGCGAGCGTCCTAACCGCTGTGCCACCGACGCTGGTGTCAAATATAGTCCTGGTTGAACTATAACTACTCATTACTATAATACTCACTTGATACCTTTTAAAATACTCAAAGCAAATCCTGTTTAATAATGAAAAAGCTCACATAATTAATGTCAGCTAACTATTACTCACTACGTTACATTTTCATTACTGATCAGACAAACTGCAAATGCGAATAAGATTATTATTTTTAATCTACTACGTTATCAAACGAAACCTCCTTAAAGACAGAGAAAACTCACTTGACATCTCCCAAACGTATGTCACCTTCGGCTTAGGCGGAATATCAGACTGTTAATAGAAGTGTTTGTCTACTGAACAGCATTTCACTGGAATAGATGAAAGTAGAAACGAAAATTTTTCAGGATTTTTTTCGTTACTGTTTTTCAAGTGATGGTTTGTTGGGATTTGACTGGTTACAGGATTTACATCATGAGCTGTAGTTTGTTAGAGAGCCATTGGAAAATCTGGGAGTACTGGACATCTGTTTCGTCCTAGTTTTGGGCCTCTTCATCGGTACGCACTCATCGGGGTTCGAACCCAGGACTTTCTGATTACAAGGCGAGCTCGTATACCATTAAGCCACTGGGACCCGATCCAGTAAATGTATTCTAACTTCTGCCAATTCACGACATAGCGCGAATACTAGCCAATGTCTTCGGCGAGTTTTTGTCCAGCTGTTAATGTTAGGTGAGAAAATATGTCAATTGGTGTTTATACTAGGTGTATTGTTAGCTAAGTAGACAAGACTTTGAATCTTCATGGACTGAAATGGCTAAAGAATGTCTGTTACGAATGTCAACCTATCGTATTCTTCAATGAGCAATGCTAACTGACGTAGGACAAGTCTGACAGGTAGTTCAAAGTGGAGGAACATTAACGGACGCTAATCTGTGAAGTCGTTGACTGTTCGTCTGAGGCGGATAAAGCGGTATAGTTTATGTAGTTAGCAGTATTCCAGGCGTTGAAATCAGTGGTTGGAGAATAGTTGTAAGATGGTTCAGTATCATTCACAATGGAATCGATAAATGTTTTTCATCTCCCATATTCTGAAAAGACTACCTCATCTTCATTTTATTACTATTTCTGGGTTTTTTCTTTCGTAGTATCATTCTGTTTATGATTCCGTAATTTTCCAACTGTCATAAATTGAACTGATGTACTTCTGTGTAAACTTCTGAGTTGATCTATCTTTCATCTTCTCTGTACTTAACACTGATACTCACCAAGGCTGCCTACTATTACCGACGATATCCCTGACTGCGCGGGATTGAACCATGCAGGAGACAGTGGGGTGGGTGAAGATGGTAATAGGATGGATCTACAACAGGACTTCAGAAGATCTGGGCTTCGTGGACGATTTATTTATACTGTAATGCAAACTCGATGATCTACAGGCGGGAACCAACAAGTTAATACATGAAGCAGAAAAAAGAGGACTTCAAGTGGGTGTAGAAAAAAAAGAGGTGACTAAGATATCTAACCAATAACAACAAGCAACAATCACTACTAAAGGGATAAATTTGAAGGGAATCACTCTTTTCACTTATCTAGGCAGTACCGTTTCAACAGCAGGTAGCATAGATATAGATATCAAAACCAATCAGAATCGGAAAGGCAAGACAGATATCCATTACTTTGAAATGTATGGAAATCTGCACCCAGCATAAATAAAAAGATTCGGATTTCGAACTTTACTGACACATCAGTCAGTGCTCCTATATGGTTCAGAGACTTCGGCTGTCACGAAAACCATTTCCAACAGCCTTCAAACTTTTACGAACAGCCGCCTTCACTTCATACTGAAGATCAGATGATCAACCAGAAACGGTAAGCAACAAGGAACTCTGACAATAAAGCTGTCAAGTACCCATAGATCCATAAATATTCTTCAAGAAATGGAGATGGGTCGGACACACTGAGGAGACCGTTGAATGACACTACTGATCAGAAATATAGAGTGTAATCCTAAGAGAAAACAACAAGTTTGGCATCCAAGAGTCACCTGAGCAAAGACTATGTGGGGAGAAGATGAGAGCTCATGGGCAGTCGTGGAGCCAGCTAAACAGGACTACAGAAAACAAGATAGAATGGAGATTTGCTGTTGAAAACTCATGTTCCACTCGGAACACAATGAATTAATAATAATAATAATAGCAATAATAAATTCGTGTGTTTCCGCCTGATCCATTGACAACATAATGTATGTTGCTTAGCCACGCGAAAACAAAGAATTATAAATGAATTAGAGTTTGAATAAACGATATATATATATATATATATATATATATATATATGTTTATACCATCATCAGTATGATTTCTTTCAAAACAGATGTAGATATGCCTTGTTGACTGGTGAGGGCCAACTAGCACTTAACATAGGTCAAAGGCTTCCTGTCGATTGCCTCCAACCAGCTAATATGATTTACTTCAATTCATCTTCAGTGACAGTTCCATATTAATGGTTGATTTAAAATCTAACTAATTACATGACAAGAGCTCTCCGGTCATGCTGACTTTTAACTTATAATAATGACAATTTCTGAAAGTAATTTCACTTGTTGTTTATATCTTTCAAGGAAGTTTTAGTTGATAAATTGATATCCATGTAATGAGTGGAAGACAAAGTGAAATAATCGCTACTGTAATTCCATTGAAAACCTCCAGATTACTGACCTCATATTCTAATAACTGAGTTATATTTGCAGAAGGTTGGAAGATCATCATTTCATTTTTAATGGATAATCGTTTTTTTATAGAAGTTAAATGAGGGTATAATAAATAATTATTGACAGTATAAACTGAATATTTTACTTTCATTAAAGAATATTTAATTTACCGAAGGCTTCCAACTGATTATTTCTGATAAATAAACTCAGAAATTGAAAGGTGATAACGGAATGATAATAAGAATGAGTGAGGATATAAGGTACTGCGAATCAAATTTGTCACGTTTTCGTTCCAGTATACTTAAATAGGCACAACGGAGGCGGTTAAGTGCGATCTCAATCACCTGAAGTAGTTGGTTTTATGTGATTTTGTATTAACTGCTGAGAGGAATGCCATCATTATATCCGATGTTACATTTGGCTGTTTTTTTTTCAAGGTATTATATCAACTTTTCTTACACAGCTGGAGTACCTGTTGTAGCGTTCGCTATACTATGTGCGATAGCTTTCATTCTCACAGGACAATAATGAGTACCGAAGTTTAAATTTAGCGCCGAAATCTGGATACTAATTACAAGTAAGGCCAAAACAGCGTTTGGTATAAGGGAAACATGTAATATGTTAATATCACTAAAATGTAAATTTTTCACTGCAGTCTATCGCATGTCAGTGTATGAAGACTAAACACAGCAATACTAATACTTTTAGTTAAGGGTTTTTATTCCTCAGGAGTATTTTCAATACTTAATTGGAATGGTTACAGGTTTAATCATGAGCTGATATCAATTAAGGAACCAATGGAAAACCAGGGAGTACTAGACAGCTGTTTTGTCCACTTTGGAACTCTTCAGAAGTGAGGACCCATCAGGGTTCCAACCCAGGAACTTCCACTTTCAAGGTGAGCTCACACACCATCCAGCCAATGAGACTCGATTCAATGGCACATGGGTTTCAACTTCTGTCAATCAGCGATGTATGTAGCGCAACCGCAAATCAGTATCACAAGTGTGTAACTGTTCCCTTACCTGACTTTGTGGACCTGTTTGGTCAGGACCTCTCAATGAAACGCCAGATAACTTCCTGTATAGAGCCAGTAGCTTGTGAGTATCACATTAATTGTGAAGTGTTGGTTTGTAGAGATTTCGCTAGTCATACTGATGTCAGCTCTTGATCCTACCTGCAAAGGAAACTTGATACTTAATTTGATGCCAAAGTATCTAAATACGTCACTTGTATTGTGGTGAGAGCTGGCTGCTAGCCGAAATTGGTAGACAGTAATTTACGTCAATGTTTACATCCCCAATATTGGTCACGAGAAAAATAAGAACAAAGACTGACTCAACAACCAATCACAGTAGACTTTGCGTAGGCGGATACAGTTAACATATAGATGATCTGACATTCAAGAAACGGCCAGGAAGTGATGAAAGATTAACTTTCAGTGAGAAACAACCAATCAGAAGACTGTGTATTTCTGCTAAAATAATCTATAATATGTACATGAAAATCTATAAATGTGTTGATTTCCTAAATAAACGATCTGTTGCCTGGCCCTTGTCTTCTCTTGTTACAGTATTACTATTTGAATGTCAACAAAAACCTATATCGCTACACTTCGGAATCGTTGTTAGAATGTCCTATAAAACTTTTCCATTGAGACTGTTAGAAAAGGTTGAATAGTGCGCGTCTACTAATAATTCATTTGTTATAAACGTTCTTTTACTACCTCTTGTTTTATCTTTTGATTTTTACGCAAATAGATTTAAAAATTCATGGTAAAAGAAAGTATGACATTTACGAAATTTTTTTATCTTTGAACTGACGATTAATCTGTGCTTCTTATTATTATTATTCTTCTTCTATTTTCTTATCACTTACCAACTAATTTAATCAAACAAACACTGTTCAATATTTCTTTAAAAGTTTTAAGTTACATATTAATATATTGTACATATGATGGCGTTTTTGTTCAGTGTCAGTATACCACCACGGATACTGGATTTCAACTGTTTGGTTGAATTATGCATAATATATACATATCACATGCATATATATTATTAATATTTGCATGGGAAATATGAATTCCTACAGAGGAAGATCGATCATACTAGAAATAAATGGTATGATCTTGCAGGAATCCTGTTTTTTTTTCACTCAAATAGTTGAATTAATTTGTCAGTTATAGATGTATGTATGTATTCAACGTTCAACATTTTGTACATAAGCAAACCCTATTTATTATTTTGTATAATTTGTCTATTTTAATACACGTCTATTACGTGTATGATATATTTGATTTGGTAGACTTCTTTGATCATTTACTCTTAAAGGTTTGTTTATTGAATCCACTTGTACTTCAACATCAATATTCGATTTTTTCTTAATTATTTCATTACTGTTATTTAATAATGATGGTTTTAATTGTGAATTCACTGAATTTATATCTTTTATACGTTCAGATGTATCAGTTGAATGATAATTAGTAGTTTGTGTTGAATTCACTTTAGTATCAATAACAGGTGATGGAGTATTATTCAGTACAACTGTTGAACATGGTGGTGACATTGACATAGCACGTGTACGATTCATACAGGACATACGATTTTGTATAGATCTTGATTTACGTTCAATTTTAGGTATCTCTTTTAACGTATTTTTATTAATCCTGATATTGTCCATGGATTGTGTGATGTTGATGATAATAATAAATTACTATAATGACCAAGTAAACAGCCTGTTCTAATAGTATTATTATTATTACTTTTATTTTTATTTTCATCAATCTTTATAATGGATTCTTCGTATAACTTTCCTGGAAGACATGTTAAAAATTTACTTCGTGTTAAATTAGTCTTTTGTAAATATGCTGAATTCGATTCGTGTAAACCAGTAGTCGCTATAGCTACATCACCGAAAGCACCATTTATAGGTAGAGTTTTTGTTAATTTACGATAATTATTAGATGGATAAAGTTTCTCTGAATAATCAATTAAATTCATTGAATGCGCTAATATACCAATTTCACTTCTTATTTCATTCAGCTGTGGTGGTTCTAATTCACTAATAATTTCATTTGTATCCTCTTCTAAACAGTCTAATGATAATAAATATTGTTCTGATGATTGTTTCATAGTTAGATTCATTGATAACCAATAAGGATAAAGTGTAGTGTTCATATCAATATTCTCTGGAGGGAATAGAAAGTCATGCAATAACTCTGTTTCTGCCAATGATGTCGTTAATAAACGAAATAAACGTTGTGTTTGCCTATCAAGACACCGACTTCTAACACGTTCAAGCCATAATGTTAACAAATACAAGCAGACATCACGATCTGCACCAATAAAAGCTACTGCATTGTCTTTTTCACTACCACTTAGATTATTAATCATTTCTGGAGTTATTTTTTTAAAACCAATTGATATATAATGTCTACTCGTCAAAAGCTCTGGATCATATTTGATAATACCTTTTGGCATAAAATTTTGTCGAAAAAATCCTACTTCACTGATATATTCTAATAGACTAATCAAACGATTACCACAATTTGAATAACTCCGATTAACTCCCTTTCTTAACAGACGTCGAAATACTGAACACCAGATATATCTGTTAGATTCATCTTTATCAGTAGTGTCATCGATTTGTTTTACATCGTATACGCATGGATTATAAAAGCACTGGATATTACTGTAGTTATTGTATGTTGATACACAACAATTGATACATTGAATAAAACTAATCACATCCAATCCAGGTCTATTATTCAATAGCTTGATACAAAAATCTAAAATATCAACAAACCAACATGTTGTTTCTCTTGATGTACCCAATTTTTCAATTATATATACAGGAGATTGAGGATTGAAATTTGAAGTCATCAATAAGCTAATTGCTGGAAAAAATTCTCGTCTAATTGCAATTATAGCCGGTTGTGTAGTAGAATATTCATCGCTAACAAATGGACCAGGTCTAGGCTTCATACGGCGTACATAACATATAGCATTCACGTCTACTTCATTTCTAGCTCTAGCATGAATACGAGTCCCCGATGATTTTAATAATAGGTGTAAAACTGATTTCAAACGAAGGTAAATAGCAATTGCCAGCGGAGTTAAATATAATACTGTTTTTATTCCATACGCTGGCATTCCTGGGCCTGTTTTCGCATCAATATACATTTCAGGTTGATCATATACTTCAAAATAAGCAGAAAGAAGGGAAGGTTGAATATTTATTAGGTTAACTAAATGATGTAACCCATTACGACAACGCATTTGATTGATTAACCAACGGGTAACTTCATGATCTTTAGGATAATATTTTGGTAATGATGATGAGTCTTTAGAAGCTTGATCACCTGAAATATCATTGGAATCATTTGACATTTGTTGATATCCTTTATGACTATTCTCTACTACTGATGTTCTTGATTCACGTTTAGGCTGGTATGACATTTAAAATAGTGCACAATGAATAAGCTGCAAGTAAAGGTTTAACTGAATACTCGATCGATAATTAATCACTTGATTGACTTCATTTGAAAATCCTGACATTTTAATATACTGATTATTTTGTTAAGACATTGAATACATAAATAAATTTACTTTTATGCAATTATTCTGGATCTTTTACCCTAGAAACCAACGGCACTACAATTTCCTAATGAACTATTAGATTGGACTTAACAAGGATAGTTTATATAGTCAAATTGAAAGGAATTTTTGAAAAAGAATCGTAGTTTTTCATTAAAACAATTCAAGGACTTAATAAGGTAATGAAAATAAATTTAATATTGCTGGAAATTCAAGTATGAGCTGTCATCTGAGAAAATTTTCATGTGAACATGCGAACTGATGGGATGATCTCTCTATGCATGTAATCCCTGAAGCTTTTATTTTGAACTTTCGAAGTAAATTGAAACGTTATCGTAATATTCACTTGCAAGGAGTGATACATACCATCTGACATGTTATATTTCCCTTGAAGATAACGCATAGCAGATAAATGAACCACAGACAGAATATTACTATTTCATTGTTGAAAGCTATACCCTGGAAGCCAACAGCTGACTGGTGCTGTTACAATATTCATTTACCGGTCGAGCAGAAGGATTACCAAGTGTTTTCTATCTCAGGGATTTCATTTATCTTAATATTGATCAAGGACTTCGGTTAGAGAGCCAGGAAGTATTTCACAGCCTTTTCGCGTTTGTTTGGGACTCTTCATCAGTACGCAACCCTGACCGCACTGGTGATCGAAGTCAAGACCTTAAGGATACAATGTGGGCTCGTTGATCATTCAGTCACTTGGGCGGAATCCAGTAACTCATAAATTATAATGGAGAAGATTTGTAGCTAAGGTGGATTATTTTTATGCAATTGTGTTCACTGAGTTGGTTGGTTTATTTGAGAGGTTTACATTGCCCTACTAGGCAACATCTTCAGTGTATATTCACTTCAAATTGAAGTATGGGCCGAAGATTTTGATTACCAGAGCTTCGCAAATAAATCATCCAAATGCATTAAAAACTCATAAATACTAACTTCTGCTGATTTGCGACATTTAGCGCAACAGCCAGCCAAATGTCAACGGCGAGTATTTCTCTACTATTCACGACTTATCACTGCAATTTCATCCTGCAGTTAGTCGGAAGACTGGTACTTGTCTATTTCCATAGTGATAAATGGAGCTTTTAGCAATTAAGTACTTAGATGAGGAACTTGTAATACGTATACTCTGGGGATTCGACGGATTATTCCTGAAGGATGCTTAAATGTGAATACCGTAAAGTGATCTACTCAGATTGTTCACTAAATTAGTCGCATGAACTTTGAGTGTATTTCGAAATGAGTATAAAATCGCTCACTTTGCCAAAGGATCACATAACTTTTACAAAATCAATGAATGATATATGCTTATTGTGTTCACCTTCCTCTATATCACTGACAAAGAGAGCTTTTCGGTTGAGCTGAGGATATTACGAAATGAACAAATGAATAATCACAAACTTGGTTATGCAGCTTAATTCCATCTTGCTAGCCAATTATTATTTATTATTATATTAATCCTTTGGGTCCCGAGCGTAACACAGGGCTTCAATGGCACATCTCCATTTTGTCCCGTTCTCTGCAGTCCTCTTCAGTTTACCCCACGATTGCCTAAAAACTTTCATCTCCATATCACACTCATCATTTCCCATTTGAGGGCATGGCGTGCAATGCTATCCGTCGGTCTTCTCAGTGTGTGTCCAATACTTCTTCATTTTCTTCGGGATATTTTTTGTGACGAAATGCGACGAGTGAGTCGTCATTGCGAGGGTAACATTGAGAAGATCTTATGGGAAGGAGATGAGAGATTGTGGGCAATCGTGGTGCAAGTTGAAGAGGACGGCAGAAGATAGAACGAAAAGGAAATGTGTTGCTGAAGCCCTATGTTCCATTCGGAACTCAAGGGAATAATAAAAATAATCTTCATCACTTCCGTCTTTTCTATGTTCATTTGAACTCTTGTTTTTGATGCTTATTTTCCAGTTTTTTTTCGCTTGTAAGCCTTAGAATTTATGTGACATTAGACAGAAATCGTCCACGAAATCTACATCTTATCAGTCCAACGTATTTTTGTCTTCTCACTCCCCACACTCGGAGCGCAGCAATCAGAAATACCATCTGTGGTATTAGATAGCCTTGTCTCACTCCAGGCTTAAATTCACAGGCTTCGTTGAGTTTTCCGTTGTGGGCCACTTGACATGTAGCATTATCATATTACTGTTGAATGAAGTTGGTGAGGATTTTGAGCACTCCATAGTATTAAATTAGTAGTTAGCCAATAGTTGCTAATATCACCCTGAACCCGGCGCCACGTAAGTAACACCTTGAGCTGCAATCTACAAACGTTTGGCATGAGATTCGCTCCCGCCAAATGTAAGATGATGTTACAGGACTGGACTACACCGACTCCTAGTTTAGAAATAGGGAGTGAGTGAAGTTGTAGAGCACGTTGACCGCTTCACTTATTTGGGAAGTACCATCAGCCAGTGCCAACGGGTTGATCTCTGACGAAATCTCAGCACGAATACAGGGGGCTCGTTTCGCATTTGCCAGTTTACGCCGACTCTGGCGTAGACGAGATGTTCGACTATCGACCAAAGGGCGGGTGTACTAATCATCAGTCCGCTCCATCCTCCTTTATTTCTGGCTGTGAGACCTGGCCATTGAGAGTGGAAGACATGAAAAGATTAGCTGTCTTTGATCATAGGCGCCTACGCTCTATCTCCTGTGTGAAGTGGTTTAATAAGGTGAGCAACATTGAAGTTAGGTGTCGAGTGCTAGGTAGGTGGGAGGGGAAATCAATCGACGAAGTTGTGAAGTTACAAAGACTGAGATGGTTAGGACATGTGTTACGTATGCCAAGCCATCGCCTCCCTCGACGAGCTGTTAGCGGATATAGGGTCACGCTGGAGAAGAGCTAGAGGTGGGTAAACCAAAACATGGAACCAGTCTATGAAATCTACAACAGTTAGTCTAAGCCACGTAGGAAGGTGTAGACTTCCTGGTTGAGGTCCTCGGGACGATAAAAACCAATGCTTGGAAACAATTGATGATATGGCTTAAAATCGTTCTCAATGGCTGGCTCAGATGCATCCACTCATTGTGACTTATAATTTCCAATGAAACTATATTGTTCTTTGTTATTACTAATACTTTGTCTCACACTTCTGTTTACTGTCTCTACTATGCCTTTCTTCTACTTTCTCCTCCTGCTTTGTGTGCTACATGGAGAGAATGTGGGGGACTTGAACTGTTGCACATACGTGCAAAGTTCTATGTCGGAAACAGACAGACAGTTACTAATATATAACAGTCAGTCTTATATTAAATCTTAAGATTTAGCCAGCTGAAAATGTTTTATACGCTTTAGAAATGGATCCTAGGGTTATGTAAATACAGGTTTTATCGGAAGGTAATAGATGCAATATTTTGCATTAAGTTCTCACCCAGCCATTTCGTAAATTTCCTTGAATCTGTGATACTGCTTAAGTGGAATTTCGATAATTGCATAACAAAACTACTAGACTTAGCCCGACCGAAAGCTGCTACCTTGACGTGGTGGTCGGACTTGAACACCGCAATGATCTATTCAAGCTATACTGGCTGAGACTTATGTCTCTTGAGGTCTACCATGCCAGGCAGGTTGTTTGGATAGCGGTTAAACAAAAAGCAGCTACCCAATCCAACATCATGTTCAATACAAAATCACAAAATTTCATGCCGGATCGGCCGTGGCCCGGATTAACAACGACCGCGCTTCCTGCTGCCGTGTCACAGGGCAGGAGTGATAAATATGCTACTGAGGCACACCAAACAAAAAAGAACGAACAAAAACAGGCCGCGTGTGACCGGCCTCAAGCAGTTGTCCCCTGGGCTCTGCGGTCACGCAACCAACTTCCACGGTGTGGGCAGCCGGGAAGTAACAATCGCCCTCACAATCCGAAATGCACGCGAAACCTCTCTATTACTCACTCATCTTTGTCTTCATCTTCATCTCTATCATCTTGCCTTCCTTCCACTGATGCAACTCCTCGACTTGATAGCTCTCCACTTCCTCTCCACTCTGCGTCCACTAAAAACGATGGAAGCCAAAAAACCACCACCGACAGCCTCTTAAAGCCGCGCCACCAATTTCATATAGGAGCTCTTAATGTTAGGACACTTTGCCAAATAGGACAACAAGCATCACTAGCCAAGACCCTGGCATCACGAGCCATTGATGTATGCTGTGTTTCAGAAACACGCATACAAGACCCAAGTGTGGTTATTCACCTAACCCCACCTGGCCAACAGGTTGAATCTGCAAAATTCACCTTGAGGGTGTCAGGAGATGCCACAGCTAGTTCACGAGGATTAGCTGGCGTAGGGATAGCTTTGAGTACTAGGGCAGAAAAGACATTGCTTGACTGGATCCCGGTAGATAGCCGAATGTGTGCTGTCCGTCTGAACGGATCAGTAAGAAGGAGAAAGGACTGCACTACTCGCCGATGCCTTTTCGTAATCTCCGCCTACGCCCCCACTGACTGCAGTTCAGATGAAACGAAGGATGAGTTCTACCAAAAGCTGTCTAGTTTGGTGAGAAAGGCTAAACGCTCAGACATAGTCGTTCTAGCTGGTGACTTTAACGCTCAAGTAGGGAAATTGTGTCAATCTGAGAAGGATGTCGGTGGCACCTATGGAGTTCCGTGCCAGCGAACCGACAACGGTGACCGTCTCCTACAGTTCTGTTCTGATAATCATTTGTTTCTTGTAAGCACTAACTTCAAACACAAGGAGAGACACTGTTTGACTTGGAGACCCCCTTCATCAAACCAACGCTGGACACAAATAGACCACATAGCAATAAGCTATCGTTGGCGTGGGTCGGTAGGAGATTGTCGCTCCTTCTGGAACACGTGTGTAGATACCGACCATGCACTGGTCCGCGCTCGGGTGTGCTTACGACTGAACGGACGTAGGAAACAGCTGGCGGTAAAACCATCACGTCCCCAGCTCGATCAGGAAACTAAATCCGTATTTGAGGAAGAACTAGCTAAACACATATCTGTGTTCGACAGCTGTGCTCACCCTGAAGAAGCTTGGAAAAATATCCAGGCAGCCATAGATACAGCTGTAAAAGCTGTGAATAAGGTAAACCCAAAGGTGAGTAAAAACCACTGGATCTCCACCGCCTCATCCGAACTGATAGATGCTAGAAGACTTATTCCGGCGAGCTCCGAATTCAATGAGGAGCGAAAGCTGCACAAGAGGAAACTTACGAAAAGTCTCCGCAAGGACCGTGAACAGTGGTGGGCGACAAAAGCCAAAGAGATGGAGAAAGCTTCGAGGATAGGCAACACCAGGCAACTCTTTAGACTCATCAGGGAAACGGGTGGGAGAAGACAAATCATCAGTGAGACAATCTCGGAAAAAAATGGCACTATAATTAGCTCCCAGGATAGACGACTGGATCGTTGGAAAGAGCATTATGAGGAGCAGTTTAATTGGCCCACAGCCACGCTCAACCTTCCGAGCATCCAACACCTCCCTGAATGGGATATAGACACAGGTCCTCCGTCCCTAACTGAGGTTACTAAAGCTGTCACCAATCTGAAACTAGGCAAAGCAGCGGGACCTGATGGAATGACTCCAGAGGTATTTAAGTACGGTGGAGACAGCTTACTGTCTGCATTAACTGAGGTACTAGGCAGCGTCTGGGAATCAGAAGAAGTCCCATCGGGTTGGTGTAAGTCACTGATTATCCCCATATACAAGAAGGGAGACAAGTCTTCCTGTGATAATCACAGAGGGATTAGCTTGACTAATATAGTATCTAAAGTCTTAGGCTCAATAATCATGCGTAGACTGAGTGGTGCTCGGGAGGCACAAACACGAGAGAGCCAGGCAGGCTTTAGACCAGGAAGAGGGTGTATTGATCATATCTTCACCCTCCGACAGATTCTAGAACATAGGCATTCCTACCGGCGTCCAACAGTCATTATATTTCTTGACCTAAAGGCAGCATTCGACTCTGTCGATCGAGAAGTTCTCTGGAGATGCTTGGCTGTAAAGGGAATTCCGAGAAAATATATTGCACTGATTAAGGCACTCTACTCGTACTCATACAGCCAGGTGAGGGCTTACGGCGAGCTGTCATCTGAACTGATGACGACCAGTGGTGTCCGTCAAGGATGCCCATTATCCCCTTTTCTATTCAACTTCATCATAGATGTGTTAATGGACTTAACCCTAGGTGACTTCAGCGACTCAGGGATTGACTTGCTACCGGGAATAATCTCGTTGACTTGGAATATGCAGACGATATAGTCCTTCTAGGCGAAGACGCTGACGAAATGCAGAGTCTTCTAAACACCTTGAGCAGCAATCTACGAATGTTTGGCATGCGATTCGCTCCCGCCAAATGCAAGATGATGTTACAGGACTGGACTACATCGACGCCTAGTTTAAAAATAGGAAGTGAAGTGGTAGAGCACGTTGACCGCTTCACTTATTTGGGAAGTACCATCAGCCCCAACGGGTTGATCTCTGACGAAATCTCAGCACGAATACAGGGGGCTCGTTTCGCATTTGCCAGTTTACGCCGACTCTGGCGTAGACGAGATGTTCGACTATCGACCAAAGGGCGGGTGTACTGCTCATCAGTCCGCTCCGTCCTCCTTTATGGTTGTGAGACCTGGCCACTGAGAGTGGAAGACATGAAAAGACTAGCTGTCTTTGATCATAGGTGCCTGCGCTCTATTTCCCGTGTAAAGTGGCATAATAAGGTGAGCAACATTGAGGTTAGGCGTCGAGTTCTAGGTAGGTAGGGGAAATCAATCGACGAAGTCGTGAAGTTACAAAGACTGAGATGGTTAGGACATGTGTTACGTATGCCAAGCCATCGCCTCCCTCGACGAGCATGTTAGCGGATATAGGGTCAGGCTGGAAAAAAGCTAGCGGCGGTCAAACAAAAACTTGGAACCAGTCAATGAAATCCACAACAGTTGGTCTAAGCCACGTAGGAAGGTGTAGACTTCCAGGTTGGGGTCCTCGGGACGGTAAAAATCTATGGTTGGAAACAATTGGTGACATGGCTCAAAATCGTTCTCAGTGGCGCAGATGCATCCACTCCTTGTGACTTATGATCTCCAATGAAACTGTTTTGTTTTTCTTTATTACTCCTTTGTCTCACACCTCTGCTCACTGTTTCTATTATGCTTTTCTTGTTTTTTCTTCCCTTGCTTCGCGTGCTACACGGAGTGTGGCGACTTGAACTTCCGCACATTTGTGCAAAGTTCTATGTCGAAAACAGACAGACTAGACTTAGTTATAGTTGGCGACTGCATACTTGCGAAACAACAACCACCATATTTCAAATTTGTCTCTCTTCATCTATTATTTATACGAGTCAAATGAAAATAGCTTGGTTACTTGCAGGAATTTATGCCAGTAATCAAAGTACATCAGTAATTCGGTTGATTAAATGAAGATTGGCTGGAAGCTGATTAAAATATATCTGGTACACAGCCTACCGACTGAATAAAATTTCAATCAAACGAGAGTTTCAAAATTTCAGCAATTTGAAATATGAAAGTGTCTTCACACACATAGCCAAGGTTTACCTATTAACCCCGCTCACATAAGACATAATTCTCTTGTAATCATTGTAGAAGTAAGATGAATTAATTGGGGGAGTTACAGACCTCTTTCAGCATGAGTCAAAATAGTATTTATCAAATATATCTAACCAAAACCTAATCTCTAGTCACACTATACCAGTACTTTTTTATTTCAGGTAGTTCAGGAAGAAATCAGCTTCCAGGATGTAGGAAGCCTGGAAGAAGTGACCAATCACACACTTCCATTAGTAAACAAAATTTCATAATCTGTTATTTGCAGCGCTCGTGAATTAGAGAGATCGCCTATATTAAAGCAAAATAAATCCCTAAAATATCTTGCTATTATTATTTATTTTTAACGCAAGGCATAATAACTAATACATGTTTACGTAAACTATAATTCCGTAACCGAATATACTATGCAATCTCTTTTTGGTGGAGACGAATTAGCTAAACCAAACATAAAATAATGAAAATCTATTGATTCACTTTAGCTACATACTTTTGGTTAATAGTAAAGCCGCCAAGTTGAATAGCCACATCATTGAAATCCCTCAATTAGCCTGTTTTTATGAGTTATTGATGAGTTCCGCACTATTGTTTAGACTACTCAACAAAGAAAAACCTAGTGAATAACGTGAACCTGCTGTACCGCATACTTATTTATTAGGTTAATGGTATCATAAATGATTCTGGGCTATTCAAATATGTTAGAACAAGTGTGTCCATTTCCAATTCGCCAACAACCTTGTGTTTAAACGGCTAAGCTACATTCAGTCCTTTGTTACTACCTTTGACTGGTTGCCTATGAGAATATTTAATGCCTGCTACCTAGGGAACAGAAAAACCTCATGATTAGTCCCATTTTCTACGTTGGCAGCCGGTACATTTTGCTTGAAAATCATCCTTTAAGTCTAGTCTGTTTAATCGTTATATACGTAAGTATATACATAATTTATGATGGATGTATAACAGCTCCATGATTTCAAGTATTGCTCTTAATAATAAAGCATCTCAGACTAACTTAGAAGAATTGACTAAATAGTTCAAAAAGACTGATATGACTTCACTGCATGACCGTTCGTAGCTGGTGGCATAAGCTTTTGCACTAACGAAAATGCAAACTTTAATCACATCCAAACAGGGACTGTGTAGTCAACTTTAAAAAGTGGATTCCTGGGGATCCAAGGTATCGTAAAGCTAGTTTGCTTCCTATCTGAAGTATTCCAAAAGAAATGAAATTTGAGCAGATTTGCTACTTGAGAAGTGCTAACCGCCTATATGCTTCTATCCACATCCACACATCCGTTAATCACCCACTTCCCTGTTTATATTCGCTGCTAATATCGTTCTACATAGCTACTCTCTTTTTGAACTGTGTGGTCAGAAGTGACTATTTAAGCCAACGGAATACAAATCTTAATCTCTAACAAACTGTACACCAACTGCAGGCGAATATATCAACGCCTAAATACGAAATGACTATCACGTTGAGTCTGAAAAACTCAGGCTGCTGTTTTAAAAGTTCATAGGGAAGGTTACAACTGACTTTCTGAAGTATGAATTTCATTAAGCCCTAAGGAGGAAAATGCTCAGATGCTGGCAGGTTCACGTGAGGAAGCTAACAGATGCAAAAGCTTATTAAAGGTACTCGTAGAATCATGAAGCAAAATGACTGTTGTATTTTAGAACTTTGTCCTAATTATTGCTTGATCCTAAGCAAAGGTAACCTCAGACATAGATGATATCTTGTCCATTTGTGACCGAAAATATCAAAATAATGAGCACAGACAGAACATCTCAAATTATCCACGAGGAAGGACAGTGTACGATTTCTATCTATTTAAAACGCTTGTGTGAAATTCGACGAATGTTGTATGTACGTCCCAGTGACTAAAATCGAAAACAAGTAACCGTAAAATCCCTGTCTCCAGCTTATAGATGACAAATGAAGTGTTTTTTATTCTATTGAAGTTGTGAAGCAACACCGACAGACAAGCTATCGATTTTAAATCTGAAGAACATCCCAAAGAGCTTCTACATATTCTCAGCGTCATCACAACCTTGTAAAAAAAAACAATAATAGTATACTGTTATGAACGGTATATAACTACTTCATATTCTCTACAGTGGTGTTAGGACCACAGACGTCAATGGAACCTGTAGAATCACAGGTCATTACGCAGCACCTAATTATTTTATGGCAAGATTTCTATCGGAAATGCTTAGGACGAGATACATGCATCTCAAATTAGGTTAAATCTAAATGTATTTGAAGAGGTAATACATGACGCCCAATTAAAAAAAAAAATACCATAAGAAATATATTCTCACCACATACAGATGCGATGAAATCTACGTGTACTAAGAGATAAATCTGCGTTACCAATGAAGCCCATATTTAGGAATGAAAAACTAAGAGACGAAGTAGAAAAATATATACGGTGTCAAAAAGCATATTTTACATGCATTTCGCAGTATTATTGCCACCACAAACTGGTAGTAAAGTGACTCTCTCAATACAATTAAAAATGTCAGTTTTGAGGCTGCTTGCCGACGGTCGCTTCTTTTCTTGATGCATTTTGCAATTCTACCGTATCGCACTCATCAGCTGGTAGTTGGACATACCGTACGATCGACCCTCTGATAAAGCAGTTTTTTACGGATAACTACAAAATTATCAAATAATTTCAAAAAATACCATATGTGGATGCTTTTCGGGGTCAGTGACGCTAATGTCAGTAAGCTTGAAATTGTGGTATTGGTCAACAGAATGTAGGGTGCCGCATATGCTACAAAGATAGAAACCCACAAAACAGTACTTACCACAGGTCGTTTTTCAACTCTATTAAAACATCCTTTCCAACTAGTGTCTTAAAGAACGAGAAAAATAGCTAAAGAAGTCAAAACAATAACAGAAACCTACCATTCTTGGGCGAGCTTGAATATAAGTTATGAGTATGACCTAAACATTTCACTGAATTAAACAACACTCATAGTGTACAATTGAAGAGAGTACAGCATAAGCAATCAGTCTTGTTTAGACTCTTTTCTCATATCATAAATATGATATATCCTTCCCACAAGCCAATATAAATGGCGCTAATTCTCTTTAGCCCTCTTCACGGTGATGAGGTGAAGGTTTACAATTTCCAGTGGGCTTCTAAGAAGATGCTCCTTTCCCTCTCCTGCTGTAGCTCTGGAGGATTTCAAAGTGATTAATTCGGAAATTCGGCCATATCTGATATCTAGTACTCAGTGTTGAGGTAGTAGGGCTACTGTGACTTGAATAGGTTATTTCTCAGGTTAATCGTTCATTGTATTCGAAAAGAGAGATGATGCAAATAAACGCAAATGTGTAAAAGTTGAGAACGGGAAAAAAACAAATACACAGACAATAAAAAATAAAGACCAAGAGGTAAATACATGGATAAACAGTGTTACTTAGGGAAGGAAGACTGTACAGGATTCAAGGACGAGTTTAATCGATGACCTGTCAGTGTTATGTATGACACGATGTTTACGCCACAGTTAAGTTGAGAGAAAGTATTTGAGATGCCTGCTGGTAGTTACTATATGATAAGATGACATCTGTGATAAATATTCTACAGAATTTACTGTACTCATGGCTGCTGACAGACGTTTACACCAGTGGCAACCTGGAAACTAAAAGAAAAGAGACTACACTTGAGTCGATACAGTTTAGTCCCCGACCTTCCTCTAACTGCCAGTGGACTTTCTATAACGACTAGTGGTTCGATATATAAGGTTACTTCCGTCACTTGCAGTCTTATAAGCGATGATCATCTCTCTACAAAGCCGGCAGTGACTAAATGTAAAACGAACCAATTTTCTTTCTTTCATCAAATGGTTTGTGCTGACCGCCTATACTTTCTTTGACCGCTCTTGGCTGAACCCCTTCTAGCACAGCACAGTACTGAAGAGAAGAACCCGACACTCCTTGGTTTAAGATTATAAAGTAATGAGATCGTCGGTGCGAGGGTCAAATGAAGGAGATCTTATGAGGAGGAGATTAGAGATTGTGGGCAATCGTGATAAAATCTGACGAGGATGGCAGAAGATAGAACAAAGTGGAGATGTGTTTTCGTAACACCTTCTGAAATTCATCGTCAATAAATACATCCTTCAGCAGCCGTGTTTTTATTTTATTTTCTCCCTATTTTGGATGGAATTAAGAGCAGCATGTCCACCAGCTTAAGTGGGCCAGGCTAGCAGGTAGTGTGAACAGCACTCAAATCAAGCGGGATAGATAGCCACATATCAGTTATGGCCATCAGATCTATTATAAGTCAACTGGAAATGAGCTCAAAGCCATTCAAACAGCAGACTGACTGATTTCTCAGAGCTAAACACTGATACTTCACCTGGTAGTCTAATTTCCTAAAAGAGAGTTGTGGTGTAATATCCGCAGTGACGAGGAATTATATAGATTCGCCGTCCTCGTTGGAACAAATCAAAATTCCTAAACCTTTTCAATCTCCAATATGTAACCGATGGCGGTAGAAATTGATTCATTCCCGCATATTTTCGTACATATGCTTTCCATGATCTCACAGGTACACTTTGAGGAATTTTTTCATAATCGTACAGTGATCGAAACCCATATTAAAATCGAATTAACTAAATTCCAGTTGCGAATAGTCTGCATTGTGCGTTTAGATATTCATCCATGTGCTGATTATCATGAGAAATTGAAATCACCACCAATATAGAGCCAAAACATACGAAAATCTAAGGAATAGTGAAAATATGTTGATAGTTGTATCTTAAATCTCACAGACTAATTTGATAATATTACTCAGCTTCACTTGTCATTTTGTATGAATTGGTACCCCGTTATTCTGGTTCCTAACTGAGTATGAACTGAAGTCTTTTGCTAATAACTATTGAGGTATTCATACTTCTTTACGCGTTTGATTGAATTCTAGCTGCTGTGGAGAGCGGCTTGCAGATAATATTACTACAAACATGATTATCGGAAAATTAAACAACGCCTTTTAAACCATTTTTATACTTTTATGAATAACACACCATAACCACCTCTTGGTTCTGATCCCCAATTATAACGCTCATTCTTGTTAAACTGAAAGAAAAGTGATACCTCGGACTATATCATGTAAATTGCTGTTCCCCACGTTAACATTCCTAACCGACATTACTCCACTACTTATATATACATATATATATATATATATATATATATTGTGTAACTGAATAATTGTAAATGTGCTTGCTCCATGCAAATATTATAGAGCAAATCAGTGGTGCCAGTAAACTTGCGTTATTATTATACCACATATTGCAGCACCCAGCTACACAAACAATGCGGTCACACTTTGAAACATGTCGAAAAACTATTCCTAAATAAATCAATGGAAAAAAGATAAACACACACCAGAGTCATGTCACTTGGATGAAACCAAACCAAACAAGCCAAGATTCAAGTCAAGCATCCCGCGAAACTAGTCACCAGATAAAGTAAGTGGCACTACCTTAAATTTGGGACGTTCCATATAATTCCACGGATCGAAATGCAACAGTGATTGCCTGGCTGACTAACGATCGTGAAGGAAAAACCAAAATCAGCAAGACAGCTCGCCGAAAGACGTGAATTCCTGACCGAGAAACTTCCGCGAAACGAGTCGACCTTTTAAAGGCTGACGATACTGACGTTCGCAAATTGTATAGAGTATACTAACGCAAGATCTTATACCAACAACTTCTATAGTGTTCGTTCCTAGTGTACCGAATGCAAAGCAAAAGACCAAAGTTGATCGTCCAAACCACGAGATAAATTTCGGGACCAAAATGGATTGCGAGATGATGGCTAGTGGTCGTGCACAAACGTGACACGGCGGAGTACCAGATGGCATGGATGCTTGACCGGAAGCCTTCAGTGAAAGAAGTCGACCCAAACAGCATCCAATGCTCAGTGATGATTGCTGTGGTCAATAATTTTGGGGAATCATTTAGCACTACAACCTTGACAAAGAAGTTCAGCATCCAATATTGAGTGAATAAAACCGCGGTCTAATAAGTTCGAGGAGTAATTTACCGCCACAGAGCTATCCATATGAGCCAGCAAATGTACCGGTTACTGGCTGTGTCCGGATGAAGTGAAAGCATTCCATTTTTAGGAAAGAGTATGTGCAATTTCATTTTTTTTATAACATAAGCTTTATTCCAAATCAGTACTTGTGATACAGAATGGAATTCTCAGCCTTTTACTACAATATTGCATCCAGTTTTTTACATTCACAAAATTAATCATCCGAGACGTAGCAATCTATCAAACATGCTTCGCAGAAATCTCTCAGCCAAAAATCTGAATCACTCAATCAGAGATTAGTTATACAATACTGTGGGCTGCTGTTTTCATGACACACACACTTTTTCTAACCATTCACTCTTCAAATTTCTTTACTTTAAAGTCCATGTATTATGATTGAAATGGTGGATAGTTGTTTAGACTAATCTTTGCACATTAGCGAGGATAAGGAGAGGATTTTGTACCGTGGTATCTTTTTCACTTACGTATCAAGAACTGAAATGCCGCAGAGGGGTGCTTTTATTACCGAAGTTGTTGTTGAATTAGTCACTGAAGAGAAAATGATAAATTCACAGTTTAGAATTGAAAAAAGGCAAACGTGTGTCATATCGATGCAGTCGTGATGACGTGAATAGTAGGTAAAAACCTTTTGTGTCGGTTGTACTCACTAGTGAATATTGAACAGCACGTGCTAGATAGCGCGCATGCTTTGTGTCTGTTAAATGTCCAATCAAGAACAGAAGGTATGATTCACCACTTCGTTGTTGTTTTTTTGTAAATTTCTGAAGTGTTTTTCAATCTGGTTGACATCAGTTTCACAATTATTCTATGATAGCATATTCGTATCATTTAAATGAACTGAAACGTGTGAAGTTTGTGTCAATTTTGCTAGAGTCGTCCCGCCAACTCAGTTTCGGGTTTTCTTCGCATGTCATTATATGTATTATTTCGTTATAAATTTCGAGGTAGGGTTACCATGAGTTTTAAAAGCTAATTTGGGATTGCCAATTGGTTTTACTTTTTCGGAATATACAGATTACAGTAATCTGTGCTATCCTTACCTCAGCCTACACGATCTTGAAAAACAAAATGATTATTGAATAAAATGACGCCCATTAAAATTGTTCGGAAAATTCGCTTTGTTTAGGAAATGTGTTCACATCTAGCATTTTACTAATTCCTCTTTGCCTTATAACACAAAAGGGTTCGTTTCTGCATTATTATTAGTGTAGATGGATTCCGTCAGTCGTACCTTCAAATCGAGTCGTCTATTAGTAAGCCTGAATTTCTCTAATTCATTTTTCACTAATATTTTTCACCCTGATCCTACGCATACATCTACAGTGATTAGTTTTAGTATGTTTCCGGCTTAGATAATTCACTATCTGTTACTTCATTTATTGCAGAAGTGTGTCATAACTGTCACGACCCTTTAGCTTTTGAAAATTTGTTTCTTTTGCTAAGGTGTAAGTCGGAGTAACTCAGCAAGTAATTCTACATAGTAGCGAAATGCTTATCATTTCAGAAATAATCGTGAAGCTTTTTAAGAGCTAATCAATTATTGCATGATAAAACGACAGTCACTTGTATTTGTCAATTGCATCACTGCTTTAAATTTAATTATTGACGAACTAAAGGATATGAGCTTGGCTACGTTTGATGTTTCTTGCGGCGTAGTTCAACCTAAGAAAGGCAGATAGTGTTATCCTTTGTGTTGAAGTCATTAAACTAATGTATTCCTCCGAACAAGTGGACTTAACATAAGATTTTCCTCTGAAACAAAAGGTGGTCCCACAGGATCAGTCTACACCAGATCAGTATATGTCTATTTGAAATGTTCGAATGTAACCGCTTAACTTATTTGAGAGACTGCATCATCACTAGTAGTCTTTTGTGTTAGCGATTTAGTCGGTAATAATAAAGCAAAGTAAGAAGGGAAATCAATTGATGAGGTTGTGGGATTGCGGTGATTGGAATAGCTAAGAAATGCGTTATGTATACTAAGCAACCCTCTTGCAGGATCAGGTTCATCAGCTGGAGTTGGAAATGAGTAGAGGTTGCTAGGCGAAAACCAGTGCTCTGCCTATGGGGCGTTTCACTGTTAACTAGTCGTTCTCGGGATGCTAATAATCTACTCATAGAGAATATTGGTAGTACGGGTCACAATCGTTTGCATTGCTTCAGATGTATTCACTCTTGCTCATCGTCTGGGTTCTGAAACTCCTCAGTTGTCATCTATTTGCTCTCTTCGTACATTTTTGTTCAGTGTGGTATTGTAACATTCCTTTCCTCTGCACTTAAGTGTACTTATCTGAAGTGTAAGAGTTCCAAATATTACTCAAAATCTTATGGATGTTGGCTGTGCGCCTGAAGTTTAAAAAAACTGTCTACGTTTGCATCTAGTAGCAACTTTCTTCGATAGCTACATTTCTCTGCATCATAATTCACAATGTAGAAACCGATTATCTTCAGATATCTCGGTGATAGTAAATGACAACTTTAGGCATTGGTCGAAAGTTAGAGTCTCACTTGAATTTATTTTGAAGTATGGACGTAGCCTCCAAACTGCATCCGAGGCAGATGCTAGGATAGACTCTATTTGAATCTGATATTATTCAAAATTCGTCGACTAATTTGAAGGTCTGATACCTTCATGTGAAATTATAATGATCTGCAACTCGATTTTGTTGACATTGTGTATAAGCATTCTGTTTTTGTTGCTTGTAAAATGTGATAATAAATTTGACCATTAATCATGTCTATTTCAAGAACAAAATAGTGCTTTCATCGCTTTAGTAGATTAAGTCAAACTATCTGACCTTTAGTCTTGTAGATACTTCGTTTGCCACTGCGTTCGCGAATTATTTACTTTTAGGATATGGCGGAAAAACTTAGTTTTCTGAACATTTATTTAATATATTAATGTGTTAGGTCTCACAACCCTAATGCACATAATGCTTTATAAATAGAATGTATCGATACCGCATATAAGTGTGGATTGTGAAGTATTCGGATGTACTGATATGGATTGTGTTTCGACATCGGTGGGCAAGCTACTGATAAGATTCCGTGTATAAAGCAAGTGCAGGATGTATCAACTTGTTCCCCGTCGTTTTCTTAACATTCGTCTTATGTAACTAAACTATGAATTGAGAAGCGTATCCAATAAATGCGAAGAAATCAGGTCGTAAATCTGGAGTAAGTGATTCTGCCAAGAATTTAAAGCAACAGTAAATAATAGACACCAAAGTCAAATCACCTTGGATCAATCAATCAGGTCGCTTCTGAGCGTTACTAATGAATACTTTCACCTAATCTTCCTTGAAAGTTTTGTCCTAACCCTCATCTTCATCGAAAGTTTCATCCTAACACCAATCTTCGTTGGAAGACTCCCTCTAACCTTAGTCATAAACCTACCTTAATCCTTCCCTAACCTTACTCCTGAATTAGGATGAAACTTGCAACGAAGATTATGTGAACAACATCCATTTGTAACTCTGAGCAGCGATCTGATTGTTTGGTTCAGTGTCATTTGTCCGTGTGGTGTCTATTCCTTACTGTTGCCGACTGCTTAGCCTAAAGTTTAGCATCAGCTGAATTAGGGTTGCTGGGAAAAAGCTGAGTCGAAGTCAACATTTTCTGTAGGCTGTTTCTATGAGATTATTGCTCCCTAGTATGGTGATTTGTCGGCTCAATTAGCAATTAGTATAAAGCGAAGAATCTTTACACCGTCAATAGCAAATTCTGGTATGCAGTCATACAGTGTGAAATTTCTCAATGTCATCAATGGTAGCTAAAGCTTTCGTAATTTACACACAGGCATACTATGATTAAAGACTTTTAGTTTAACTTGTTGTCACCAGGGTTGTGTTGAAATTAATCAGTCGGTTGTGTACATAGCTGAAAACTTAATGGAATAAGTCATTAAGATTTCAGATTGAAATAGCATTTTTTCTCAGGTACTTGACGACAGCCACCGAATTGTTACTACACATCGTTTTCCTGTTGGTCATATCATGAGTTTATGTAGGTGCATAATGTTCAATAATGCGATGTGCTCTTTCGATGAACTTCTTTTACGTATTTTTTTATCTTGTATCTGGTCAGTCTAAGGTTTCTGAATTTTGTTAATTTTTTAAGTGGTTCCTGCAATTTTACTATGATATTTATTTTTTGAATCAAAGGATACACTTATCAATTGAATACCTCTTTGTATGTCTTCATACCTTTAATCTTCGTAAAAGTTCGTTCAATGTGGTAACTGTCTCCTATGAATGTTTGTGAGTTTAAGCTCTAGTTTTGCAGTTAGTGGGTAAGGGTCCAAACCACTGTTAGCACCACTGGAGCTCCCAAAATAGATGTGGTTCATAACCAGATGCAGGAATATGCACCTAATTTGTGAGTAACACTTCTTTCACTTCTCATTTTTCACCTAATTTTGTAATTGTCAACTTTTTAATATTATTTTGACATGGTCGTATTAAAACTTTTAGTCTTCTGTTTGAAGCCGTAGTCGATTTCGTACATTTTAATACCCGTTCTCACATTTTTGTTTCCAGACTGATAGTTCGAAACGGAAAAGGTATCATAGATACTCCCGAACAGCCCTCCAGCAATTGAAACCTGTTGGACAAGAAACTGGTTCACCGATCAATGGAATTCTCAGTCCAAATAAATCGTCAACAAATAATGCATACTCCCCGCACTGGTCTAATGAAGAGCTAATTTCAGGTGTCAAAAATGGAAGACTCCTATCGGTTAGTGTGGCTTTTGTCAGGTTTTCCAAGTTTCTTACCATTATTTATTGGTCAGCATGCTGTACTTCATGCATGTTTGTGTCAATATTTCTGGAATTATAGCAGTTTAGTTTCTTGTATACCATAGTGACAATAAAATCAGTATTACTTGCTATCCCAGTTTATATTCTCAGTTGAATAATATCAAGTATTGTCAATTTATCCTTCAAAAATCTAGCATGTGAATATGTTGCTAGATGATCTGTGGCTACTAATGCTTGATCCAAGCACTGGATTTTCCGTTAAAATCAAGAATCCTGTTGTGATTTTATGTTGCACTAACCAGTGACATACTTATATCATAACCAAGGATTCTGTTGCACTGCAGTCGCTAAAAGTATCAATGACTTCTTTAGAGCGGTTATTATAGTTTTCTGTTTCATTTTATGAAGGTTAACACTTATACAACTCCGGTTTTTGCAATCTGTCCATATACTTGTTATTTTTTCTCTAATATTTCCGTAATTGTTTAGGGTAATTTGCGGATTAATCCAAGAAGCTTTGAAGATGGATACATAAAACATTCGGTAACTGCAATTATAACTAAACTTATTGAAATTTGAAAGTTTGGTGACGGTGACATATATATTTCAACTTTGGTTAACAGGAACCGAGCTTTACCTAATGATATTGTTGCTGTTTTATTGGAACCTAAGCGTAACTGGAGGGTATGTCATGCAAGCGTTTTGCGTGTCTTCATTATTTTGAACATATTTACTTCTCGTACTTAAATAATGGTGACATAATTTCAAGGTATCAGTTTCGGTATATAGAGGTAACATTTTACCAGTTTAACTGTAAAATTTAATTATCGATTTAGCTAGATTTTCAACTTGGTTGCTTTCCTGCATATTACTCGATTTCAGAAGGCCAATATTTACGACTAGAAACTACTTATTCTATGAGAGTGTTCGATTAAAAGTAAAAATGGATTAATAAGGTTATAAGGTAGCGTTGGTGGCACAGCGGTTAGGACGCTCGCCGACTGTGCACATGGTCCGGGGTTCGATCCCAGGCCACCGACGCACTCCTTTACCTCGCTAAGCCAGAAATAATGCTGGTAAAGAGGAAAGGTTGGGCATGAGGCTAGGAACCCCATCCTGTAGAAATTAACACTGTTACAGAAACTTCAAGCCACTAGCTTGAGACCCTATGTTCCACTGGGGAACGTGAAGGAAAAAAAGGTAGCTAGGGCGTGCTACAAATACCAAACCACCTTCATTCTCAGTCAGTTATGTTGCCTAAAGTGGGATAAAATTAAGAGAGCTAAAGTTGGTCAAACTAAAACATGTCATCCTATAAAGCTGTTCACTATTATTCTGAACCTTGCCTAGATTAACATCCACGGGATGTTAAAAATTAATGATCGAAAACTTTTAGATATGGATCAAAACTGTTCACCATGTAACGGATAAACTGATAGCCTGGCAAGAAATGAAAGCAGAAGTGTGTATTAGACAGAAATCCAACTTTGAAAAGGCACCAGTGGGGAGCCCTTACAATCTATCTATCTTTCGCACCTTTGCATTGCTATACCTTTTGTTTGTGCCAGAGAATTAACTCCAGATTTGTTGGAAGTGCAGTATCATCTGAGTGAATTTACACTTATGGTGTACAATCTCTCAATGTAAAGTAATAATAATACATGTATTCTAAAGTGTTTATATAATGTACAGCATTTTCAGTGGGGTTTATTGCTTAAGATTTTCTCTGTGTCCATGATTTTCAAATACAATTTTAATCGAAAGTAGATTGTATAATACAGTTCTATTTGACCTGAAGCACAAACCAATTCATTATGATATTTCTTTTTTTGCCTCCCTCGAGAAATTGATGACATTTCTTTTTGAATGCCAACTACAGAAAGTTCAGAAGTACATTTTATGAACCAAAGACACCACTTAAAAACAGTAATCACACATGTATCGGGTTAAGCTAGCTGCCATCGGGGATAATTCTTTTTCGCATGTTTAATAGAAACTTGTGAAGCTGCAGGCTGTAACTTTTTTAAATACTCGCCAGAGTAAATGATACTATTAGAAATCATATTTTACCAGATTTAAACAAATTGAATAAGAGAAATCCTATGCAGTATATTGATGGAGGTTTTTGGTAGCCCAGGTTTTAAGCGGGTCGCCAAGGATAATAAACATAAAATAACTATTTGAAGAGATTGCCTTGTACATCAAAAACGCATTGACCTTTGTCATTAAATCTTATTTATCAAGAAAACTGACCAATGCAAATATAGTAGTACTTGCATTGTTGTGACAATGAATTAGTATGACATTTTTTTTTAGCTCCTCCCTAATATTACTAGATATGTTTGACTGTCATATATTCCCTGCTTTCATTGATTGACACAAACAAAATCACTGGAATGAGAAAAAAAAATTTTTTTGTTTCGTATCACCTTTCATATACATTCATTCATTAAATTTTAAAGCTGCTTCAACCAGCAACGGAAATTGATCGTCACTTATCGCCAGCTGGATAAATAAAATGTTTTTTCTTTCTTTTAGGTGTATGATTCTTTTGTTGATCAGGCAGCTATGACAGAAACTGGGGACCTCAAACAGACTAAGAAGCCAAGATATGTCACTGTGGAGCAATTCATCAAAATTCAACCCGAAGGTTTGGAAAAGGTATATTTTTGTCACGGAATTCTTATTATTTTTTTTCTAGTCATGCTCAGCTTCTTTTCGTGTGTTTCAGTATGGTCATCAGCTGAGCAGTCTCAATAATGTTTAGTAGTTGATTAATATTTATTAGCTAGTTGAAGATCTTGTCAACTTTTCTTTGTGAGATAGCAGAATGTGTGCAGAGTGTTCTACACCCCACATCATAAAATAATCTTAAATTAAGCATTTAGATTTGCGTCGGTGGTATAGCGGTTAGGAGGCTCGCCGACCATGCACATGGTCCGGGGTTCGATCCCAGGCCACAGACGCACTCCTTTACCTCGCTCAGCTAGAAATAATGCTGGTAAAGAGGAAAGGTTGGGCATGAGGCTAGCAACCCCATCCTGTAAAATTAAATGCTGCTACAGAAACTTCAAGCCACTAACTTGAAGCCCTATGTTCCACTGAGGAACGTGAAGGAAAAAAAAGCATTTAGATTTGACGGTGATTACAATTTCCAACGGAATTATTTAAGTATACCCAAAACATGATAAGTCAACACTATTATCTTACTTTTTATTATATTCCTTTGCTTTCCCAATAGAATATAGAGCCTCAAGCTTGAGCGGTGAAGTTTCGGTAACAGAGACGTTTAATTTTTACTATGTTGGGTCACTAGGCTCATGCTGAACGTTTCCCTCTTTACTAGACTTACTACCGGGTGAATGAGAATAAGGCATTGGTCGGTCGGGGATCAGGCCCCGTACCACATAATCACGCCTTGATTATTTAAGGTTTTGAAAATGTTTAAGTTAAAAATATCAGATGATAATCGTAATTAAGAAGAAAAACGAGGGTGGTTGAATACTTCCTTATTTTATTAAATGAATGTGTTATTTTCTACGGTCTGGTCTGTAAGGGTTAGTTATGTTTTTTTCCCGAGTTGATCACGGATTGATATCAGTTAGAGAACCATTGAAAACCAGGGAGTACTGGACAGCTTCTGTTTCATCCTAGTTTGCGAATCATCGGCAGTACGCACCCACTGGGATTCGAACCCAGGACCTTCCGGTTATTTAAAGGAAAGTAGTTTTTTTATGGCGCAGATGTATTCAGTCTCTGTAATCTTTCATATTCCTTTCTACCATTACGCATTCTGTTTCACTCCTATACTTGTCAGACTGTATTGATTCTCTTCACTCATCTTCTTGTCTACCTCTGTGTGCTATTTGGAAAGTGGCAACTCGAATTGCTGCACTTCGGTGCCAAGTTCTATGTTGAATCCAGACAGACAGAGACAGTTTGTTTATTAAACAAAATTTTCTAATTATAGTTTAGAGGCTGAGGGTGTTGATGTTTATGGATAGTATGATTTATACTAACTCAAGATCTAACATCCACAACTTCTATAGTATTCGTTCCGCGTAGACCAAACGCAAAACAAAGCAAAAAATTGACTGTTGCAATCACAAAGTGTATTTCTAGACTAAATCGGAGTGCGACTTTGATTGTTTAACTAGCTAGGGATCGTGCATGAACGAACGAACGAACGTGACACGACGGCGTACCAATTGGCGTGTATGCTCGACTGCAAACCTTCACTAAACAAGTCGACTTAAACAGTGAGGGTCAGCATCTGATATTCCGTGATGAATGCTGTGGCTAATAATTTTGGGGAATTACCTACAGCCACAATAGTATTGTTATTGAACAAATAACATTAGGATACCAGTAGTTACTTTTAATGTTCGCATACTTCTAAATCAACCCGCATTACATGTCATATACCAGACAGTTTTGAAATTAGTTATTGAATATTCAAGTGTCAAATTAATTTCTCCGTGTACATGAGAACATCAGTCGGATGAGCTGTTCACATTAGTAGATGGACTGCGTTATTATTATTGTTCCCTTGGGTTCCTAGTGGAACATAGGGCTTCAACTGCACGACTCCACTTGCCAATTCTGTCTTCTGCTCTACTTTTCACCTGAATCCATCTTAGTCCATACTGTTTCAACTCCTCTTCACACGATCTCCTCCATGTCACCCTTGCACTGACGACCCACTCGCCGCTTCCCATTCTGTCGGGTTTCACTCGAGGAATGGCCTGACGAGCGCGCTATGTGACCCAGCGACCTCCTCAGCGAGTGTCCAATCCATCTTCACTTTCTCCTGCATATTTGTTGGTTGGTGATTGCTTCTTGCTTTGTTTGTTCCCATAGTTTCTTGTTGGTGATTCTTTCCGGCCCGGCCATCTGATCTTGAGTATAGAGCGAAGACAGTTGTTGGTTGATAAAGGTTTGCAACAGGCTGTTGGAAATATTCTTTGTGACCCACCCGCCAAGTTTCTGATCCGTATAGAAGAACTAAGTGACTTGACGTTAGTATTGAAAATCCGACTGAATCTTGTTGTTGATGATGCTGAGTGAGGAAGATTTCCAGATTGGTATCAGGTTGATGAATGTGTTTCTCACCTGCCTTCTCTATTCTCGCTCGATTTGACATCCTCGTCCGTTCCTCCTGTGGTTGAGACAATGCTCCCTAGATAAGTGAATGAATGAAGTGACCTCTTTCAAATCCCTCCCGTTGATGGTGGTTGGAGCTGGTTGTTTCTGGTGTTGTTGTTGGTTATTTTCATAACCTTCGTCTTGTCTATGTTCACTTGGAGTCCTGTCTTCACCGGCTGCTTCTTCGACCAGTTTGTCGGTTTTCGCTTGTAAGTCTTCGATTTTGTGTAACATCAAACATAAATCATCTCCTCGCGAGATCCAGGTCTTCTAGGTTCTTCGTGTCGGTCCAGGATATTCCTGTCTCCTCGTTTCCCACTGTCTGACGCATAATCCAGTCCACCACAATTAGGAATATCATCGTAGGTGATAATAAGCACCCTTGTCTGACTCCTGTGTTTACTCTAAACGCTTCGCTGAGTTTTTCGTTGTGGATCACTTGACATGTTCCGTTGTCGTACAACTGTTGAATAAGGTTGATGAATGTTTGGGGTACGCCGTAGTACTCGAGTAGTTTCTAAATTACTTCTCGGTCAACGCTGTCAAAGGCCTTCTCGAAGTCTATGAAGTTGAGGTAGAGGTTTGATTGCCATTCCATGCTTTGTTCTGTGATGATGATGATGATGCGTAGAGTTGCAATTTGGTCAGAACATAACCTGCCTTTCCTGAATCCAGCATGTTCTGGTCAGAATTCTGTATCCAGTGAGTCCTTTATTCTCTCCAGGATGATGCGACTCAGAATTTTATTTGGCGTAAAATTCGTGCTTGTGTGATACTATTCTGTCCTTGATAAACTAATATTTACTTCTAATGTGATTGTATCCATTGTTTATTTGTAGTTTGTATGCAAAAGTAAATTCACTAGTTATTGTAGGCAGTAGAGACTGATATTTTTCATCATATTTTCATTTATCATTTTACAGCTAATAGGTGATCGCCTTGCAAAACAGATAAAACAAGATCTGGATTCTCCTGTCGATCCTGTTGATTATTTGCCAAGTGAAGACAATCAACTAACGTATGCTGCATGGTGGTCAATTATTCAGAGAACTGGTCGTGTTGTTGGCATTATACAACGTTTACATTCTCGTGCATTTATAGGTCATCTTCAACTTCCTAATAATGGACAAACACCACAGAAACCTTCACATACTAATCAAGATTCCAATGCAAAAGTTGCGGTTTCCGAAAATGTGATAGTCAAAAAGACGATCAGTCTAATAATAACAATAACAATAATAGTAATTGTACATCAACTAACTGGAGAAATGCTGTCCTCATACCTACAGATGCACGTTTACCACGGGTTGTTATACCTCGTGAAGTTTGTCCAAAAGGTTAGTGTGTATTAGTTTGAAGATGAAAGAGATTCATTTTCCAGTGAAACTAGTTTGGGTCAAGCGCTTTACTCTTTTACAGTTATCTTTTCTATGTTCCATCATTCAAATCACACTAGACTGTTTATTGTGTCATTGATATAACAATAAAACTTGTGCACTGTGGTAGAGTATAATTCCATTATGCGTAAATATTACTGTATAAGAACATTGTGAGACTTTATCAAAATAAATTTTACCCATAATGTTTATTTTGTGTTTATTTTATTTCAGAATTTCAGAGACATCCAGAAAGTTATAAAAATGTCCGTTTTGTTGGTCGCATTACTGATTGGAATGACAACAGTATATTTCCCAAAGGGTATGTAGGCAATTACTTCAGATATTAACAACTTACCAACCTTGTATTTTCAATAACGTATATTTAAAAAAAAAGTAATTCGTCTGTTACTCTGTTGAAAACATTGTTCTTGTTGGTCAGTTTCACTAGGATTGTAATTTGTGGTAATGCCTTAACTATGATTTATAGCAGTTATTGTATGCTGTTCTTCATGGCTTATCAGACATTATTACTTTCGTTAGAAAATACCAGTCGTCTAATTCCCTCTCCACTTATTCTATTTTACATTCTTTGTCACAGTCACTATTCTTCGTAGTCAGGGTTTTCTGTCGTGAGAACTCATATGAGCAATATGTATATATATATGTATATATATATATATATATATATATATTGCTCATAAGGATAAAAAGCAGCTGATTTGAAATCTAAGGCTAAATTTGTACCCCTAAGTGTATTTTTATTCATTATTTATTTAAACGCATAAAAACTTGGTAGTATATGGCACCAAGAAGGATGCTCCACACAATAATAATAAAACAACATAGATCAAAAGAAAAAAAAGATAGAAGAGAAATATATATATATATAAGTAGAGAACGGATAAAGAACTTCATCTGGAAGGAAAACAGTCATGTTTAAACAAGTTCAAACAGTATTCGTTAACTATCATGGGGAAGGGAAGAAAGAAGGAGATTGCAACACGTGTAATAGCACGCGATAAGTTTCATTGATTGTTTGTTGCTTTATGCACTTCATTGTGTGAGGGCTGAGATACTGCCCGGATGCCCAGACCAAAGCAGGTGGTTTTATTAAGAGACCAACCCCGAGCCTTTGACTTGGAGTCTAATCGGGAAGGCAGCGGAGCAGAGTCAGGAGCTGCATTCCCATGGTTTCCGGTGACTCATATGGGTTCATACGCCATTCGATCCGATTGGATACTGGAGTCCATGGTAACTGCCTTTAGTTTAACCCCTATCCAAACAACCTTCCTGACATGGCAGGACCTGCAGGGACAGAGTCCCAGTCAGTTTAGCATGTTGGTTCATTACGGTATTCAAGCCAGACCACCACGGCAAGGTAGCAGTTATCGGCCGGGACCCCTAAGTGTAGCTGTGTATGAAAAGGGTCAGATGTTCCTCCAGAATAACCAGCATTTTCGGAAGGATCATATCACTATCAGAGGAAAGAGTTAGCAAAAGTTTATCCTAAATGTATCTCTCTTCTTTCTTCATGGCCTTTATTGCTATATATGTCGTTTAGTACCTCCTGTATGGATAGAAGTAACTATAATCGGGACTAGTGAGTATTAAAAAGAACTCATTTTAGCAATTTCTGAGAACAATAATAGGGATGAAAGTCATTGAAAAACGTAAACCAAACGTGTCTACATAATATTCATAAAAAGTGACCAGAATGAAAAGTGGTTGTGTAATCCAAATATGACAATTGATGTATAACATTTAGTGGGAGGGGATGAATAAAAGCTGTGAACAGCAAAAGAAGATGAGCATATATGCCTTTCAAAAATGAGACATTTGAAACTATAACGTACAGTTAAATTACACTTTTCACCATCACTGTCACATATGTATTTCTATCATAGTTGAATTTTAAGCAAAATAGTCGGGTATACCTAGCTGTCTCTCTCTCAAAAATAATAATTATCACCAACAGTGGTTTAAAGTTTACCACGACTCAGGCTTTGATGATAATTGGATTCAATTCAATTCATCCCTCTACGTTCAGATAGTTTTACTAGCTAAAACTGTTTCGCGGCATTCCTATCAACTACATTTCCCTTATATCCCTTAACTGTCAATATGTCACTACTTTCTGTCTAAATAATTCGAATTTAAGTAAACTTCACCGTAGTTGGGAATTAGATAAAGCTTCAGCTTTGTTGTAATTGTCTCCATTGGTACTATTAACTCTAGATCGGTCTGGTGTGTTTGTTCTGTACGAGTTTTTGAATAGTATTTAGGCCTAGTCGTTATTGTTTTAACCTCATAGGCATAAGAACAGAACTTGGGCACTGTAGTAGAGTATAATTCCATTATGGATAAAGTTTATTTTGATAAAGTCTCACAGTGTCATACAGTAATATTTACTGATGACGTTTGGAGAGAAATGTATTACTGCTCGTGATCATGCTAACAGAACTTTCTGACCTCTTCTATATAATACCATCATGTTTCACCTCTTGATTTGATTGGTATTAGTATTTTCCTTATCTTTGGTATTGACGATGAGCCATTCCTACTGCATGTGTTGGGTGTAGACTCGATGAACAAGCATTCAGTAATCAACCTCTTTCTCTCTACCTACCTATATTACTCTTTAGAATTTTACTCTGTCCCACTCTGCTGTTTGTGTGTGTGTGTGTCGATGGTTCAAACAAATGATTATCAGAGCAGAACTGTAGGAGACGGTCACTGTTGTCGGTTCGCTGGCACGGAGTTCCATAGGTGCCACCGACATCCTTCTCAGATTGACACAATTTCCCTACTTGAGCGTTAAAGTCACCAGCTAGAACGACTATGTCTGAGCGTTTAGCCTTTCGCACCAAACTAGACAGCTTTTGGTAGAACTCATCCTTCGTTTCATCTGAACTGCAGTCAGTGGGGGCGTAGGCGGAGATTACGAAAAGGCATCGGCGAGTAGTGCAGTCCTTCCTCCTTCTTACTGATCCGTTCAGGCGGACAGCATACATTCGGCTATCTACCGGGATCCAGTCAAGCAATGTCTTTTCTGCCCTAGTACTCAAATATATTGCACTGATTAAGGCACTCTACTCGTACTCATACAGCCAGGTGAGGGCTTACGGCGAGCTGTCATCTGAACTGATGACGACCAGTGGTGTCCGTCAAGGATGCCCATTATCTCCTTTTCTATTCAACTTCATCATAGATGTGTTAATGGACTTAACCCTAGGTGACTTCAGTGACTCAGGGATTGACTTGCTACCAGGGAATAATCTCGTTGACTTGGAATATGCAGACGATATAGTCCTTCTAGGCGAAGACGCTGACGAAATGCAGAGTCTTCTAAACACCTTGAGCCGCAATCTACGAATGTTTGGCATGCGATTCGCTCCCGCCAAATGCAAGATGATGTTACAGGACTGGACTACATCGACACCTAGTTTAAAAATAGGAAGTGAAGTTGTAGAGCACGTTGACCGCTTCACTTATTTGGGAAGTACCATCAGCCAGTGCCAACGGGTTGATCTCTGACGAAATCTCAGCACGAATACAGGGGGCTCGTTTCGCATTTGCCAGTTTACGCCGACTCTGGCGTAGACGAGATGTTCGACTATCGACCAAAGGGTGGGTGTACTGCTCATCAGTCCGCTCCGTCCTCCTTTATGGTTGTGAGACCTGGCCACTGAGAGTGGAAGACATGAAAAGACTAGCTGCCTTTGATCATAGGTGTCTGCGTTCTATTTCCCGTGTAAAGTGGCATAATAAGGTGAGCAACATGGAAGTTAGGCGTAGAGTTCTAGGTAAACAGGGGAAATCAATCGACGAAGTCGTGAAGCTACAAAGACTGAGATGGTTAGGACATGTGTTACGTATGCCAAGCCATCGCCTCCCTCGACGAGTTATGTTAGCGGATATAGGGTCAGGCAGGAAAAAAGCTAGCGGCGGTCAAACAAAAACTTGGCATCAGTCAATGAAATCCACAACAGTTGGTCTAAGCCACGTAGGAAGGTGTAGACTTCCAGGCTGGGGTCCTCGGGACGGTAAAAATCTATGGTTGGAAACAATTGGTGACATGGCTCAAAACCGTTCTCAGTGGCGCAGATGCATCCACTCCCTGTGACTTATGATCTTCAATGAAACTGTTTTGTATTTCTTTATTACTCCTTTGTCTCACACCTCTGCTTACTGTCTGTATTATGCTTTTCTTGTACTTTCTTCTCTTGCTTCGCGTGCTACACGGAATGTGGCGACTTGAACTTCCGCACATTTGTGCAAAGTTCTATGTCGAAAACAGACAGACAGACAGACAGATGGTTCGGCGGTAGACCGCTCGCCAACCACGTCTCATGTGATCCGGGGTTCGATCCCTGACCGACGCACTCCTTTGCCTTGCTAAACCGGCTGTAAGGCTGGTAAAGAGGGGAGGTTGGGTGTAAAGTTAGCAACTTCACTCCGTAAAAATAAAACAACTTCTACCGAAACTCCGAAGCTCTGGCTTGAAGCCCTATGTTCCCCTAGGAACGTGAAGGAATAAAGCAAAAATAAACAAACCCCACTATGTGATTGAGTGTTAATGCATTTATTGAGATTGCTGAGTTTTCTTTTTAAATTAATTATCTTATGTTCTGACAATCTGACTATCCCCGATCTACTTGTGAGACCTATGTAATTGACCTCAGAGTGATTGCAAGGTATTTTGTAAATTATATTATTTTGTCTAGTTAGATCAATGGGGTCCTTTAACTTACAGGTCTTGTCCCTAAGTGAGTTTGTAGGTTTAAATACCACCCTAATTCCTGCCTTATTAAGAATCCTACGTAGGATTTCAGATGTCTCCTCTTTATATGGTAAAACTATAGATATCTTATGTTCTTTCTTATTTCTGTTATGATTATTAGTTTCACCATTATTCTTGTTTTGCTGTTGACCTTGTCTGATATCCCTAATGAATTTTATAGGATAGTTATTTAACACTAACGAGCTATTTTTCTATGTTTTATTTCATCATTTGGGTTTTTTGTTATACTACTTGGTGCTATCGCTCTTTTTTGTTAGACATTTAACTGAGCCTGGCTTTACCGATAACGGATGAGATGAATTAAAGTCTAAATATCTATTAGAATGCTTTGGTTTTTTTGTAAACTCTGGTACACAGTTTACCTTCTTCTCTTCTTTTTATTTTGCAATCTAACATAGCTAATTCTCCTTGTTCATTTTCCGATTAAAATGTGAATTTTATTTCCTCTACTAGTGAGTTTATATGCGCCAGAGATCTGTTCTGTTTTGAACACCGTGAAAGTGTCATCCACATATCTCCACCATATTTTTGGAGTAGGATTAAGAGCTATATTTTCTCAGCTGTCCATACAGATATCTGCTACGACAGGGGATATTGGTGATCCCATTGCTTCACCTTCTGTTTGTCTATATATTTTACCTTGGAATTTATAGATAGTAGACGTGAGGTATAACTGAATTCCTAAAATAATTTCCTCATTGGTTAACGTCATCAGTAAATATTACTGTAACTACACTATGAGACTTTATGAGAACAAATTTTATTCAAAATGGAGTTTTAACCTCATACCTGCATATTTTTGTGTGTGTAGCAATTGCTTGTCTATTGATGGCATTACATTTGACATTATCCTTCTTTTTAATTAGGGAATTGTTAAGAAAATTATCTTGTGATTCTTCCAATCTGATTCAGGATGAAACGGATAGAATTTTAGTTGGTGCTGGATTCATGTGGGGTGTAGATGCAGCTTTTCAGTTTCCTGACGAAGTCAATGAATCAGTACGTCAGTCTATTGACTATGTACAAGCTGATCGTGAAAAAGATTTTGCTTATCGTAAAGATTTCCGCGGGAATTGTGTTTTTTCAATTGACCCAAGTACTGCACGAGATCTTGATGATGCATTGCATATTAGAGATTTAGAACCAAGTGAAATAGAAAATCTAGCATCAATGGGCTATCCTAATGCTTTATATGAGGTAAGTCAGTTTGCAAAACATTTTTCGATTGATAAAGAATGTACTTGAACTTGATTCTCTCTGCACATAAACCAATGAATCGCCAATAATTTGATAAAACTCAAAATTCACTTCTTATCAGAAAACTTGCTAGAAGCTATTTGACCAAGTACAACTATCTTTCAGTGCACAACCTGCCTTGAATAATTCAGAGGTTTGTTTCAAATTATCGCTATTAAAAAGAGCTGACTAAAGAAAACATACGAAAGATAAAGAGTAGTCAACTCCTACTTTGTCTTGATTCATTAAAACCCCATCATTATTAAGGGTTATCGGCATGTAGAAGAAATGATTAGTGTTTTAACGAGTTTCTGAACATGTAAGAATTTTAAACAGTTTATTTGCAGGGATTTAATTTGTTTCAGCTTTGATTGTGGATTGATATCAGTTAGACATCCATTAGAAATCAGGGAGTACTAAACAGTTGTTTCATCCTAATTTCGAACTCATCGGCAGTACGTATCCGGCAGGTGTCGAACTCAAGAACTTCCGGTTACAAGGCAAGCTCGTAGGTCATTCAGCCACTGAGACTCGACTCAATGTCACATGAATTCAGACTTCTACTAATTCGTGATTTTAACGCGGCCACCAGCCAATGTCATCGACGAGTATTTATCCTCACTGCTGACCGCGTGGAACCCACTGGCCACGACTTCTCAATAAAAGTTCAGCCTACTTTTTCCTGTACCCGGTGACTAGCGAGCATCAGATTAATTTTCAAGAGTTATTTTTAGGGATTTGATCTGTTTCAGTTTTGATCACGGATCCATATCGGTTAGAAAACCACTTAGAACCAGGGAGTGCTAGACACCCCTTTTCCGGGTAAAGATTTTCGTATTTTTCAGTCTCCTTACGTAAATTACTTTTGTAGTGCACGCTAATCTTCAATTTAATTGTACACACCTCCAAGAAATTAGTGCATATCTTATCGCTATATTACACTAAGTCAATAATTCGAGCCACTTTTAGGATGAGTTGATCAATACTTTGCTGTGATGACATCAGTAAAAACTGTGCTTTAACTTTTACAGGTTGGAGTTCATATAGCTGATGTTTCGTATTTTGTAAGACCTGATAGTCCAGTTGATGCAGAGGCAGCTTTCAGAGCAACTTCAATATATCTAGTACAATTGTGTGTACCAATGCTACCTCGTTTACTCTGTGAAGAACAATGCAGTCTTAATCCAGGAGAGGATAAACTGGCATATTCTGTTGTATTCACTGTAACCGAAGATGGAAAGTGAGTAAATCATGTTTATTATTGGTTTAATTGTATACAATGTCTATTTACCATTGAGTACTTTGAAACTGTGTTGTCGTGTTTCTTGATCCCTTGTATTTCAGTCAAGATAAAGTATCACTGAATATTAAGTGCTACACTTCAGTCGTATTCCACTGCTATGCATTCTTAATTTGATAATGAACAACTCTCAACACAACCTAGACATAACATCTTGAAAAAACAAATTTTAGGACTGTAAAGGGATAATTCGACTTCAAATGTCTAAATATCGATACAATACGGATATTTACATAAAAGGGTAACAATGTTGTGTCATAATCATTACTGTCTACTGAAACCCACGCACACCTGTGCTGGTACTTATAAGCCGGAATAATCGTTATCAATAGGGATCCTTAGAAATGTGCGAAAATCACTTCAAATTCTCAGTTTGTAGTAATTTGATTGATATTACGGTAGATTTCATCGCGAACTGATATCAGTTTAGAGGAGCGTTAAAAATGACAAGTAAATAAATAAGAACTCTTCGACAGTATGATGATAATAATCATAACTTGATTCTGCAACAAAGCTTTAATATATATATTGCAGAGTTCTTAGAATATTCTACTGCAAGGTGTTTACTTCTGCTGTAGAATCTTCAAGTAAATTAATAATCAGTTCTATCCAAAACACATTTTAATAATCTGCTATGCCTTCAATCCACCTTTTTTCTAGAAGTTTGTAGCGATAGGTTAAATCCTATTTGGAATAAGTGTGTATGAGTGAAAATTACAACTCGGAGATGTAATTAGATGAATAAAACAACAGGAAAAGGGGGAGTAAATAAGATACATTTTGATGAATAAAAAATTCGACAACCTATTGATTTAACCAAGTTACCAGACGATGGCATCGGTTGGCGGTGCCCACTGTATTGCGAAGTGGTAGGGGTTGTAATTTATGAGTCATGACATTCTCACCCTGAACCTAGAAGTCTTTTGTCTGATTACCGGTAGAGTCATGAGTGAGCATTAACGAAACAAAATTTTGTTTGTTTCCTAGTTCTCTAACTGGTGTCGTTTCTTGATGAAATCTACTCTGAAATCAGTCGCGTAACTTTATCATAGGTGTACTGATTAAGGATAACTTGCTTAAGATTCCATAGTCCTAAATTCTTTTGTATGATCGATGACAATGTCACAGTTGTGATATTTATTCTTCGAGATTTTGAGGTTTTTCATAAACATTTTTTCGTATATATTTGTTTATTGTGTTAGTATTATACTGGTTCGATATGTAGTAAATTGCTCAGTTTTCTACACTAACCTACTGTTGAGGCAAGCAAAATAAATGACGAGTGTAGAGCTTAACTTGATTTTGAGCCATAAAGTAGTCAGTCACATAGAATTTAAGAAATGTCATCTATTTTTATGGACTATACCTGCCTATTGCTTATAGGTTTCTCAGTATCTGTATTTTTTACATTGTAGAGAATTTTACGACAAGCTAATTTAGTCACTCTTGTATTCGAAACTTTGTTATGGGTGTCATAAATGTACAAAATATTTTTATATACATAACAGATATATGTACACTTATATTGAAAGTCAATAATGTGAAGAAGTGGGTGCACAAACTAACTCATAGTCCTGTATAGTCTAATACAATGCGACTCTCTAACTACTAAACCGCAGCAATCAATCTGTTTGCGGCCGATAGGTCACAAGTTCGAGTCCTGCCCCACTTATTTCCGCGTGGACAACTGAATAGTATCATCAACCCTCAAATGACAAGTGTAGCTCTTAGCCTTTTACATGAAATATCTGTTCCGGGTAAATGAGTTTAAAAAAAATAACGCACTACAGAAGGATCTCTATTTCTGATCTTACATAAGTCGTTCTGATTTTTATCAAGAAACATTGATTTGAATCATGTTAACCTCTAATAGGTCTGTTACAGTGGTAAATTGTTATTTAACGAGTATCTCATAATTTGTCATAATCATGTTTCCCAGAAAAAAAAGACGTGACTGAGGTTATTCTTCTTCATTGTTCAGTGTACAAATTAATTCATTCATTCGCACTTCATTTTTTTTCTGTCACAGATTTTAACAACGTGGTTTGGTCGTACATTCATTCGTTCTTGCTGTAAACTTAGCTATGAAGATGCTCAGGTTAGTATTTACTTCAATGTTCTACTTCTATATTGATTACATATAATTTTAACTTTAACTTTTATTTATTTTACTTTAAAGTGTTTTTAAATCTAAATTAGTAATTCTTCAGAAGTAATATACTTAACTCTAAACCTGTTTATACGATTAATAATAATTATTATTAACTATATTTAAGTGGTTTTCAGCGCCTTATAATATTTTCACATTTTTCCCACTATTAATGTTCAATTCCCTGCTACAATTCACGTTATTGATTTCAGTGGAAAAAAATTGTAGTCTATGTTGATATGCACAAAAATTTCGGTAGTCCAATTGTGATTGGTTAGTTTTTACTCACTTATCTCTACGCTGCTTCGGTGGTTCAATGGTATAATGCTTGCCAACCATGCACTTGATCTGAGTTCAGTTTCCGGCAGACGCATGTTGAAAATTCGCCTAGGTCATCAGTCGATAGTATACTCGGCAAACAGGAAAGATTTGGCATGAGGCTAGTAACTCCACCCCGTGAAAGCAATAAGACCACTGGCACTAAAACGCAAAAGCTTGAAATATTGTGTCCCATTCGTAACTCAAGAAATGTAAACAACCTTTACACTGATAAATCTGAGCTGTAAGCCAGTCGTGTTCTATCTACTATGACTATAGTAACACTGGATAGCCTCAATAGGTCTGTATATGCTAAGTGTAACTTATAAAAATATAATCGTCATGTTGCTGAGTCGTATTTTTTTTCAGTGTTCAAGGTATGACTGCTTCTTTGACAAGTAAAAGTTTGTAATATTAAGCTCAACTTTCTTTGTTTTCCTTGCTATTTTAATAAGATGCCTAATAATTTCAGAGACTTTTTTCTTATATAGAAATTTTCCTGTTTCCTTACATTTACATATGTTTATTTTATCATTCTGTTTAACTTTAGGAGTTTATGGACCATCCAAATAAGGACTGGTCATCCAGTAACCTTGTCAAAGTAGAGCATCCGTATACTTTACCGGATATTTGTCAAAATGTCTTGAAATTAAACGATGTGAGTTGTTTTCTGATTGGAAAGTGCATATTTCAACTATGTCTATTATTTTCTGTGTTCTAATTTCAACACTGATTTCACAACAATACCTGATTTTTAAAATATTCTATAAACTAGAGATGTTTTCAGCGAATTTCTCATTTGATGTTAATGTATATTAGCCGTTTTCTGTTTTCAAATCACTGTTATGTTATCGATGCATGATTTTTCAATTTTTGATCGCGAATTAATTACAGTTAGAAAAGCATTAGAAGCCAAAGGTTACTGGGCACCTATCTCGTCCTTATGTGGGACCCTTCAACAGTTCTTACCCATTAAACCATTGCGGATCGGACCTATGACCTACAGGTTACAAGGCGAGCTCGTATATCATTGAGTTACGGGTCGAATCCAATGGCCCATGAATTCTTACCTTTTCCAGTTCGTCATATATATCGTCATCGATGAGTATCCTTGCTCATGTCCAACTTACTGGACTCAATGGCTTCCCATTAAATCGCTGGTGGAATCATATGTTCATACTGATGAAGATCCCCGAACGAAGACGAAACAGCTGTCTAGTACTCCGTAATTTTCAGTACATCTCTGACTGGAGTCAATTTGCGATCGAAAATTGAAATCGGCCAAAATCCCTGCAAACCATTACTTGAAAATATAAATTTTTCTGATGACAGGCTTCATCAATTTCTCTTATTCAAATTACTTTCATATTCTTACAATTATGACTCTTCTTGTTTTACATTTCAGCTGGCTTCTAAGATGCGTAGAACTCGTTTTCATTCTGGTGCTCTTCGATTAGATCAAGTCAAGACTTTCTTTTCATTGGATGATGACAATGGTTTACCATTGGGTGTATCTCCTTATATAGCTAAACAAAGCAATTGGCTTATTGAAGAGTGGATGTTAGCAGCGAATAAAGCAGTTGCGGAACGCTTAGCTAAATACCTACCAGATTCAGCTTTTCTTAGACGACATGCACCACCATCAATGAAACAGCTTATAGATGTTTCAAATAGCTTGAATATGTCTGGAATCAATATTGATGTGGATTCAGCTGGATCGATACAAGTTAGTGCTTGTTCTACATTTCACACTATTTAATCCGTAAAAGTACTGACATTAGAGTTATCTCTTTTCATAGTCTTATTAAAGTAGTAAGACGACTTCTTATCGGAGTAAATTAGTATTTAGGGCTGATTTCATTATTGTTTTGATCCAATTAAAGCTGAGAATTTCGATCAGCTATTCGACAAACAGCACTCAGCATCAAAAATAAGATCCGGATTTTCTACTCCAATGTGAAGTCAGTCACTGCTACTATACGGATCAGAGACTTGGCGCGTCATATAGAGCATCTCAAACAAACTAAAGACCTTCATTACCAATTGACTTCGCTCAATATTCAAGACCAGATGGCCATAAAAGATCAGCAACAGGGGTCTCTGAGAGCGAACCAACCAGGAACCAACCGATTGTGTAACAAATAAACAGGAAGAAAGGGAGGCGGATTGGCCATACTCTGAAGAAACCATCAAGTGACATCACTAGACAAGTCCTCGAATGAAACCCGAAAGGGAGGCGGCGATTTGGTCCTGTGTGCAAGGGTGACTTGGAGGAGGTCATGTGAAGAGGAGGTGAAAGTGTGTGGGCAGACTTAGAGCGGGGTGAAAACGTTGGCAGAGTACCGAATGCAATGGAGACGCGCTGCTGAAGCCATATGTTCCTCTAGGAATTAAAGGAAATAATAATAATAAAAAATTTGACAAACAGATTTGGTGTTTTAAATAGCTGTTGGATATTTAATCTATTGAATAAAGAAATCTATAGAAAGTAACCAATGATGAACTGGTAGCTAAGAATTGTCAGTCGTTTTGCGAGAGTTTTTTGTCGTTATCTTACTGACTGGTTGATTGAGTTTCAACAGAGAACTTCACAACATAAGTGCGACAGTTCAACTTACCACACTCTATACAGCATAACACAAGGGTAGTGAAGAGAGAAAAAGGGATTCAAAGGAACTGAAATGTACGGCTGAGAACGATTTTGTGCCATATACTAATAGTCTCCAGCTTTTAGATCTTAGCATCCAGAGGACCCCAAGCAATAAACCTACCCTTCTCTACATAGCTCACACCAACATTCAAGGCTTCATGGATTAGTTGCAGATTTTGATTTGACCACCCCTGACTCCTTTTCAACATAATCCAATGTCAGCTAATATTGCTCGTCATGAAAGGCGATCGCTCGGCGGCATGTGCAGCACGTGTCCTGGCCATTTCTTCGGATATACCTTCACAACCCTTTCGATCATCTTCCCTTTATTGCCTAGCATTTTACGCCTGACAATGTTGTGACATTTTCATAATTTAAGGGATAACCTAATGGAATGCATCATAGCGATTAGATTTCAAGTTTGATCGACTGGAATTTCTCATGGTGAGGAAAGTTCTTCACTGGACTTCAAATGGTAATAGTAATAACTACTTGTCATGTAATGTTTGTATTTCTTTTTCTCCAGGCTTCTGTTTGTCGTGAAGCAGGTTGTCCTCTTGAAATTGGATATCACTATTCTGATACTCTTGCCAAGTTATGTACAGAATTTTTATCACATACGCCAAATCTTGAAAATTGTTTAGTAACAGAAATGGAAAATCTTGGAATAAATCCTGTTATCCATGATGAGAAATCAATATTAACATCGCTTGAAAATGAAGCTCGACTTCTTGTTACAGTTGCTCTGCTAACTAAAACAATGAATTTAGCTGTTTATTTCTGTTTGGGTATTCTGCCTACTGAGTTATCCCCTGCTCATTATGCTTTAAATATGAAGTTGTATACACATTTCACATCGCCTATTCGTCGTTACGCTGATGTTATTGTTCACAGACAGTTATCAGCAACACTAGCCAAGGATGAGAAAGATCGTTAGTACTTTAATATAAATATTTATAGTTTTTTTATTTATGCATTTCAATGTTGTGTTATAAATTTAAATTTATATATTCGCCAGCCTCGACTTTATGTAATTTTTCCCTGTGATGTATGGGTCTAATTGATTCAAGTTTCATCAAAGAACAGATGTGCACCAGTTCAAGTTGTTACACTCCATATATCACACAAGGGTAAACAAAGAAGAGAAAAAAGGGAGACTGAGAAGAACTATAATAAGTAGAAATGTAAGGAAGGAAGAATAGTAAAATGAAGAAACATGGCGGTCTAGTGAATATGGGAGACCATAGGAAGCGAAGATATCTTCGCCATTATGAACAATTTTGAACCACTGTTTCTTTGCATCCTTAGTCCCCCAGCCAGACAGCCTTTTTTTCCTTCACGTTCCCATTGGAACATAGGGTATCAAGCTAGTGGCTTGAAGTTTCTGTAGCAGTGTTAATTTCTACAGGATGGGGTTGCTAGCCTCATGCCCAACCTTTCCTCTTTACCAGCATTATTTCTGACTTAGCGAGGTAAAGGAGTGCATCTGTGGCCTGGGATCGAACCCCGGTAAGATAGTCTACACCTCCTAATATGGCTCAAACCACCTGCCCAAGACTCTATGAAAGGATTTGAGGTGAACGTTGCCGTGATTAAACAGGCAAAGTTTGGAAACAATAACCAGTGGCAAAATAAATCAAAACTAACTGTTCTGATAATAAATCCAACACTTGGAGCTTTTTTAAATGTGACTCTGACCTCATCCATTTTCTTTTTCTTGCTCTGTTTTCACAAGTTGCAAGCATCCATATCTGTTTCTCTTACAATGTTTGTTTTAATGCAAAGGACACATCAGCAACAAGTTCTACAACTTTTGTTGTTATTTGTTTTTCTTGGCTCAACAAAAGTGCCATCAAGTTGACCTTGATAACCATTGTTCATTTTTATTAAAGTTGAAGTATTTCAGTCTGTCAAATGATATAATATAGCACATTATAATCGGAGAAATGAAGTACCACACATCTTTATGTTAAAGTAAATTTTTGATCAAAATAGACATACAACTTTCAGATGTTAGTTTCTTCGGTTCTAGAAAGGAATAAATAGGTTGAAAAGTATCACAAAGCGATTACGTGTAAAGCATGCATACTGAATGAGGTGAGAGATTTCACTTTTTCGACTCAGCAAATTTCAGTGTCGAATGCATGATCCGTGCTAAAAAAATAGGACTGATTTCTTTCACCCATAATGAGTGTTAATCATTTTCAGTCATAGTTTATACTTTGTGTATAGTATTTGAAAGTGTCGTTTTCGAACTGTGGTGAATTAAGTATTTAGATATAATGGAGAAAATTTGTAACTCAGGTGGATGAATTTTGATGTAGTTGTGTTCTCTGAGCTGGATAGTTTATTTGCGAAACTTTCATTGCCCCCTACTAGGCAACATCTTCAGCGCGTACTTCAGTTTGAAGTGAGTCTTAGATTTCTCCAGGAGTTTATTAGTCATCTTTCCTGATGATTGGTTGTTTTTGTGTGTTTTCACACCTTCTAGGTTACTTGTATTGGAACTGATTGTTTTTTTGACTGAACTTTGACCCTTTGTGTGTGAGGTTTCTTTCTTATCGGTTGATAAATTTGTCTATTTCGATGTGTCTATTGATTGATGATTCGCTGGAATGCCAAGCTTCTAAAAATTCTCTAGCATTCTTGTTGTTCCTCTGTCTAATATTTGAATGTTGTCCCAGTTGAATTGATGTCCGTGGTTGTCTGTATGCAGCGATATGACAACTGCATTTATAAAAGCACTAAGCATCACCTAGTTTTTGTTGATTAACAGTTGATGGTATTTTATTGTTGCGAGTGTAACATATGGCTTCAGTGGCGAATCATCATTCTTCTCGGTCCTTGATATTACTTTAGGCAAGCTCCATTATTGCTAAAAAGTTTCTATTTTCCCTTCACATGATCTTCTCAATTGTCCACTCTGTGGTGCTCAACTCAATGTTTCCGTTCTGGTTTGACTCAAGGGTTTGGAGCGTGACTTTAGTACACGTCCAACTCATGTTCATTCCTTTCTACATATATGTTGAGCAATATGTTCTTCAGTGGTTCATTATCATAGTTCGCTGTTGCTTATGCTTTCTGGTCGCCAGCCTGCTCTTCAGTATGGAGCCACCGAAGACGGCTTTTGATAAAATTGCTGCCCGTAGGAAGTGACGTGCCAACTGCCTGAACCATTTGGTTTTGTTGTATTGTCTTTTACGTTACTATCACTTGTTTATAATTCATTACTCTTTTTCATTTGTTATTATTTTTACCCTTTTAGCTGATAAAGCAGCATGGTATTTAAGTACAGCATTGTCGAATGAGATCACACCAATGGCATTGCAACAACAAGCTGAAGTTTGCAATTCCAAGAAGTTATCTGCTCGTTTAGCCAGTGAAGAAAGTGCTGAACTCTTTTTTGTTCTCTTGTAAAGGTAATTAAATTACTTAGTTTTATATTATGCAAATTTAAGTACTCACGGTAAATGGGTTTACCTATGTTCTATAAAGCATTTGAATGTGTTCCTGTATAGTTTATATTAATGGCTCTCTACTGCCTAAAGTATATATTTATACAGTATATATGCATTTGACATTTTGAATATTGTTTCATAGGAAACTGGTCCATTAACGGAAGTGTGCGCTGTAACTGCTGTTCTGGATCGTTCTTTTGATGTTTTAATTCTGTCTTGTGGAATCACTAAAAGAGTGTACTTGCAGGTTAGCTCAACTTATGCTTTTTTTAAATGTTTATTTCTCTGTCATAGTCAGAAGTGTTTTGTTTTGATACTGTGTAATTAAAGGATGTTTCATTTATATGAGTAGCAATGACCTATCATATGTACATTTAGGAATATTTAATCTTAGGTGAAACAGATTGTTAATTCAAGACTTGTATGGTAACTGGCTATAGAGTGTTGGTGGTCTATCGGTCGAATGCCTACCAACAACGCAAAAATGTTCTGGGACTGGTAGTGAACCCGGTAAAGGAGGAAGGTTTGGTATGAGTCTAGCAGCCTCATCCCGAAAAAGAAACACCACTGTTACTGAAACTGCAAAGCTTGAAATCCTGAGTTATATCCGGAACACAAGCGAACAAATTTGACTAAAAGAAAGTTCTGTTGGATGAAGGGGGGGGGTGACGTGTAGTCCAGTATTACGTCAAAGGAAGTAAGTAGGAAAAGACTACATATAACAAAGAGAAGAAAGTTGACTGTAAGTATTCACATTAAACTAAACAAGGTCGAAAAGAGAAAATTCAGATTCCTTAGATGACTAAGTGGAGTAGCGGGACTGAAAGAACTTTTTGGTGAAATCGTAGGTTTCGCTTTATAAAAACTTACAGTGATGACATGCCCCATGTTCAATTTAATAAGTAGTGAACCATGATAAATAAGTGGTTTAGAAAGACACATGTGCCATTGCAATGATCAAGTGTCACTATGCTTCAAATAGACAGTAATAATCCTTTCAAAAAAACTTATTTCTTAAATCTACAAGTATTTGTTTGTAGGGATTTTATTCAGTTCAGGTTTGATCACGAACTGATATCGGTTAGGGAACTACTAGGAATCAGGGTGTACTGGACGGTTGTCTCGTCCTAGTTTAGGACTATTCTGGGGTATGCACCCACACCTCCCCAGGGATCTAACCCAGATCCTTCGGTTCATGGGGAAAACTTCCTTAACCATTCAGATCGGAATTTATTTATGTTATTTTATATATAGCTTGATTCCACACAGTATTTTGGTACAAGTATGGCATTTTCAGCATGTGATATTGGCAGCCCAAATTTAGCAAGCCGATCATTGATATCAGGTGTGCGTCGGCCGGGGATCGATCTCAGGACCATGTGCATGGTTGACTAGCGTCCTAACCGCTGTGCCACTGACAATAACCCATAAATTCTAGCACAAAATCTGAATCCAAGGTTTATATCATTAATAAAATTGTAATACAACATAGAAGGGTTCTGGAAATAATATTCAATATTGCAAAGATTTGTTAAATTATTAAAAAACACTGGACATAAATACAGAATTGAGACATGTGGGCGTGAGGTAATTAAAAAGATATTAAAAATATGCCGAATTTGTCATTTATGCTTATTATTCCGTTGTTGTTTTTGTTTTACTTTGATTTATTCTAGCAACATAATTTAAAAAGTTATGAGTTTGTTCCTCCGCAGACATCTAAGGGAAAAATTGTTGAAGGTGGAAAACTTTCCCTTCTATGGAATAGTAATTCTGAAAATTCTAACGCAGCAAATGATTCAACCAATAAGGATAGCACTGTGTCTACTATTGCTGGTGACTCAAACAGTCAATCATCAAGTTGTAATTGTTTGTACATGGAAATTAAACTTTTTGACGTGGTTCGATGTACTACTGCTATTGATCCTTGTGATACTGAAAATGATCCTAATCGAAATGCACGCCAGAATAGTTTCTTGCCAAAATTACTTGTACGTTTCTGTTTCTTCATTATAATCATGAATAAAATTTTAAATAAATGTGTGATCTTTATGCGATCTTTATATGATAGATGGATTAATGTACTCCTTAGATATATGTATAGAAGGTAATTACTTCATTTCATTGTGTAGTGTAATCAGAACGATGCTTAAACTGATGTGCAAGTCTTCTTTCCTAAATGTTGTACTGAAAGATGTCTATTCACTTACACAACTGATCTTGGATTTAGTTGTGATAAAAACTGAGTAGTGATACAAGGGGTTAAACAGTCTAGTATTCTAAAAAGTATTAGGTAGCTGAGTTAATGATGAATTACATGCGTCGAAGGTTAACAGTCTGCAAAAATACTTAATCCGTAAAGAAATGTGTCTGTTTGAAAACATGAAGCAACTGAGTTACTGTAGTAGCATATTAACTTATATGTATTATAGCAGGTGTTTGAGTCATCGCTAATTAATTTATATTTTAATTAATTTATTAAGGTAGGTAGTTACCTGGGGTTCTAGTGGGAAGTCGTGACCAGTAGGGTGCAGCAGGTCGGGTGTGAGGACAAATACTCTCCAGCGATGACATTCGCTAGTGGTCGCGCTATGTCGTGAATTGGCAGAAGTTAGAATTGATACACTGGCCATTAGATTGAGTCCCAGTGGCTTAATGGTCTACGAGTTCGCTAGCCTTGTAACCAGAAGGTCCTGGGTTCAAACCCCGGTGGGTGCATCCGTCCAGTGAAGCGTCCCAACCTAGAACGAAACAACTGTCCAGTACTCTCAGCTGGCTTTCCAAGGGTTCGCTAACCAATGTCAGCTCATGATGAAATCCTGTAACCAATCAATCAAATCCTTCCCTACAAACCAGCACTTGAACTTCATTTTTAATTGATTTTGATGCATAAAGAGGTTTTGTTCTGATGAGTATTTCAGATGACGATTAACTAGTGATTTCTCTGGACTTGTTAATATCATCTTTTAAAAAATATCTCCATCTTATATATTTCTTCAACGTAATAATACTAATCATACTTAGTAATAATATTAGCTTTATTCTGAGAAATGTGTCTAAAAATATTACAGAATTCTCAGCGTAATTTCTCGTGGAGTATTCAGTTTTCGTATAGAATCAGTAAGTAAAATAGCTGTCGACAGTATATATTGTATGACGCTACGTTATTCCGTCTAAAACAATATTGAATTGTCTTCATTTCCTTCTTAAAATGCATAGCGGCAGGTGTAGGGTTAATAAAAAATATGCGTTATTTCATTGGAGAATTAAAACAATGGGAAAGGAGAAAAAGTAGCTGAATTATACTGGTTAGAAATTTACGTAGTCTAGTGGTTTTGTTTTGCGTCGGTGGCACAGCAATAGACGTGGCAAATCGAACTGCTGCACTTCGGTGCCAAGTTCTATGTTGAATCCAGACAGACAGCAATAGAATGCTCGCCAACTACTCAGGTGGTTTGGGATTCAATTCCCGGCTGACGCACTCCTCTACCTCGTTGGTAATGAGACTGGTAAAGAGTCAGGGTTGAGCATGAGGCTAACAACTTCATTCCGTAAAAATAAGTGCCACTGCTACAGAGACTTCAGGCCTCTAGCTTGAAGCCCTACGTTCCACTGGGAGTGTAAATAAAACAAGTGGTTTGGTTTAAGCAGTCCTCAAGAAACGTTATCGTTTTAATTCACGTTGGTCTGAGGTTCGATTCCCTGCCGACGCACACCTGATATCTATGGTCGGCCTGCGAAATTTGGGCTACCGATATCCATGCTGAAAATTCCATACCTGTACGAAAATACAGTGTGGAATCAAGCTGTGAATCAAAAATAAAAAAATTATATAAAATAATCTTATCAGTGACTGAAACCTGCTATTATTCATTATTTCTCCTATTTTAAATTCATTTAAAATAGAATAGGAATAATGCAATTTAGTCAAGGTTGTGACTCATTAGTGTACACGCTCAACTTGAAACTAAGTTGGTAACAGATTTGAACTCCACTCCACTCCACTTACTGAGATTCAGACAGTCATATAGTAACTATCACAAGTCCTCTTACAATCGGTGTAACTCATCACCAACTGGGCATGAAATTGCAAGTGAGTGTTGATTAACATTTCCTTGCGTTTATATCTTAATGCATTTAAACTACGAACTATGAAGAGGCCAGGTTGAAGTGATCTCAGCACCGGTGATAAGCACCACCCCAAAGAAGCGAGGCGGCTGTCCGGGGTATAGATTACCTCTATCTGGCTCTGGCTACCAAGTACTACTGGATGATATAGGTGTTGTAGAACTACTCATATCAGTCAATCAGTAGTATATGGTTTTATGTAAACGTTTTGACTAGCGGGGGAAAGTTTAATATATCTATACAAATTATTTTAAAATATGCTTATAAAAGGCTTTCTTTTCAAAATTCTATTTACAGGTTACCTTACAACGTCCAACGTGTAACAAATGTCTTGTTGTATAATTAATTGTTTTTATCAACCTTACCTATTCGTCAAGAAGGAAACCAATACGTTGAACACTGACGTTTGTTTTTGGTTTTCTTGTTTCTACAAGCCAATGAGGTTTTCTCTCGTTACTTGTGTTTATACTCATCTTTCTATAAGATATTAATAATGTTACTCATTGAGATATTTCCTTATGGTATTATGACGTTTTGTTGTTGTTGTTTTCTTGTCTGAAAAACAAACGCCTTTATTCTGTTTATTTTTTTATTGTTTGTTTTGTGATTCCTATTTATTTTTTTCCATACTCATTTGTTGTATAATTCATTCAACTTTAGGTGTAAAATAAACTTAAGGGTTTGAAAATTATAGGAATTTTTGTAGAAGTAATTATTGTTGCCTTAGGTGTTCTGGTTGGAAAATAGAGCTTCAACAACATGTCTCCATTTCACCCTGTTTTCTGTAGTCGTCTTGGATTTGACGGCTGTCTTTTATTTCCTCTATGTGCCATTCGGGATCATGCTCAAAGGATTGTTTCCTATTTAGGTCCCAGTTGAGCAGTGAACTGGCGTGTGATTTCAGACAACGGTTCCTCCAACGCGTGTTCGATTTATCTCCATTTTGTTCGGAATATTTCTTTGGCAATAGGTTGTTGGTTGGTTTGTTGATAATCCTCTCTAGTCACTCTACCTCCGGTATACAGCTAGGAAAGACAGCTTCTGATTAAAGTTTACTGCAGCATGTTGGAAATGCTGTTGTTAAAGCGCGCGGCAAGTCGCTGAACCTCACAGAAGCACTGACTGACTTCAAATTATAGTGTTAAAAATTCTAATCTTGTTCATTATGCCGAATGCAGTAGATATTTACACTGATTTCAGCTTGATGAAGGTTTATCTTACCTTTCCAATCCTATCCTTGACATTTGTATCTGTGCTGCATTTAGTTGAAACAATGCAAAGATATAAATTATAGGATTCATATTCACACTCATAGTATAAGTGACAAGCATATAGATACCTAGTGCACACTGACGCGTATCGAAAATGGCATCATAGCGTTAACCTGACAACCAAAGAATGGAGTACGATATCAGATTGTGAATCATGTTTTCTCCTATGTGATGTGACCCGTGAGGGTGGTTCACCAAGTCGGGTGTGAGAATAAATACTCGCCGTTAAACCATTGGCTGACACACGTGCGAAATTCACTAATTGATAGAAGTTGGAATTCATGGGCCATAGAATTCCCGTCCAAGTGGCTGACAAGTTAACAACCTTGGTCTAGAGGTCTTGGACTCGATTCCCGGTGGAGTGATGGATGTGTACGCCTGATGATCCCCAAACTAGGACGAAAAAGCTGTTCAGTACTCTCTGGTTTTCATTGATCCTCCAACTAACACTAGTGTCCGTGACCAAACTTGAATGTCATATTCTGTTTGTTGTATTGCATATGTACGTATAAATAAACCATTACAGATTCAATAAACATGTATTTCGTTATTATAGTCATAGGTAAGATATTAAACTCTAAAGATAATCTATCCTTTATACAGTGTGTTAATATATTAAGAGTATGCGACAAAAAAAAACGTCTTAGCACAAGAGTACCAATCTCGGTGGTTGATGTAGGCAAAATTATAAAGGCTTATTAAAAATTAGCTAGAAATCCCTGATACTGCTTGTTTATTTCTGCTACTAACACTTTTTTAAAAGCTGGTTTTAACAATGTTTTGTAGCTGCTGGTATATAAGGTGATAATTTCCAGTAATCAGAAAAAACAACTGGCTTTCTACTTTTCCTTTCCTCTTGCTATATATTTATTTATGTGTTAATAACTTAAGAGCTGTTTTTTGTAGATTATAACTACCACTTTGTTTTTATGAAATATATATGTTTTCTCCGATAGTTGAATAGTTTTATTATTGTAAATGTTATGATGGAATATTATTCTCTGGTTTTGTTTGTTTTGAATGCTGAATTTCTCGAGGCAAAAGTGTTTTCCTTTTGTATTTACTCCGAGAATTTGCTTTTAAAAATATGTGTGGGGACATAATATCTGCTGGTTTTCCTTCATCACTTATCAAACTCACAATGCATATGAATACATATAAAAAAATAGAAATCCTATGATAATAATGTCGCTTAGTAGGGACGTGTGTACTACTCAACAGTTCGCTCCGTCCTTCTCAATGGCTCTGAAACATGGCCAATACGCGTTGAAGACATGAAAAGGTTGACTGTTTTTGATCATAGATGTCTACGATCTCTTTCTCACGTTAGGTGGTTTAATAAGGTGTAAGTAATGTTGACGTCAGGTGTAGAGTGTTGGGCAGGCAGAGAGGGAAAATCAATCGACGAGGCTATAAAGTTACATAGATTGAGATGGCTAGGTCACGTGCTGCGCATGTCTAGCCATCGCCTCTCCCGACGGGAGGCGACAGAGGTGCACTGATATAGGTGCAGGTTGGAAAAGAGTAAGTGGTGGCCAAACAGAAACATGGCCCCATCAATCCATGAAATCCTTGACAGTTAAACTGAGTCAGGTAAGGAGATGCAGACTTCCGGGTCGGGGCCCTCGGGACTCTAGGAATCAATGGCTGGAGACAATAGGTGACATGGCTCAAAATCGTTGTCAATGGCGCAGATGTATTCAGTCTCTGTAATCTTTCATATTTCTTTCTACCATTACTCATTCTGTTTCACTCTTATACTTGTGAAACTCTATTGACTCCCTGTTTGTGCTATATGGAGTGTGGCGACTTCAACTGCCGCACTTCGGTGCCAAGTTCTATGTTGAATCCAGACAGACAATGCCGCTTAGTGAATACCATTTCTTAAACGTTCTACTTATAATGGAAGTTTGATTTCGTGACTAAGAAAGACTTGCGATTCAGTGTCTGTAGTTTCCCTTGCTTCCCACGTTATTGTTACATCCGTCTCTTGAAGATTTTGCTTTATTAACTTAAGCATTTGAATTGTTTCGACCAATAGGTCTTAGGTTCGACTCCCGTTCCACCTACTTCAACCTGGCCAACATCAACTTTCACAGTTATATACTAGTCATAAGCTGGGAGCTGTGGAAATTTAATACTAATAATAATACATCAATCTCACAAAATCTTAACAGTTTAGGTTATCAAATTTCATATAATCCAATTTCCTCTGCATTCTTGGAAACTGGTCCTTTTGTTGATGATGTGGCTTGTTGATGAATCCTTTAGTTTGATTACATTCTGAGTTTAGAGTTCCGTGTTCCTTGCTTCTACGATTGATTGTGGACCTAGTCTTCGAGGTACTTGCACAAGGTAGTGTGATTGTTGTTCTTTGGTAGGTATTCTTACACCTTAAATTATTAATCGGTGAAGTAGGTGAAAAGTGAAGTAGCCAACTGATTATTCAGTCGAAAGACTAATTGCATAGAGGATTTCATCATGAGCTGACAACAGTTAGAGAACCACTGGAAAACCTGGGAGTACTGGACAGATGTTTCGTCCTAGTTTGGGACTCTTCATCGGTAAATGGTCTCAATGGTATGCGAGCTCGCCTTGTAACCAGAAGGTCCTGGGTTCGAACCCCGGTGGATGCGTGCTGTTGAAGAGTCCCAAACTAGGACGAAACAACTGTCCAGTACTTCCAGGTTTTCCAGTGGTTTTCTAATTGATGTCAGCTCACGATGAAATCCTCCATGCAATCAAACAAAAATCCGTACAAAACTAATACTTGGAAAGACTGATTGTCTCTGTATAACACCTCCTAGTACAGTTTGTGTGCTGAACAGTTCTTTATCTGTCTTTAAAGTTTGCTTTGTAATCAGTTTGATATAGCTTTCTGTGTTTATGGAGAATATCTGTCTCCAGATATCCTATGATCTATTTTCCTCCTAGTGTTAAAGGTATGATTTTTTTAGGTTAATATTTTAAATTACAGTTAACATGACAAAAAAGTAGAAGGGAGTTACATAGAAATGCATGAGTTCACATTGCTACACATCTCAGCATAACAGTAAATGGAATTGACCGAGACATTTGTTAGAAATTAAACAGTAAGACTTGTACCTAATGTTGTGGCGTTGGACTTGCTGGATTACTGATGCAAAAAAACCCTGGTTATACAATCAACTAAACTGAGCTAGACTGACTCTAGGCAAAACATTATGTTTAAATTCAACTAGCTAGTCATTGAATTCCTTTCAATAAATGTTGCAACCGCATTTCTCGATGGTTATTAGTTAGTGGGGTATTCAATCGTAGCTGAATGCAACGGTTTAGAATTTTAAGAAAAGAAAAACGGTGAATATATACGCATCATTGTGTCTATTTCAAGCCGTAGCATTTGAACCTTCAACGATTAGATTAGGACAGCCGTCAAAAAGATTATAGGTTCGTATAGAAAGAAAAGAACTTCTATAAGCATTCGCTACCTGCTTATGGCGATCATTTGTGTCTTCCTTCCTTCCATTTTAGCAGTTTTGTTCATATTTCAATGATAAAATCAGTGATCTGTCCATACGAAAACAGCAATAGGAAGCTCCAGTTCAATACTACAATTACAGTCTCTGAGCTTTTAATACTAAGAAAAAGAATAAATTTTTAAATATCAGATCTGCCTTTATTCCTGCTTTTCACTCAGGCTAAATTATTACACAATTATATTTTACTCAGTCAATATCTGTTTCCTTTTTCATGCCATTGCATTTCAAGCGGAACATACAGCTTCAGGTTTTGAAGTTTCAGTAGCTCTTGTGCTACTTTTACGCTGTGGGAACCTCACGTTCTATCTCACCTCTCCTACCGGCCTACTACCAGTAGGTGAGGTTTGGGAGTGCGTTGGTCGGGAGTCGAACCGCAGCCACGTGCATGGTTGCCGAGCATTCTCCCTCTAAACCACTAATGCAGAAATACCTGTATAATGGTCCTCTTTTGGATTCATTTTAAGGATTTTATATTGTAGTGTGGGAACTAGAGGAAACAATAATAATGATGACAATTTTTCTGATGTAGTTTACCTAATATGTCATTCTTAAATTATGCAGTTAAGTGTATGCGTGTTTTCATATATTCGGCCACATATTTCGGTAGTTTGATCATCTAGAAGTTGGTTTTGATTAGCCCCGTCTTTGTATCTAAATAAAGTGATGAATAAATCAGTAAGAAGTTAATTAATACAATGTTTTTAAGGCCATTTTATGCAATTGCTGAAATCATCGTTATCATTTTGTTACTACCATATTTCATGAGGATAAATTGAATATAAATAAGATTGTACAGCTAAAGAATGTGATTTCGTTGAAAAGAGACTCTTCGATGATATTAAATGGTTGAAGGTAATCGACAGGATGCCCCGGACCTAGGTTTCGTGCTAGTTGGCTTTTACCAGTCAGCAAGGCGTATCTGCAGCCGGGAAGAAACTCATGTCCCTTCTGAGATTCGAACCCGCGTCACCCAGTGCTGCAGTCAGAGACGTTACCACAGAGCTATTCGGGTTCACGATTGACCTCCGGTAGGACTGAAGTGGATACTTTGATTGGACAATAGTGACTAGTGCTATGTGTCTGGTTCCTTTCTTTGGTGCAGACTGAATTCTATTAGGGACATCAGTTCCTTCCAAGTTGCAGATACACCTTGCTGACGAGTGCCAACTAGTACGAAACCTAACTCCAAAACTCCCTGCCGATTGCCTCCAAACATCTTATATCATCAAATCAATGTGCACCATGATGATGAGCTACCTAGAATGGTGGCGACATTGCGAACCGGACTGGTAGAATTCAGTTTGCACTAAATAAAGTACTAGGCACATCACACTAGTTACTAGTATCCAATCAAAGAGACTCTTCGTTTTCAATAATGTCTGGATGAGAATTATTCATAAATTATCATTATATATTTGAGTTTTTATTCAGTGTTTTGTGTTATCCTCTAAATGCATCTTTGTTTTACTATAGGCGCCTATTAATGATATATTGAGCCTATCAGCATCATTATCATCTAAATAACGCGATGCGTTGGTTTGTCTGGAGTACTTTTCTGCATCATCGGCGAAAACCGGCGTCGTTTTCATTTCGATCTGCATATAATGTAAATAATGAAGTTTTAACCTGTTCACCTAGTGGTTATCGGACATTTTATAGTCTTTCCACTGTATACTGTAGCTATAATAATAATGCTCGTTGGATAAATCAGGTTAGTGTTGTCTGTTGCACGTTTTGCTCTTTTTTTGTTATTTTAATTCATTGATATTGTTATTATTGTTACTTTTATTTTATCATTATTATTATTTTTTTGATTACAGCTTGATTCCACACCGTATATTTTGGTACAAGTATGGAATTTTCACCAAGTGATATCGGTAGCCCAAATTTTGCAGGCCGATCATATATATCAGGTGTTCATCGGCAGGGGGTCGAACCCCAGACCATATGCATGACGGCGAGAGTCCTAATCATTGTAACTGTCCTATATATGATAAGATGCTTATGTGTGTGCGGAATTTTATTGCACAATGAAGACATTTCTATCATATCTTCATGCAATAATAGTAATAATGCCTTAATTCTGAAAAAAAAGTGACTACAAACAGTACAGACGTCCCAGTGTATTTTACCGAACATAATATTTACTGTTCGTCCAGAATTCTCAAGTATAACAGTAATCGAACCATATATGTATCGCGTAACGCAATACTGTGCGATTTGAAACGAATACTAATCCCTTGTGATGTTTTTCCTTCATATCTGTTGAGAAGCTCAAAGGATGTGGGTTGTGAAAGCCAATTAAAAATGTGCCTTGAATACATTTTGCGACCTAAAGATATAATCGAATGAAAAAAAAGAACATCAATAAGAAGTGGAGGAAATCTGATGCCTTATGTTAGAGGATTATTCAGCCAGTCTAGTGAGTTAAGCAGGGCCCGTATAATACGTGTTGTTATGAGTAGTTTGTTCGGTGGTTATGAAGTCCATTGTGAATTATCATACTGTCGATATATAGAAATGGCATAAATTCGGAAATTTCTACTGAGCTTCATGTATTCGTTTCAATGAATGGAATTTGAATTAAAAATAGTTTATGTTGCACATCATGAATTTGTACTGATTCATATAACATTTGTATCTCGAATACTGATGGTATTCTTGTTAACTAATGTTCTCTCTCAGTTTTCGTAAAAATTAGGTATCTGTTAATGTGAACACTGGTCAACATTGGTAGACTGATAGGTTTATCGGTTGACTTCCGGTGACCGTTTAATTTATCCTAAACTGTGGGCACTGATTCTCTTGATTTATACCTTTTATCCATGTCATAGTAAAGAGTGACTCCAACTTCGTCATCAATTTATTAGATGGACTTCACTTCAGGTTGTGGCGTAATCATCGGTGTTCATTTCGATTGGTATAAGTCTTAATTTTAGCGTGTTTCACTTAAGCCAAATTGAAATGTTTGTACATTTAATAAATATAGTCACTTTCAGACATGATAGCAATGATCAATTATCTTTAGAACTAAATTCTTCCCACTCCCCTACTATTTGACAGATGTATATTTTTTAATCCTTTGCGTTCCCAGTGGAACATAAGGCTTCAAGCTAGAGCTTTGAAGTTTCGGTAGCAGTGGTTTTATTCTAATGGGGTGGCATCGCTAGTCCCACGCCCAACCTTCCCTCTCTCAGCTAAGCGAGGTTTAGGAGTGCGTCGTCCGCCAGGGACCAAACCCCGGACCACTTGAGTGGCTGGTAAGTATTCCACCTTTGTGCCACCGACGCAATTGACACATATAATCAAATTGTATTTTGTACTTTTCTGTCTAATTTATAAGAATTGTTTTTGCCCTATTTTGTGTTTTAGCGTATGCGTTACAAACCCCACAGTGCTGGTAGAAACAATTTCGACACTGACACACTTTTGAAAAATGGGCATCTGATTCAAGTGAGTCAGTCGCATTTTTAACTTGTTGTTTTAATATAATCTTATTCTTTCATATTAGATAAGTTTATAATGATATACCACGGCGATGTAGTGTTTTGCAATTTAGGTAGTCGTGTAAGGAATACATTCATATGATAATGAACAATAAACTGCGCTTGAAACATCATCCAAATGTTAGCACTGTATATCGCTGTGTTATATCCAATGAGTTTATCTAATGCTCAACTCCTACTCTCAAAATCCTATTCTGTTTAAGGTGTATGATTCATGTATGTTGTATTTCTTCTGAATAGTCTAGCTTACCACATTTGTGTTTTAAATCTAAGATGAATAGACAAGACAAACACTCCATTGGTATCACATACCTTCCTGAACCTACTTATTCGGGATTTCTACATTCAAACAAAATAAAATCGTTGGAGGATTGTATTTGATAACCATTTGATAAACACTAACTAGGCGTTATATCCTCCTATAGTAATATGCATTACTGCCGATGAGTCTCAAACTAGAACGAAACAGCTGTCCAGTACTCCCAGGTTTTCCAATGATTCTCTAACTGATGTCAGCTCATGATGAAATCCTGTAACCAATATGCGTTACAATATTATTAGTGATAACAATGATAAAGTCACTGAATTTCGATGTCTCCCATTAAAGACGTACGTGAAAGCTTAAGAAAAGGCACATTCCTTTCATAGCTACTCATCTCCTTCTGATACGATCTCCTCTTTGTTAGCCTCTAACGCCCAAGTCATTGTTTCCCATCCTGATTCCAATCGATTGTTGGCCTAGCACAATATGTTGATCAACGATCTGCTCAACCTGTCCTCTTCCCGTTAAACGACGCCGTTAATTAGTGATATCACTAATTTCTGTCTATCACTAACTTATCATCTGCATAAAAGACTATAGTTAAAAAAATATACATACATTCAAAAGTGCAACTTTTGTTTTTGTACGTCGATAAACATGTTACGTAACAGTGAAATGAAATTGTTTCTTTACTCTTCTGTTATAAAAACGAAATAAAATAAGAATTCGATAAGTGTAAAATTGCTATTGAGTGAGAATAAAGGTATTTGAGTGTCGATTTAACAAGTGTGAAGGGGATGTGAAATATACCGAAGGAGCATGTGAGAGTGATAATAATGAATCAATTATTGAAGCAAAAGTAAACGAAAAGTAAAATTAAAAAAGAAAAGATAAAAAGTTTCTATAGGGAACGACTAGTGAAGAGGTTAAGACCGAGGTAGAATAAGAGACTGAACAAACTTTTTCTGTATACAGAGTTCGGGGTTGTATTGACGAATCGCCAGCGCCTCCGCCACACACAAAAGCCGAAACCTGATGTCCTTTGTACCATTTGGCTTCACTTGGTAGATGATGTTGAAAGACGACTCTGGTGAAGCTACGTGGCCTGAGTTCATCAAATGCTCGAGAATTGAGCTAGTAATTATCTTGCATTGTCCCTTTGCTAGCCATGCTAGATAATGTTTAGAAGCTAAGTGAAGCCAAATGGTACAAAGGGCATCAGGTTTCGGCTTTTGTGTATGGCGGAGGCGCTGGCGATTCGTCAATACAGCCCCGAACTCTGTATACAGAAAAAGTTTGTTCAGTCTCTTATTCTACCTCGGTCTTAACCTCTTCACTAGTCGTTCCCTGTAAAAAATTTTGATTTTTTCTTTTCTTTTTTAATTTTAAAGTTTACTTTTAGTTTGTTTTTGCTTTAATAATTAATTTACTATTATCGCTCTCACATGCTCCTTCGGTACATTTCACATCCTCTTCACACTTGTTAAATTGACACTGAAATACCTTTATTCTCACTCAATAGCAATTTTAACCTTATCATATTTCTAACTTTGCGCGGTTGGCTACTACGTAAGTTACAACTTTTAATTTTCACTTTTAAAGCCACTTCTGAAATAAAATAAATTCATATCGTCTTTTTCTTTTCTTTTAGGCAAAATTATATGGTATTACAAAGTCATGCGCCTATGTAATAAATCCATACGATGGTCAACGTATTTATATTTATCATGATAATCGATGCGATGCACTCGATGGAGATATTGTACTAGTTCGACTACTGCCTATTAATGAATGGAGAGTAAGTTTTTGTGGCGTATATATTCACCTCTTTGTTTTACAATAATCTCCCGATTTTGTGTGTAAATTGTCGTTAGTTTTATCAATCACATAGTGTGCGTTTACACATATGTATATCAGTTGAAGATATAAGCTATCATGAGGTGTTTCTGCGTATAGTACGACAAACATCACAATATATACTCTAGCCGCGTATGAAGACTGATAAACCATCTTAAAAGTAGCTGATGTGATTACAGCGTTTCTCTAAGCATATAATACGAAATCTCATAACAATAATCACTTGAGGAAATTAGAAACCGTGATTAACCGCCTACTTACTGCGTATTCAAGTAAGACTGAAACGATGGCACGCCGAGTTCGTTTTGTTATAACTTATATACTCACTTTGATGTGGTATTTAAGTCTATTGACTGTATCTAATAAATGAGGAAAGATTCATTAGTATGAAAGATGATACCTTTTGTTGTAGCTTCATCCTTTAGCGTCGGTGACTGAGATGGTTAGGACATGTGTTACGTATGCCAGCCTAGTCATCGCCTTCCTCGACAATGGACAATGTTAGTTGACATAGGATTGGTCAGGCTGGAAAAGAGCTAGAGGTGGTTAAACCGAAACATAGAACCAGTCAATGAAATCTACAACAGTTAGTTTAAGCCAGTCAGCCACATGGGAAAGTGTAGACTTCCTGGTTGGGGTCCTCGGACGGTAAAAATCAATGGTTGGAAACAATTGGTGATATGGCTCAAAGAGATCGTTCTCAATGGCTGGCGGAGATGCATTCACTCCTTGTGACTTTGATTTCCAATGAAACTACATTGCTCTTCGTTATTACTATTCCTTTGTCCCATACCTCTGTTTACTGTCTCTATTTTGCATTTCTTGTACTTTCTTCTGTTGCTTTGTGTGGTACAAGGAGAGAGTGTGGCGACTTGAAATGCCGCAAATATGTGCAAAGTTCTATGTCGAAAACAGACAGACAGACGGTGGCACAGCTGTTATGACTGTCGCCGACCATGCTCTTGGTCCGGGGTTCGATCCCCAACCCACGCACACCTGATATCAGATATCGGTCGACCTGCTAAATTTGGAGTACCGATATCAAATGCTGAAAATTTCATACTTGTACCAATAATACTGTATGGTATCAATCTATAACCCAAAAAAGTTATTTGTTACCTGATTGAAGAAATTCAGTTTTTTTTCAATAATTTCTCGCTAAGAATGATTACAAATGGTTTAAGAATTTCTTTTCCACTTGAAGCTTTTAACTTACGTTATTTTTGTTTTTCAAAATAAGGTATCCAAATCCAACAGTTTTGTATGGAAATAGTACTGTAATGCATTTTGTGACATATTTTCTTCATATATGGTTTCATAGGTTACTGGTATTGAAAATTCTGAAATGCTCGATCGAAATGTTTCAGAAAAGGAGGCGATTAGTTCAGAGATCGATCAGTCCTCTGAGGTGACGGATACTTCTGCTTTTGATTCTCCTCTTGATCCTGTAATTGAAAGTGATGTTGCTGTGTCTACTGCACTCATGGATCAGACGTTATCAGCACCTATGGAATTTAAAAAATATTGGTTCTATAGTGTTAAACAAGTAATAAAAGGTTTTGAGCATATATCAGACAATTCAACATTAGATATTCTTAAAGACTTAGATTTATCGCATACACCGAGTGCTGCATGTCCTTTACCATGTCCCAATCTAGTACGTGTAGGTGTAGTGAAAAAAGTTGTCAAATCGAATCCAAGCAATGAAAAAATATTGGGTCGTTTAGCTTTTTATCCAAATTTTATAACACGTGGCTTTGAGAATACTGAACCGCTCAAAGTTCTACCTTCAGGCAATACCTTCCGTTGTGTTTTACTTCCGCATTCTAATCGATATCCTCCTGTTAAATTGGATTCATCTACTATACCCTCTGGTAAGCAATTTTTTGAAATGATTCTATCTTTTATTATGACGCCTGGTTGTGTCGTGTTTGGCCCAATTAGACAAAATAATGTAACTTACAGAATATCTTGCAATGACTGTGATATGATAGAGAAGATTTGTAGCTCAGGTGGATGATTTTGATAGTGCGTCGGTGGCACAGTGGTTAGGACTCTCACCGACCGTGCACATGGTCCGGGGTTCGAGCCCACGCCGACGCACACCTGATATCTATGGTCGGCCTGCGAATTTTGGGCTACCGATATCCACGCTGAAAATTCCACACTTGTACCAAAAATACGGTGTGGAATCAAGCTGTAATCAAAAATAAAAATAAATCAAAAATAAAAATAAAATAGTTAATTTGCGAATTGACTATCCAGCTCAGAGAACACAACCACATCACAATGACTGTGATATCAGTTAGATTGTCAGACTTGTAGATCAGTAGTTAGATTATTGGAACATACGAATTTAGCTAAGTGTAGAATGATTGACTCCACGGAGATGAATAGTTCTGAGAAATTGGAATGCATGCGCTAAGACACAATCACTGAATAGAGCGGGACAGAGTTATAGTTTTCAAAAGTAATATAGAGGTAGGTGAAAGGAAGAGGCTGATCAGTGAAGCCTTGTTCATCGAATCTACATCTGACACGTACAACAGAAATGAAGTGATACCAATACTAGAGGCATGAAAAATATAACTACAAATAAAGTTAAAGGAAAAGAAATAATCGAGTTATATATACGAATTTTGAAAGTTGTGTGTGATTGCCTTGATATGATTATGAGACGTCATACATTGTGCTGAAAACGTCATCAATAAAACAATATTTTATCAATGTGCGCTTTCTGAGAAACAAATAGGTGAGCTTGGGTATTCACGAACTGTTTTTTTGTATATCTCTTAGTAGGAATTAAACTTAAATTGACTATACGAGCACCAATCTATTGATTAACTCTTTCAAATATCGTTTTTCGTGTATTTTTGTAGATGCTATGAAGAATGTACAATTGGGTTTAGAGAACAGTTATGTTTGTCGAATTACAAATTGGGATACGAAATCAAAATATCCTATGGGGTAATAATCTTTATTAAAAAGTTGTTTCGTAGTCATCTTTATTATAGATAAATCAGATATAAGAATGTTTTTATGTACATATGTACTTTGAACATATGCATTAGGTGGGCTTGTGTCGTGTTGGTTTACTGATTTAGTAATTAAATACTGATAACCGGAGATTACTAGACAGTCGTTTTGTCCCAGCTCGGACTCTTCATCGGCGCGTACCCATCATCTCATTGAGTATCGAACCCAGGACAATCAGGCTACGAGGTGAACCTGTTGACCATTCAGCTACCCCTGAATTCGAAATTCTGTCATTTTGTGGTTTATAGCTCCAACACTAGCCAATTTAATTCATTCGTAAGTAGTTTTTCCTCACATAGAACTTACTGAAGCTCACGAATCGTAACTTTTCACTACAACTCCAGGGCACTTCGTTCAGTAATCAGTTGCTAGTGAGCTTAAGATTGATTTTTAAGTGTTGATTTGCGTGGATTTGACTGATTTACAGTTTTTTCACAAATGAGCTTCAGTTAGAGGGCACTCTAAGTGTTTAGTGTTATATCGTTAAGGTCGTTTTCATAAACTTCCACTACTCTTATAGCTTGTTAAAATAGTCGATTATGTAAGGGGAACGATTATGCTCATTTATAGATTTTATACATTTAACAGCTGGATATTTTTTTTCTCAATTTACACACAATATATGAAGGTGAAGTCTACTATCAAATGAAATATTTTATTCATTAAAGTACATCACTTGTGTTACTGTGAAACATGTCAATCTGATCATCTTTCAAATGATTAGTTGTTGGATAGTGTCAAGTTTAAATTTTTCGTTGGATTAAACGGTAGGCATACTGATAGCGTAGTGAGTTTCACTGTATCATTCACGAGATGCATCGGTGATTAAGGGGTAGAATACCCGTCAACCGCGGTTCAAGTTCGATTCCCTGCTGACGCACTACTAAACCTCGCCTAATCGCTGGTAAGGTCGTAAAAGAGACAATGTTAGGCATGAGGCTCTGAACTTCACCTCCTAAAACTACTAGCGCTATCAAAACTTCAAAAATCGGAGCGCAATGGGATGAAATGAAATGAATTCACGAAGTTCGTTGTGATGATAACTAAATTAACAATGAAATACAAGCTACTTAACGTTGTTGTACAACTCAGGAGTATTTGTTCATTACTGTAATTAAAGTGTTGAAATTCTTGTGTGTTATGTATATCTGTAAGTATATAAACTGGTGTAGAATAAAGAAGTTTGAATAAAACTCCGCTTTTTAATAATTAAATGCAAAAATGATTCATTAAAGTTAGTGATCTAACATATTAGCCTAGGTCTGCGTTGATTCATCACTAGATGGTGGTTGTACGGGAGGACGATGGCGAGCCGAAATAGGTGAGTGATGTCGCTGACTGCAGGACTACTGGGTGACGCAGGTTCGAATCCTAACGAGGGACATGAGTTCCTTCAAGATTACATTTACTCCTTACTGATGAGTGCTAACAAGCACAAAGGTCCAAGACTTCCTACCGATTGCCCCTAATCTTCTAACATTGGTCTAGTTTACTTCAGTAAATATAGGCTAAAGCACCATTAACCTTATAATGAAATATATTTCAAGTTTGGGATGATTACTTCATCTCCTTAAGCGGTTATTCCTTTCACAGTTGTTTTGTCCTCATTTTAATAAATGTTTTGCATTAAAATATTTTTCTTCTATTTATGTAATATTTTGTTTAACGTTTTTCTTAAACAGAGTGATTGAAGAACACTTGGGAAATTTGGATGAATTAGAAAGAGAAACAAAAAGTATCCTTATCGAATATGGTATCAAAGAGGAGCAGTTCACATCTGAGGCAAGTTTATAATAACTAAATTCATCATTCCTCATTATCATCGTCATGATCCATACGGTGCTTGGTATTAATAGATGACTACTGGAAACAATCAACACTAGTAGGAAGGCGTAGGCAGAGTGAGATTTGATTTCCGTTACCACTAAATATATAGCGGATCGTGGCATTAATGCACTTCATTTCATTTACACATCCTTTCCGAATGCAAACTGAAGCATACAATTCTTAATGGAATACCAACTTACATCTAAGAAGTCATATTGAAGATTTGTAAGCACCTGACAGGTGCATTTTCTTCGTAATATTTTATTTGATGATTGAACTCTATCGACAGGAAACCTTGGAGCTAGGTATCACGTTTATTGGCTCTCGTCAGCAAGGCGTATTCGCAATCTTGAAAGAACTCATGTCTTTCCTGATATTTGAACTAGGGGGGGGGGTCCTCATCAAATAAAGGAATAAACTACCTAGTGTTCAATCAAAGTATCCATTAAAGTCCTACAGGAAGTCAATTGTGAGCTCAAACTGCTCATGGCTAACGTCTCTGACTGCAGCAAACCTAGATGCAAGGCTTCCTGTCGATTACTTTCAACTGTCTAACTTATATATTAATTTGTTCATGTATTTTTTAACCACATTTCTATCATAATTTGAGGGCTAGATCTGTTATGTTTGATAAAAATATCGCTATATACAAAACCTTTAGTTTCTTTTGCTGTTCATATACTCTAAAGGACATAATTATTCAATAGCCCGACCGAAAGCTGCTACCTTGACGTGGTGGTCGGGCTTGAACACCGCAATGACCTAATCAAGCTATACTGACTGAGACTTATGTCTCTTGAGGTCCTACCATGCCAAGCAGGTTGTTTGGATAGCGGTTAAACAAAAAGCAGCTACCCAATCCAACATCATGATCAATACAAAATCACAAAATTTCATGCCGGATCGGCCGTGGCCCGGATTAACAACGACCGCGCTTCCTGCTGTCGTGTCACAGGGCAGGAGTGATAAGTATGCTACTGAGACACACCAAACAAAAGAGAACGAACAAAAACAGGCCGCGTGTGACCGGCCTCAAGCAGTTGTCCCCTGGGCTCTGCGGTCACGCAACCAACTTCCACGGTGTGGGCAGCCGGGAAGTAACAATCGCCCTCACAATCCGAAATGCACACGAAACCTCTTTAATCCTTACTCATCTTTGTCTTCATCTTCATCTCTACTATCTTGCCTTCCTTCCACTGATGCAACTACTCTACCTCATAGCTCTTCACTTCCACTCCACTCTGTGTCCACTAAAAACGGCGGAAGCCAAAAAAGCACCACTGATAGTCTGTTGAGACTTGAACTGCCGCACATATGTCCAAAGTTCTATGTCAGACAGACAATTATTCAATAGGATGTCTCTTTTATGTGTTAATCGTCGTTAATTAGACTTACTTACTTTTTCGTAAAGTTTCATCATGTTACTCTGTATTCTGTCCAATGTCTGACAGGTAGAGGTTGATTCTGTTGAATGTTGACGGATGTCTATCTGTCTATTTTCAACATGGAAATTTGCACATATTTGCGGAAGTTCAAGTCACCACACTCCCTCCTTGTACCACACAAAGCAACAGAAGAAAGTACAAGAAATGCAAAATAGAGACAGTAAACAGAGGTGTGAGACAAAGCAATACTAATAACGAAGAACAAAACAGTTTCATTGGAAATCATAAGTCACAAGGAGTGAATGCATCTCCGCCAGCCATTGAGAACGATCTCTTTGAGCCATGTCACCAATTGTTTCCAACCATTGGTTTTTACCGTCCCGATGACCCCAACCGGGAAGTCTACACCTTCCTACGTGATTGGCTTAAACTAACTGTTGTGGATTTCATTGACTGGTGAGGCCATGTTTTGGTTTAACTACCTCTAGCTCATTTGCAGCCTGACCAATCCTATGTCAACTAACATTGCCAGTTGGTCGAGGAAGGCGATGACTAGGTGTGTATGCGTAACACATGTCCTAACCATCTCAGTCGTTGTAATTTCACGACCTCGTCGATTGATTTCCCCTCCCACCTACCTAGAAAAAGACTGAAACCTAACCTCAATATTCCTTACCTGATTAAACAACTTTACACAGGAGATAGAACGCAGTTTTACCTATGATCGAAGACAGCTAATCTTTTCATGTCTTCCGCTCTCAATGTCCAGGTCTCACAGCCAGAAATGAAGGAGGACGGAGTGGACTGATGAGCAGTACACCCGCCCTTTGGTCGATAGGCGGATATCACGTCAACGCCACAGATGGCGTAAACTGGCATATGCGAAACTAGCCCTCTGTATCCGTTCTCAGCTGAGATTTCGTCAGAGATCAACCCGTTGGGGCTTATGGTACTTCTCACATAAATGAAGCGGTCAGCATGCTCTACCACTTCACTCCCTGTTTCTAAACTAGGAGTCAGTGTAGTCCAGTCTTGTAACATGTAATAGATGTGTATTGATGTTTGTCACAAATATGGTAGAAAATTCGAAAGAATAAATCCCATGAACAATGATGTCTACTGAACGTTTGTTGGTAAAACCCCTGAAATTCAAAAAAAATCCGTAGACCTAGTTAGTCATCAACAGATTCGGTACACTAAATGCAAAAACTGGGACAAGGAAATAAGATTTCTGTATGTGTATATGGAAGTACTACCAACTACACGAGGATTAGGAAGTTTGCAAAAATAAAGATTTGCGCCATCCTAATGAAAGCGACTGTTTTTTGTACAAAATTCTGATTTTGGTTGTTGAAGTCTAGAGGTTTTCAATCCACTTGAGAAAAATACACTACTCATTCAAGGACTTGGGAGAAGTTGTAATACAGCTGTTAAACACTTCAGTACATAGTCTTGAGTTGTATCATTTTTTGTGTTTGTGTGGAATATTATATTCGTCAGTACTATTTCGGCTCTTTTATCAGGTCTACTGATTATAATGTTTTCGTCGTTCCTTAACTTTCTTAGGGCTTCTCGATAGTGTTTAGTCAACAAGCTTTCACTAGAATGACTACTGTTTTTATACTGCTGACAATTGTCGACTAGTGTAGTTGTAAACCTAGCGATTTCATCGTTTGGCGTTGAGGTCAAATCTTTTGTTTGTAGGAAGAGGTTTTCAAACTGGATATTAGTATCGAGTTAGTTGACCTTATACCCTTGGTCACAAAATCTAAGACCCAATGATGATAGAGCTTCTAGCTGTAATTTATCCAGTGTAATACTTAAAAAATTATGGACATACCGATAAGGGTCTGAAAGGAATGCAGGGAAATCCTTTTCAGGATTTTAACTGTCTAGTGATTTGATAAGTTTCGTTCTCCTTTTCTCTGCTCTGTTTTGGCTAACTCTGTCGACCTACTCAATAAAAAGTCAAATAATAAATCCTCAGGAAGTTCATCGACAGCAAATTTCTTCTGTGATAAATTTCTTTGTATATATTTTGGTTAAATACCACCCAACTGTCAGTATCTCTGTTTTCTTCCAAACAAAATCTTACATTCTTTATTCCCCACCTATTTAGGATTTAAAAGGTTTACCAATTAACCCGTGTGATTTCAAAATACCAGAAAGTGAATATAAAAAGCGTAAAGACTTTCGTTCTCATTGTGTAATGACAATAGATCCAGCTAGTGCAAAAGATTTCGATGATGCCTTGCATATCCAACAATTAAACAATGGTGAGATTTTAATAAATTCATTAGTATTTCATTGAAAAATAAATTTGGATTATTATGCTTTTTTGTAGCAAAAGACACATATACTGATGGTATATTGTGAAGAAATCATCTTTATATAACTAAGCTTGTGTAATGCATAAGATGTATTTATACAATCAATTTAGAAAACACAAAGATTGAGCGAAGAAATATTTCCTTTTCAATTAGATCTTCATCTCTACTATAGCATATTTAGCATTTTTATTACAATACACAACTATTTGCCAATCAAGTGGCGATATGTTTGTTAACAATAATTAGTCAGTGTCAAAATGTCAATAGGGTGATAACACAATTAAAAGGTAGAAATGGTCACAACTAGTGGATTGCATAATGCATAATTTTGGAAAAGTGAAGATTAATTAAGGAGAATAAGCGTGTGCACAGGTTGATTACGTAACAGAATGTTAAAGAAAATAAAACGATTTGGGCAATTATGATTTGTAACTAAGGGAGGATGAAGTGATCATAAAAAGAAAATACTTTTACAAGGATAACACGTTATTGAAGATGAAATAGTTAGAAAAAATAAAAAAAATTGGAGAATTATAATTTTTTAAGGTTTAGGGGAGGGGGACAAAGTAGTCTGGTTTACACAATCATGTAGCGATCGCCACAGTAGTCGGTTTAGACTCGGTTTAAAGTCCCAAACATTCTTATCTGCTCTTGTTTGCTTAACTTCTGAATTTCAAGTTAAAATCCTTTATTTGTAACGTCAAAGCCAAAATTGAAAAAGGAAAACACTATTTTTTAAGTATTGGTTTGTTGTAGGGATTTTGTTTGATTGCATGGAGGATTTGATCATGAGCTGACATCAGTTAGAGAACCACTGGAAAACCTGGGAGTACTGGACAGCTGTTTCGTCCTAGTTTTGGGACTCCTATGATGCTCACTAGTAACTGGCCCTATTCAGGCAGTTAACCTGGGGTTCTAGTGGGAAGCCGTGACCAGTAGGGTACAGCAGGTTGAAGATGAGGCAGTAACTCATCGAAGAAGACATTGCGAAGTGGTCGCGCTATGTCGTGAACTGGCAGAAGTTAGAATTCAAGGACCATTGGATCGGGTCCCAGTGGCTCAATGGTCTACGAGCTCGCCTTGTAACCAGAAGGTCCTGGGTTCGAATCCCGGTGGGTGCGTACTGCTGAGGAGTCCCAAAACTAGGACGAAACAGCTGTCCAGTACTCCCAGGTTTTCCAGTGGTTCTCTAACTATTTTTTAAATCACTGCCTGTAAATACAGTTCAGACACTTGGCCCACTCGTCACCAAAATCATTTCCAACAGACTGTATACTTCCGTCAAACAGCTGCTTTCTCTCGACGCTGAAAGGATTAGCGAACCAGCTAAAAACCTAATGTCCAACAAATATGCAGAATTGGCAGAAGTTAGAATTCAAGGACCATTGGATCGGGTCCCAGTGGCTTAATGGTATACGAGCTCGCCTTGTAACCGGGAGGTCCTGGGTTCGAATCCCGTTGGGTGCGTACTGATGAAGAGTTCCAAACTAGGACGAAACTGCTGTCCAGTACTCCCAGGTTTTCCAATGGTTCTCTAACTAATGTCAGCTCATGATGAAATCCTGAAATTTATTTTTTATTTACTTTTAATTACAGCTTGATTCCACACTGTATTTTTGGTACAGTATGGAATTTTCACCATGGATATCGGTAGCCCAAATTTTTCAGTCCGACCATAGATATCAGTTGTGGGTCGGCAGGGGATCGAACCTCGGACAATGTACATAATCGGCGAGAGTCCTAACCACTGTGCCACCGACGCAGAAGGAAATAGAGATGGATTGGATGCATACTGTTGGGGGTGCTGACTGACATCACTCACACCAGCCTATCACCGAAGTGGGACTCGAATGAGGAACGACGAGTTGGGAGTCATTTTGAGTGTAACATTGAGGAGATCGTGTGAGGAGGAACTGAAAGCTTATGAGCAATCGTGGTGTCAGACAAAGAGGATTGCAGAGAGCAGGATGAAGCTACACTGGAATCATCCCCCTCTCTCTCACACACATACATATACATGCACTTGTAATGCATTTGTGTAGCACATTCTGACTACACACACATATATGTCATAACTATTTGTATGATAATTCGACATAATTGATACAAATACTTATGTGGTTTTTAAACATAATTAGAGATTACGCAATAGTCAACTACACAATGGAAGTAAGGGTTTGAAAATGAATTGACAAAGGGGATATTGTCATTTAGATGACAAGCAAAGTGGTCCTCTTGACAATTGTAAAGAAGCTGGGGAAAAGAGTAGTGAAATGTTTAAGAGGAACATGTAAGAGTGATTGTAGTGAATCACTTACCAAACATAGAAGCAAACAAGTAGGAAAGAGTTTCAGACCATGGTAGAATAAGAGATTGAGCAAAATTTCCCTTCACACAGCACTCAGGGTAACATTAATAAATCATTAGCGTCTCAGTTGTGAAATGGAAATGTTACTCAACAACTGCTTGCAGTTCAGTGCAGTTGGTAGTGAGCCACACCTGTCATGTGAGGGCTAGTGATGCTACCTTACTGCCTAAACTGTGGTAAATTGAGCGGGGTTAAACCGCAAAACACACTGGTTGGAAGTTAAGCACTTAGACCAATGACTCATAGCCCGATACCATCAGCCATACATTAATACCGAAACATAAAATCTATTGTACCATTTCGCCCTATTTTACAGATCAGTTTGTACGACGACTCCAGTGGAGTTGCGTTATTTGAGTTCTCAGGGTATTCAAAAGCTGATCTAGTAATTGTCTTACATTATGGATAAAAAATGTAAATGTAGAGGTCAAAAGAAAAAAAGAAACTTGTCGAGATTGGCCTGTTGTCTGTCTGTCGGATAAAGAAAAGAAAATTAATATATCCCAGCTAAAAGTTAAAAAAATTTTTTTGGATTGTTTATGAATTGAATGAGGAACACTCTGTCATAGATTAGAGATAAGGACTAACTTAATGAACTAAATAATCTACAAAATTCATCGCAGGGTTAATGATCATTCCTAGTTATCAAATGAACTTTTGCCTTACTAATAATAGTCTTACTTTAGCATTGCTTATTTAATACGTTTATTACATGCATTGTGTTTTCCCTTTTCTATAGGCTTATATGAAGTTGGTATACATGTTGCAGATGTATCGTATTTTGTTTACCCAAATAGTCCACTGGATAGAAGAGCTGCAGATAGTACTACTTCAGTTTATCTTGTTCAACGAGTGAGTTATCTTTCTCCCGAATGATTTTTTTTCTTATCAACTCAAATAAATTTCACTCCGTTCCCTGCAGTCTTTTTCAATTAGCTCCATGATTGCCTATGGGCTTTCATTTCCTCTTCTCATGATCTCCTATATTTCACTTTCGGACGTCCTACTTGTCGTTTCCCTATTTGAGTTCCCACCCGAAGACCTGGTGAATGATGTCGCTAATTGGTCTCCTCAATGTATATCCAATTCATCTCCACTCCTTTTTGCATATCTGTTGGCTGATAGGTCGATTATGTAATATCTATGTGTTTTGTAGGAAAAGAAATACAGTTCCAATTTTATAAGAACGTCTATATGTTTTCAGTTAAAATCAGTGTATTATTTATCAGGCCATTTGTTATTGATGTATAAAATGAAGTATTTAGGATCCTTTTAAAGCCACCTTACAGTGCAAATCACACTTAATCAGTTGGCGACCAGTGTCTGTAAGTATGGTATGTGCTTTCCACCATCTAAGTACAAAGTACTGTTACGAGATTGGCAGGAGCCTGCACCTGTGCCTGCACTCACTCTTGCAAGTGAACAGCTTGAAGTTGTTGATAAGTTTATGTATCTGGGTAGTTGTGTGAGTGCTGGTGGAGGGGTGACGGATGAGATTTTCAAACGTTTCATACATACATCAACTTGAGCCACCTCTGGCGCTGTTGAGACGTTAGTCTGGCTGTCAAAAGTCGCGTATACAATGTTTTGGTGTGGGCTGTCTTCCTCTACACCTATGAAACCTGGCCTCTCCGAGTAGGCTGAGGATGTGTGGCGGCTCTGCGTGTTCGATCATCGCTGTCTCCGCAGGACTGCTTGCGTTCGATGGCATCATCGCGTGAGTAATTCTGAGGTTCGGCGGCGTTGGTTTCAAACACAGTGGAGACCACCATTTTTTGAGCGTCGTCATCTGGAAACACCGGCTTCGGTGGCTCGGACAGGTGCTACGAATGTTATCCCAGAGGCTTCTGTACAGGTCTCTGTTCGCTGGCCAGCCCCGGGACGGGATGGGGAAGGCGGAAGGATGGTCAGTCCATGACGTGGCGTCGTGGGATGAAGGACTTTTGTGCTAGATTAGCATCGGTTGGTGTCTCAAGACTCCCTGATTGGGGTCCGAGAGATAGCTCAAATCGATGGCTCGAAACGTTATCGGATATGGCCAAGAATCGTAATCAATGGCGAACGTGTTGCAATCTCCTTCTTTCTTCCCTTCCCGGTGATAGTTGACGAATACTGTTTGAACTTGTTAAGTATGACTGTTTTCCTTTCAGATGAAGTTCTTTATCCGTTCTCTATTTATATTTTCTACTTTTGATCTATATTGTTTTATTATTATTGTGTGGTGCATCTTTCTTAGTGCCATATTGTACCAAATTTTTTTCTGCGTTTAAATAAATAAATAAAATAACAATACATGAGTCACAAGTGGCAAGTGTGTTCAATCGACTCGTGTTTTATAAAATATCTGGAAATTTACTGCGCACTAAGCATAAAGGTCAAGATTGAGATTTTCAACAGTAATGTCAAGCCATCCAGTTCTTCTGGATGATGATCCATTTGACTTAGTTTGTCACAAAAAGGGCATTTCGAACAAGCCGAAAACCTTCAGCATCAACTGTCTTTGCACCATTCTCAATATTAGACGACCAGAAAGTATTAGCAACAAAGGAATCTGGAAGAATACCAGCCAGGAACCCATAGCCAAGCAAATAAGCTGAAGAAAATGCAAATGGATCTGGCACACGCTAAGAAGATCGTTGAGTGATATCACTCATCTGGCCGTCGATTTTTAACCCGAGTGGCATGGCGTGAACAAGATGAGAGGTTATGGAGAATCGCGGAAAACAGGAAAAAAGGGAAATTTTCTGTTAAAGCTTAATGTTCGACTCGGAACCTAAGGGAGTAATAATAAAGTGTACAGATAAATGAAAGGAATTTACCAGTAGTTGTCAGTGTCATGGTCAAGTACTCACCAAGACACATTCATAGGCTATTACTCTTTCTTTCTTTCCTTCTTTTTATCATATTTCTTACTCAATGGCATATGTATCATCGGTATCTATCAAATACATTATACCACAAAATACTATTTCTCGGCAGTGTAGTTCATTGGCATTTTTAACCAGTGAATCTGAAGTTACAGTTCCACTCTACCTACTTTAGCATAGACAGTTGTGTAATATTATCTATCGTCATCCAATAAGTGTGACTCATCAGTTTAGTACATGGAAAAATTTGTCCTAGGTAATTTTGTTCTGATTAACCGTTTTTTACAGGTAGAACAATTTCATTATTCCTCTGCTATTATTGTTTATTATTTTACCTTTAGGTTATTCCTATGTTGCCACCAATTCTTTCACAGCATTTATGTAGTCTTATTCCAAATGAAGATCGATTGGCTTTTTCAATGCTACTGACAGTTAAGGAGAATGGTGAGGTTAGTATTGTTTTGGTAGAAATTTGAATATATATCGTTATGTTCTCTCATCGCCGCTATTACTTTTTATATCCTTTTCGTAGAATTGCGCTCAATTTGTTGTTGTAACTAGTGATGATCTAATAACGGTAGCAAGTTTAATAAATTAATTGTTTCTAGCTCGGAATGAATATAAACATATATATATATATATATATATATATATATATTCACTCGAAGGATTTTATTTGACTCCGGAATAATTTTCCTCCTAAATGATACGCTGTTTTCGAACTTTCTCATTCACACATCAGGTTTATTAACATAACATAAGATAAGCTTTATTCCAAATCAGTACTTGTGATACAGAATGGAATTCTCAGCATTTTACTACAATATTGCATCCAGTTTTTACATTAACAATAAATAAAGTTCTACATAGATTAAAGTTATCTCAACAACATATTAGTATGTCAGTAGCAAAGCCAAAATTAAAGTGTTTGAAGGTGTTAGAAAAGTAGATACTACTAGCATGTTTACTGGCGTAAGCGATAGCAAAATGGTCGAGATATACAGAGTGTGAAAGAACGAACAAGAATTTTTTAAGTAGAGTTTGCAAGGAAGAGAGAAACAAAACAGCACATAACAAAAATAAATACAGAATGAAGAGCGAGAAAACGTTGTACCTATAAATGATGTGAGTTGGAAAGACGAAATCCATTGGTTCTACTGACTACTTAATAAGTTTAAGGTTTCATGCCTGATGCATTCTTTATCGCACAGAACACGGGCTAGGTAGGGCATGGATGAGTTTTTGTACTTACTAGTGCGGGCATATAGTTTCCTATATAGGCTTCTTGTTTTCCCTGAGGAGATACATGGGGAGAGTTGTGAATGTAGAGGGTGTTGTGAGTCAGATAAAATGGATTGAGCCCATTTTTCACATGAATCCATATGCCTGTCCACCAAAATATTAACAAGCTGGCTAAGTGGTAAACTGCTTACCCTGCTGACAACCTTTAACATCCTACGTAATAAGGTATACGGTTTCACGCATACCATCTCAACAGTAATGGGACTTCTCAAATCAACAATCAACATAGTTATTAGCTGGATCTAATTTATTGGCACTCTTTTACACATTACCATCAAATGTAGGCTATTTGTAATCAAATAAATGAGACTGCACCAAATTTTCAAAACAGAGCAATTCTTTACAGGGAAAATGAACTTTCTATTCTTTTAAGTTATTCACATTGATTTCTTCAATAGTTTCGACTAAAGGCAGGTGTACTGCTCATCAGTCCGCTCCGTCCTCCTTTATGGCTGTGAGCGAGACCTGGCCATTGACAGTGGAAGACATGAAAAGATTAGCTGTCTTCGAACATAGGTGCCTGCGTTGTCTCTCCCATGTGAAATGGTATAATAAGGTGAGGAATATTGAGGTTAGGCTTCAGTCGAGTTCTAGGTAGGTGGGAGGGGAAATCAATCGACGAGGTTGGGAAGTTACATCGACTGAGATGGTTAGGACATGTGTTACGTATCCCAGCCTAGTCACATCGCCTTCGTCGACAATGGACAATGTTAGTTGACATAGGATTGGTCAGGCTGGAAAAGAACTAGGGGGGGAGGTCAAACCAAAACATGGCTTCACCAGTCAATGAAATCCACAACAGTTAGTTTAAGCCAGTCACGTAGGAAGATGTAGACTTCCCGGTTGGGGTCCTCGGGACGGTAAAAATCAATGGTTGGAAACAATTGGTGATATGGCTCAAAGAGATCGTTCTCAATGGCTGGCTTAGATGCATTCACTCCTTGTGACTTATGATTTCCAATAAAACTGTTTTGTTCTTCGTTATTAGTATTCCTTTGTCTCACACCTCTGTTTACTGTCTCTATTTTGCATTTCTTGTACTTTCTTCTGTTGCTTTGTGTGGTACAAGGAGGGAGTGTGGTGACTTGAACTGGTGCACATCTGTTTAAAGTTCTATGTCGAAAACAGACAGATAGACAGTCAGTAGTTTCAAGAGGGGTAGTATGTGAGTGGACTGTTGTGCTGTTAAATATTTTTGAGTAAATTCGGCTTAGTCAAAGATTCATTAGTGAGATGAACTCTTGGCATAGTTAGGACTCAGTTATCTACAAGTAAAAGTTATAATTTTTTAAAATTAAGGTTCAGTCACTCTGAAATCAGTCTGGAAATCCTCGGCACTCAGCATAAAGGACAAGATTCGTATTTTCAACACCAATGTTAAGTTAGTCAGTGGCTTTATACGAGTGAGAAACTTGGCGAGTCGCGAAAAGGAATTCCAATAGACTACTGCAGACTTCTATCAACAGCTGTCTTCACTGGCTCTATACTAAATTTCAGATGGCCAGTCAGAAAAAATTAGCAACAAGAAACTATTGGAACGAAGTAGTCAAGAACTTATTGCTTAAACAATACGTAGTAGCAAATTGAGGTGGATGGGACACGTGCTGAGGAAACAGTCGAATGAAATCGCACGCCGGGCATACCCTTGAGTGCATGCCGAATGGGAAATGATGAGTTTGACGTTGCTTCAAGTGTGACATGTAGTAGGTCTTGTCAGTAAGCGATGGGGGACTATGAGCATTCAGGGGACCAACTGACGAGGACTGCATAGAATAACATTAAGTTGAGCTGTTTTGTTAAAGGCCATATTTTCCACTGTGAGCCCATTGGAACAATAATGATAATAAAAGCTCACTCACGAAAATGACTGGTATATACATATACAAAGACAGCTATGTAGATATTCATTTCTTAGTCTGTTTTTACAAGCCTTTTTTCACATTACTTTGCGTTCTGATTAGAAAGTAGGGTTCCAGGCTTGAAGTCTGAGTCGGTGTGGTCTGGTTTTTACTAGGTAGGGTTGTCAACTTAACAACTGATTATCCCTTATTCCCTGGCCCACTTACTGGCTAGTGTTAACTAACTAGGCGAGGTTAAGGATTGCGTCAACCGGGAATTCAACCCTTGACCTTATATGTCGTTGGCTAGCATTCTACCACTGAGGGATGTTTTATAAGCCTAATATACTACTAATATCATTTGTAATCATCGTTATAAAACTTTGAAACATATTTTTTCTTTCTTTAGATCATTGATGAATGGTTTGGTCGAAGCATAATTCGATCACGCTGTCGACTGACTTATGATGAAGCATGGAGTATTATCCAGATGGCAGATTCAAATTCACCTGTAGAAAAAAATTCAAGTTTGATAGATATATTGCCTAAGCCTGAAGCTCCTTTCACTTTTCAAGATCTTCAAAACAGTTTGTCTGCTTTGCATAAGGTGATTTGTTTTTCCTAATTTCTTTTTTTTCGTCTCGTAAACATGCCGTCACACTTTTGCTATGTTCAGTTGACTTTACATTCTGTATTTATGATATACTTAACTTTGTGCCATAATCCAGCTATGGTGGCTTCGAACTCATGTTTACCTGGTAATTTTCAGCTAAATACCAAAACTTTTGCGATACTGGTGTAATAAATTCTGTTTGGTTATAACCATATACACTTCGTAGTGGATAAGATTTTTATGATTCTCACTAGGAAATCTCAACGAGACGAAATATAAAAAAAAGGTAAAATAGACTGATATTAGCTGTAATCACTAAGTTTGTAAAAGTAGAAAAAAGAGATTTTAGAAAATGACTGAATCTGTCATTTACTCCTTATCAGTTTCACCGTGAGGTAACATTTATACTTATATCGATTGTAATTCAATATCTAGCTTTGATTGGTATTAACTTTAAAGAATTTAGGAGAACTATTAATTTTAGGCTGTAAGACTGTTTTTCCCTTTACCTCCGTTTAGTGAACATTTGTCTCATTCGCCTTTTCAGTAATGCATCAGAGGTTCCAAGCTAAGTTTTATTATTTTGGCTTTAACCACCAATCAACATTACAAACTCAGGTCTGTATCAGATCACTTTATATTTTAGTGTGTGTGATTTAATGTCTGGCTGTGAAAGGTTTATTGGTTTATTAAGATTTAGTTGATATTTTTTTGGCAGTAGCTTCACTGTCTTTGAATGACTACTGTGACTTGTTTTGACTTCCTAAAAACCTTTTGTGTGATCCTGTATCTATTAAGAAGTCTTGGTATATCATATTCAGGTACACTTGATATGATTGTAGGTGGCTTTTAATTCTAGTTTTCTAACACTTTATACCAATCAACCGCGTTTATGTTGCAAGTTTTCATGCATTTTTGATTTTAGTAGGGTAATAATAACAATAGTAATAATGAAATCTTTATTCTGGACAGTATTTATAAAGTGTACAAATTTTTCGGAGGAGTTTATTGCTTGACATTTTCCCTTCGTACAATATCTTCAAATAAAATATTAATTCAAGTGTTGGTTTGTAGGGATCTGATTGGTTTCACGATTTCATCATGAGCTGACATTAGTTAGAGAACCATTGGAAAACCTGGGAGTACTGGACAACTGTTTCGTCCTAGTTTGGGACTCTTCATCGGTACGCACCCACCGGGATTCCAACCCAGGACCTTCCGGTTACAAGGCGAGCTCGTATACCATTAAGCCATTGGGACCCGAACCAATGGTCCTTGAATTCTAACTTCTGCCAATTCACGATATAGCGCGACCGCTAGCCAATGTCTTCGGCGAGTATTTGTCCTCACACCCGACCTGCTGCACCCTACTGGTCACGACTTCCTACTGGAACCCGGGTAACTACCTACCTGAATAGGGCCAGTCGCCAGTGAGCATCTTATTGGTATTCAGGTGTTGGTTTGTAGGGATTTGATTAAATATTAATTGACAGTAGTGTATCCTGTAGCACAATGATCTCTGAGCTAAAACACAAACCATTCCATTATGGTATATCTGCTTTGTCTCCTTCAAGAAATCCACGACATCTGGTTGAAAGTCAAGTGTAAGATGTTCGAAAGTACATTTTGAGACTCAACGACGTAACTGAAGAACAGCTTTTTGAAGTATTGAAACACGAAGCCACACATACAATCAGGCCATTCCTCAAGTTTAGTAGAAACTTGCAAATGAGTGGCTTGCAAACACTTTAAATACACACAAGAGTAGATCATACCACTGGACGTCATATATTAGTCGGTTAAAACAAACCGAACGAGAGAAAATATATGCAACAGATTGATGAAATTTTTGATAGCCCAAGTTTTAAGCAGGCCGCCAACGTATATCTATATAAAGCATCGTTTTCGATCAAATTTTTGAAAAACCTTATAAGTTGTCCATCTTTATTGTTTCATACATTTATTCCCTTAATGAATTTAAACAAAGCAAGAACTACAGTTTTAGTAGAATAATATGGTATCATCATTTATTTCGTTGGCTTCTCATCAGCTGCTTACAGACTAAATAAATTATGAGGTTTAAGTACAGACATGTTTTAACATACTTCGAAATTTTACATGTTGTCAGTTGACAGAAATTTCCACAATTAGTAAACAGTGCTAAACAGTAATTGTGGAAATTTCTGTCAACTGACAACATGTAAAATTTCGAAGTATGTTAAAACATGTCTGTACTTAAACCTCATAATTTATTTAGTCTGTAAGCAGCTGATGAGAACCAACGAAATAAATGATGATACCATATTATTCTACTAAAACTGTAGTTCTTGCTTTGTTCATCTTTATTGTGTTGTAATTATCCCTATTCATTTGATGTATTATTTCTTCGCTTGATTTCTGAGTGGAACGTAGGGCTTCAGGTCTGAGACTTTGAATTTTCAGTAGTTGTTTAACTTTGTACGGAGTGAGGTTTAGTGTAGTCTCACACTCCCTTTCATGTTTACTGGGCTCACTATGGGTGAGTAAACTAGGTGAGGGTAAGGAGTGCGTCGGTTGGCAATGGAACCTCGAGCCACTTGCGTAGTTAGCGAGCATTTCTATAACTGAACTAAGAATACACCTACTACTTACTTAAACCACGATGATTTAATGAACTAGGGTATGCATGTACTACTGTTGAAGTAATTGACGCATTTATGTTTTGGTGTTATGTTCAATTGTAGATGCTTCCAATGTACGCGAATAATCAACTCTCGGAATTGTGTTTTAATTTAAAAAATAGAGTGTTCATTAAGCATCTTCAACAATACTTCCTGTTTTAGTCCACAGACTTTTACTCATATATATATATATATTCATTTGTAAACTCGCCCCTGTAAAATGTAAGATGCTGCCACAGGACTGGACTACGTCAACTCCTAGCTTAGTGATAGGCAGTGAAGTGATAGAACATGTTGACCACTTCACCTATTTGGGAAGTTGTATCAGCACCAACGGACTGATTGGCGACAAAATCTCAGCACGGATCCAAATTGCTCGAGCTGCTTTCGCCAGCTTACACCATCTCTGGCGTAGGCGTGACATCCGGCTATCAACCGAGGGACATGTGTACTGCTCATCAGTTCGCTCCGTCCTTCTCAATGGCTCTGAAACATGGCCAATACGAGTTGAAGACATGAAAAGGTTGACTGCTTTCGATCATAGATGTCTATGATCTCTGTCTCACGTTAGGTGGTTTAATAAGGTAAGTAATGTTGACGTTAGGCGTAGTGTTGGGCAAAGAGGGAAAATCAATCGACGAGGTTATAAAGTTACATAGATTGAGATGGCTAGGTCACGTGCTGCGCATGTCTAGCCATCGCCTCTCCCGACGGGAGGCGATAGAGGTGCACTGATATAGGTGCAGGTTGGAAAAGAGTAAGTGGTGGCCAAACAGAAACATGGCCCCTTCAATCCATGAAATCCTTGACAGTTAAACTGAGTCAGGTAGGGAGATGTAGACTTCCGGGTTGGAGCCCTAGGGACTCTAGGAATCAATGGCTGGAGACAATAGGTGACATGGCTCAAAATTGTTGTCAATGGCGCAGATGTATTCAGTCTCTGTAATCTTTCATATTTCTTTCTACCATTACCTATTCTGTTTCACTCTTATACTTGTGAAACTCTATTGATTCTCTTCACTCATCTTCTTGTCTACCTCTGTGTGTTATTTGGAACGTGGCAACTCGAACTGGTGCACTTTGGTGCCAAGTTCTATGTTAAAACCAGACAGACAGACAAACTCAGTTTTTTTTGACAGGAAATCAGTATTTCTAATGAGACAATAAATAATCCTATGTAAACATTGATTTACTTATCATACTCATTGTGAGAAATGATTTAAGTAGAGTGGAAAACATATATGGCATCATGATTTAAACTATTGGCTTCCAGATAACCAAGCCAGTGCTTCGTCAGTGGAGCTACATAATGCAGCTGTCAACCAGGTAATCATTTCACTGCAGTCATCACAAGGGTGTGTCTAGTTGTCATGTGAATAGATGACACGTAATAGTCTATTTCATCGCTGGATCAATCGATCAGCCAAATTATTTGGTACTTGTAATGATTTGTTGAAATTAATTAGTTATCGAAACTATTATTTTACATTTGAATGCCACTGTAATTTTATTTCTATGGTTTATAATCCTTCGTATTATTATCAGCGTTGTTATGTTATGTGACTTGAAGTGTTTTCCTTGTTTTTTTTTAAATTTATGCATAGATTGCTCAAAACTTACGTAATTCTCGAATACAGAATGGAGCTTTATCATTAGAGAAAGTGGAATTGAATTTTAATCTGCCAGAGCCACTACCGAATCCAACATCATCATCCTCGTCATCATCAACAAAAACACTGGAAGCTACAGAACAAGTATCTGAAAATATCGCACCTGAAAGGTATGCAATACACGGTGATCTTTATACTCTGTTGGTAAATGTTATTTTGTATATCATTCTGTGATTCTGTTATTACTAGACAATATCATTGATAATAACTATAGAAGTCATGTCCATGTTTTGTTTTCCATATTCATCAGACTGCTATCTATTTTCTTTTCAGTAACTACGTTCACTTTAGTTTATGCGAAATATACGGAGCAAAATGTTACAATATTTCTGAATCTATTTTATTCGATTTTAGATTTTCCCGTCGATTGATCGGATCGACGTGCTCAGTCTCAAGTTGACATGTTGGCTTCTTGTGCCGATGCTTCGTCGGTCCAGTCGATCGATAGAAAAATCTAAAATTGAATTAAATAATTAATGTGACCTGTTGCACAGGAGGTGGCTCTCGTTGGTAACGTTTTGGCGTTTAAAACTATGGACACTGGGTTCGAGCCTCCGTGGGAACATCATCACTCAATGCGGAATGCAGATACATCCAAATGACGAGTCCCAAATAGCATGAAATGCGCATCCTGGATTCCACTGCTAGTCGCCATCCACAAATCGATTTCTGAAATCTACTTGTACTTGCCACCTTCAGACCACTGATCTTGTGAAATGATAGAAACTGTTTCCTAGGCTTGAATTTACTCCTGAAACAGATACATTTGATATTATCCCTGGAAAAGCTGAAAGATGGGTATATTCGGGATAATGGTGAAAAAAAGGATTAACTTATATGTAGTTTTTTTTGTGTCTTGTCGATCAGTTATTTGTTCAGTGGATATTGGAAAGCAGTATCCTTATTCACCACATCTGCAGACATAACGTGATATCAGTCTATGAAGTTTTTGACAGTTGGTTTAAGTCACGTACGGAAGTATAGGTTGCCCGTTTGTGTTAATGTAACTGTGAAGACGACAGACTTGGTAAAAGAATGTTTATTTGCAATTCGGTGTCTATATAACGAAATTATGTACACCTTCACTTCCTAGAAATAGGGAGTGAAGTGGTAGAGCACTTATTTAGGAAGCTGCATCAGACCCAACGAATTGATCTCTGACGAAATCTCAGCTGAGAACGGATACAAAGGGCTAGTTTCGCATATGCCAGTTTACACCGTCTCTGGCGTAGATGTGATATCCGGTTATCGACCAAAGGGCGAGTGTACTACTCATCAGTCCGCTCCGTCCTCCTTTATTTCTGGCTGTGAGACCTGGCCATTGAGAGTGGAAGACATGAAAAGCTTGGCTAGCTGTCTTTGATCATAGGTGCCTGCGTTGTCTCTCCCGTGTGAAGTGGTATAATAAGGTGAGGAATATTGAGGTTAGGCTTCAGTCGAGTTCTAGGTAGGTGGGAGGGGAAATCAATCGACGAGGTTGGGAAGTTACATCGACTGAGATGGTTAGGACATGTGTTACGTATCCCAGCCTAGTCATCGCCTTCCTCGACAGTGGGCAATGTTAGTTGACATAGGATTGGTCAGGCTGGAAAAGAACTAGGGGGGAGGTCAAACCAAAACATGGCTTCACCAGTCAATGAAATCCACAACAGTTAGTTTAAGCCAGTCACGTAGGAAGATGTAGACTTCCCGGTTGGGGTCCTCGGGACGGTAAAAATCAATGGTTGAAACAATTGGTGATATGGCTCAAAGAGATCGTTCTCAATGGCTGGCTTAGATGCATTCACTCCTTGTGACTTATGATTTCCAATAAAACTGTTTTGTGCTTCGTTATTAGTATTCCTTTGTTTCACACCTCTGTTTACTGTCTCTATTATGCATATCTTGTACTTTCTTCTGTTGCTTTGTGTGGTACAAGGAGGGAGTGTGGTGACTTGAACTGGTGTACATCTGTTTAAAGTTCTATGTCGAAAACAGGCAGACAGACACCTTATCTGAAGTCGTCATTTGCACAGGTCGTCCGTGTTGTACCGCTTCTTCCCTTCATATTGTGTTTATTTATATTCCTTTCATGTCTCCTTAACGCTGTATCATTTGCTTTCTCTGACATCAAATCTTTCTCCCTGTTATTTGGTGTATTTATGCCGACGAACGTCTCTTTATTTACTGCTGATAAATCGTATCAGTAGCACATCTTCATTGGGGCAGGTGTTTGAGAATATTAGTGATATGGCTCAAAGTCGTTCTCACTGACTTATACATTCACTCTTTGTGATCTATATCCACTAAACTGTCATTTTTTGCTTATTACAGTATTTTTGAATCTCTTCCCCCACCTTTGTGTATGGCACGTTGAACTGGTGAGCCTTTGTGCGAAGTTTTATATTGAGACTCAGTCAGTCAGTCGCCTCAACTGTAAATCAGTTGGCATAAGTATACAGGCTCAGTTCAAAAGATGGCATTGTTGCATGCATTATGTGTTACTTTTGTGATATCTGTGTATCTTTTATATAAACATGAACATATTGCTATTGCGTATGACTACAAACAAACTTTGCTGCCTTAGAATGGGAATTCTCTTAAAATGCCTTTTTGTTTTATGTATTATTTATTTTTTTAATTTTTGATTACAGCTTGATTCCACACCGTATTTTTGGTACAAGTATGGAATTTTCAGCATAGATATCGGTAGCCCAAATTTTGCAGGCCGACCATAGATATCAGGTGTGCGTCGGCAGGGGATCGAACCTCGGGCCATGTGCATGGTCGGTGAGAGTCCTAACCACTGTGCCACCGACGCAGTGAATAAAAAAAGTCGTTAATTCGTGCCCAATGTCTTATATCTAAAAAATACAAAGAAATATATTTATTTGAATAACATCCGTTTCTCACATTGCTGGGTGACATTTGTCACACAAAGCTGAACAGATTAGAGTAGCACTGTGAAATTAGTATACAATCTATGACTGCCAGTCTTATCGTGTGAAAGTGTTGTTTTATGAAAATATGGAGCCTATGTGTCGATGGTGTTGAAAGGTTTGGTTTATAGAATGTCTGGGTCGTTGGAATATTTGTATTTGACTACCGATGAATGTTACAAGTCCGATACGTCGATGTTCTCCTTTGTAAGTTGTAGCAACCTATAGTCACGATTATTTTTTAGAAAACGCCTTTTGTATATCAATAATATGATCTCTACTTATCGTGAATATTGACGTATTCTGAGTAAATAGCCTACTATAGCCGTATACAAATGATTATGTTTTGTTTTAGTTCAGGTACATTATGGCCTCAGGGATTTTCTGTGAAAGTACGCAATCCTGCACATTACCTGATTGAAGAATGGATGATTGTTGCTAATCAGGCTGTGGCTCGTTTCCTTTTTGGTCATTTTGTTAAAAAATTGAAAACTTTTCCATCTTTATCATTTCCCGGTGTATATAAAACTCGTCAACGATGGTTCGGTGCTATGCTACGAAATCATCCAAAACCTAATGAGAAAAAATTCGAACAATTGGTAATTTAATTTTTAACATTTTTTTCAAACTTTCAAAATCTTTTGTGATGGAATCAAAGTGGCGATTTGTTTTCCGCTCTTTACGAATTACGCAATTCAAAGTGAAATTTCACCAGAGTTTCCTTTGAGAACTAAAATTATTCAGATCAAAATTTTTGATTTGTGGTGGAATGCCACGCTAAACTATACGATTTGCGAATTGGATTCGCTTTAGTAACTGTCCAGAATCTTCTTGATTTGAAATGATTCAGTTGTTTCAACTGAGTTAAACTGGAAAAAAACGTTGATGAGGTTGTCTGCGAAAAGCTACCGTCTGATGTTTGGGTCACTTCGATCTGGCTATCAAGCATTCCTGGTTGATGTGATTGGTATCTAACTACTCATATGAATTTGTCAGTAGTATATAACGTCGTGTGTCTATCTTTTTTCATTATCTTTAGTCTAAGAGACCATTGATTTCTCAGGGTTCTTACAGTTTCTGATTTCAATTGTGATGTTGCATATGAAGATGTCAAACTCAGCATTTGTATTCATTATTTTTCTAGTAGATTTTCTCAGATTCATAAACTACATTATGAGGGCAGTTTGAGTAACAAATCATAAATTCGTTAATCTGAGGGATCAATAACTATTGCTCCCACAGTATGTTCTGACTACGGTAATTGCAATCGCTAAATCAACTAAATTATTCCTGTAAAATGTTAATTTAGTTTTTATAAAATTAGCATTCTCTTTGATTTCTATTTAGCATTAGGACCAGAATCATGGCTTATCCATATGTTGACGTTGCCTCCTAAGAGACCTCGTGATGTCCACCATGAGTGGACTAACTGATCTGACTATTATATGGATAATCATTGCATCGAGTATTTGGCAGAAATCTATACATATTTAGCAACTATGTACAGAAAATAAGCTTTCGCAATTAGTACCACTGTAAACAACTCAGTGGTTTATGAACGTAACACATTTGAAAATAAGGGTAATCTTTAATAATAATGTATTCCTTTTTATTTCGGTAATTGGTGTCGGTGGTTCAGGCGTAGGACACTAGCCAATTAAAGAATTTCTCCGGGGTTCTACTCCCAGTTGACGCACACCTAGACCTCTTTTAGTTGTTAGCAAGCCGGTATAGAGGGAAGGTTCAGCGTGTAAGGCTAGCAACCTTGTCCCGTAAAAAATTAGCCATTGCTACTGAAACTTCAAAGCTCCAGTTCGAAACCGTATGTTCCACTGGGAACAAGGAAGGAATAAAAAAATATAATATCCGTAACTATCACCGGAATCCAAGACAGTTGTTTGCAGAAAGCTTGCATTTTTGGTTTTACTGGTAGTCACTGGGATAATATTCTGGCACTTGTGTAGAACACTTCATTAGATTTTTGTAAAGGTATCTAGGTGTAGCTTGTTTTCATAATCTTGTATAAATAAAGCTGTAATGTTCACTGTATTTCTCTCTCTTCAGATACAAATAGCGAAGTCCAATGATATAGATTTGGATGTTTCTAATTCTGCATCTCTCTCAGTAAGTAACTTTGAAATATATATTATGTTTTCACTGTTACCAATGTTATTTCTGTGATAAGTCTCTGAATGTGTCCATCACTATAGTTTTTTAGTAGTAGGTCATCTATTCTCGGAATTTTTATTACTCTATGAGCTAAGTAAACACAATTGTACTCTTTTACGCCCTTTTGTGTTATCGTATTAAGAAAAGTCAGCTGAAGAGCAAGTGTATATGTGTGTTTATATATCTATTTGCTTCCGTGGAGCTACTTCTATTGGCCGCATACATTGTACACTTTCCGAATTCACCTCTAACATTGTTATCAAGAGGATAATTCTCGATCACCTGATGAACTCAGGCTATGCAGCTGCATCATCAAGGTTGTCCTGTAAGATTATGAACAAGGTGGGACCAATTGTTACAATGCGTTTTAGATTTATGTATTTGTTTATGGCGTGGACGCTGAAGACTCATCAATAAATTTATGTAAACCGAACTCTGTGCACCGAAAAAGTGTTTAGTCTGTCATCCCACAATGGTCTTTATCTCTTCTACTCGTTTACTTTTATTTGAAGTAATTAATTCACTCGTATCAGTTTGTGCGAAATAAAGACAGAATCATCATTTATTTCGTTGACTTTTCATCAGCTGCGTGTATCCTAAATAAATTATTAAGTTTACGTCCGGAAAATTTTTCACATACTTACAAATTTTATATGATGTCAGTTGACTGGAGGTTACAAAATTAATGAACAGTGCTCAGAAAATTACTTTTATGTAGTTTTTACCCAGGGAGTCCAAGTTTAAACAAAATTATTGTGAGCATATAATAGTAAAGGAGTTACGTAATAAAGACGAGAGGTAAGTAAGATGAATTCGGTAACGATGTACTGAGTTCAACTGAAATCATAGAAAGAAAAGACAGACAAAATTACATTATATCGAAATGGCGGGGGGGGGTCAGGTCAAAACCAAAGATTGCGTAATCAAATGACAGAGAGAGTAAAAATATCCAGTTATCAGGGCAATGAAAGACTGATAAATGTTTCTTTCTGAATACATAAATCGTGTTTCAGGCCTTTGCCACAGGCAGCTTCGGCAAACTTGAGAAGTATTGAACTTCTTTCTCTATTGATAATTTTAAAGGATTTTGAGATGATTTCCGCCTCATATTGATACATATGTAACATCTTAGTTTGGCAGAAAATGTATGTACCACGAGATCCACGTTACTTAGTGTTGTTCTGAGATGGTATGCTTAATGATTATATGATTAATGGCCATTTAAGTTGTTTAAAAATTTTTTTCTCCCCTAAAATTGTTTTTCAGCATTCGATTAAAAAGTTGGTAGAAAGTCTCGCTGGTAAAGACTGTAACAATGAATCCCTTTTGCTGAATTTAACCTGCTCTTTGAGTTATATGACGTATGTTCGTCTTTCTGTAAGTTTGAATGAAAATTTTCACATTGTTTGTTATATCGTTTTTTGCCCCCGCCTTACTGTTATATGAGTTTTATGAATTAAAAATTTTCAGATTTTTGTTTAATTTTTAGCTCAACCTTTTTGAGTTGATGTGGGTCGCTTAGCTTTTCTAACGAAAATATGCATTATTATTTATATTATTGATCTTTCTTCAGTGGAACATATGGGGCTTCAGCGGCATTCTCCCATTCCATTCACTTCTCTGATATCCCTTTCAGCTAACTTTATTACTGCTGACAAACTTTCATCTCCTGTTCACATAATTTTCTCGATGTCACTTTCGCATGCCTGATTCGGTGCTCCCCATTCAGGTTCTACCCAAGGATCTGGCGTGTAATGTCACGTCAGCGTATATGTGGTTTATCTTCATCACCTTTTGCATATTTGTTACGTAATGGCTTCTTGGGTGGTTTGCTGCCGAATTCGACACTTTTTTGATTGACAAATAAACCTTTTAAAATATCGTTACAACGAAACTTACATTATTTTTAAGTGGTTTGCCGGAATTCAATTGGTTGTAGGTTTAGTCACGGGTTGAAATCAGCTAGAGAACCACTGGAAAACGGGGGAGTTACTGGACACCTGCTTCGCCCTAGTTTAGGACACTACAGTAGTATGCATTTACCGGGTTTCGAATCCAGGACCTTACGGTTATAAGGCGAGCTCGTAAATTTTTCAGTCACTGAAACTCTATCCAACTGACCATGGAATTTTCAATTGAACCGAGTAGTTGAATGGTATACGAGCTCGACTTGTAGCCTTAATGTGTTGGATTCAAACGTCGGTGGGTGTGGACCGCTGAAGAAGTTCCAAACAGGGAGAAACCAGATGTCCAAATACTTCGTGGTTTTTGTGGATAATCGGTTTACTGTTTATCATAGTAAGTAATGTAATGCTTATTGCATTGATGAATGTCCTGTGGAGATATTTTCTAGTCATAAATGTGTATGATGAACAAAAGAACCATCGAGTTTGAGCTCCTCTTAGTAATCTAATGAACAGTCTATAAATATTCTCTCAAAAAGAAAATTGCATATTTTCATTTCTTTCCATTTTTTTTTGTTTCTGTAACTTTAGGTTGCTCTTTACTTCAACCTAGATAGTATATACAACATACTAAGTAAACGATATCAAGGAAAAAATTTATTGGAGAATATCACTTCTGATAAACAATTCTTACAAATGTTATCCTTCAATCCACAATCAATAGTAAATGAAAGCAGTAAAAATTTATTGAATTATACATGGCATTATGGACTAAGTATACCATTGTATACACATTTCACTTCACCTATTCGACGATATGCAGATTTAATTGTTCATCGTCAGCTGGCTGGTCTGTTGAATTGTGATGATTCATTTTATCCAGAATTGAAAGCTACATTTTCACCAAGATCAAAATATACTTGGATTGATAAGTATTCGAGTGGTAATCATAAACAGAAGAGTTCAGAAATTGATTTATTAGCTGCATGGTGTAATGATCGTCGATTAAAAGCTAGACGAGCTGGTGAAGCTAGTCAACGGTTATTCTTGACAGCTTGTTTAAGAGTAAGTTATTTTTTTTTTATATTGTATACGAATTAAAATTTACATTATAAACATGTGTAAGAAAATATTTTTGTATTGAGATTTGTGTGTAAATAAACATAACAGATGTTTGATAGGTATATATATCTCCTGTTATAATGGAGAGTTTCTAAGTTGTGTCTAGAATGCACCTCCAGTCATGACACTATAAGCAACTGATCACTTGTAAGTATCACCCACACTGAGTTAGATACACAAGAGTGAAAATTAACTACGAAAATTTTCATTAAACAAAATGCATAGTAAATCATATTTAAAAGTATCTCAAGGAATCAAGGAATTTAATTCATAAATAAGCAAATCGGAAAGCGTCCGATAAGGTTATCATATCAGTACATACATAAATCATGATTAAACGACTAACAAGAAAGCTTTTCCTTTGTGACATCTCCCCAAGATACAAAATACGGGAAAGCATGGTTAGTGACATACCTTGCCGCTGAATATAGAAAATTAAATAGATTCCAAATCTCATGTTGGCATACTTAATTATATTCGGATAAATCACAACACAGTGCGTCGGTGGCACAGCGGTAGAATGTTCGCGCCAACCACACATGTGGTCCGCGGTTCGATCCCCGGTCAACGCACTCCTTTACCTCGCTAAACCAGTAATTAAAGGGGTATTTTGAATTTGGCTTTATTATTTATGTATTTATAATATGCTAACACTAATGGGTTAATAACTGCAGAACATGGATGTTATTCGTTTTGAATTCAATTTGATATTTTAACGGGTTGATCACGGATTGATATCAGCTAGAGAACCATTGAAAACCAGGGGGTACTGGACAGCTATTCCATCCTAGTTTGGGAATCATCGGAAGTACGCACCCACCACCAGAGTTCGAACCTAGGACTTTCCGGTTACAAGGCAAGCTGGCTCATAGATCATTCAGCCACTGGGACCCGACTCAATGGCTCATGAATTCTAACTTCTATCAATTCATGATTTGTCTCTCTGTCTGTTTTTCGACGTAGAACTTTGCACAAATGTGCGGAAGTTCAAGTCGCCACATTCCGTGTAGCACGCGAAGCAAGAGAAGAAAGTACATTCATGATTTAGCGTGACCCCAACCATTGTTGTAGGTGGGACATCCATCCTTACACGTGACATCTGGATGGACCTCACTGGTCACGACTTCTCACTAGAACTCCAGGAAACTCCATCATATAGCAAGTCACTAGCAAGCATCAGACTGCTCATATATTTTAGTTCATTCACATGGCCTCATAATTCGGCTAGATCAGAGGAGTACAAATAGTTCTGATTGGTTAGCGATTGGCCCAAGGTTAAACAAGTTTTCCAATGGGGGTTATTTCATGTCCCTACCGCAAACAAAATCCCGATTTGAGGAATAAACACTTCTACGTATGCAGCCATTTCAATTTTGACCTATTCCTATCAATCTGCATCATGCCACAAAAGTGCTTCTAATTCAATTTTACTTGGATATAGGTTTGACAGATTATAAACTAGATTTTTGGAAACGATATTCTTTGAAAGAGTTTTCAGAAATGTTACTTTCGTTTTCGATTGGATGTTATGCATGAAGTTGATAAACTTAATTCTTCATGCTATATTTATTTCTGAAACCACGTTTTCAAAGCTACTCGCTTCTGTTTTTAATCTTTGAATAAGTTGCTTGGTAATAGTTGATTTGAGATGTTGTGATGCGTCGAAAATTCTAGAAAGAAGCTGGCAGTTTACGTGAATGAGACGATTAAAACAATTGACGCTGAAATCAGTCGATAGTCAAACACTTATAAAATTTCAGTCCAGTAGTTCTTCTTGTTATTCTGAATTGAATGATCACAAAACGATACAGGGACTTAGAAGCTTGGTTAGATATTGCTAATCTGAAACCAGTAGTATTAAGAAAGACATAATATGTCTCTGTCCATTGCAGGTTTTAAGTAAGAACTAATTGATGGGGTTTGTTGATGGCATGCCACGAAATTGTTCCCTCAGTGGCGAAGATGTCCCCATTCTTTAGGAACTCCTGGATCCATAAATTTCTTATTTTTCAGCCTATATTTATTTCTCCTTCAGTAAACTTGCATTAGTTGTAGTTCTTTTGAATTCTTCTTCACTACTTCTGTGAAGTATATAGAGTGTGATAACTTGAACCTCTAACACTTTTGTGCCAGGTTCTGCGTTGAATATTCAGACTAAAGTCCGAAATAATCTATGTCTTTTCATGGATTCTATCACAGTGACTATGCATAGATATCTAATCAAGGTGAGAGATATCATGTTATTAGTTCTCTTGTGTCGCCTACTGTGTTGGAACAAGGGTTTGTTTTTAACACACAAATCAACATCAGTTAACGAGTAATTTGCGTTTCTTTTTTTTTTAACAAAAAGGATTGTGGTCCGTTGTATGAAAATGGAATTGTTATGGATCTATCCTTTAATAAAATCAAGATTTTGATCACATCGTTCGGTTTGGTTATTGATACAGAAGTTAAACAGGTCAGTCAAAGTATTCATGTATTCATTTATATTGAGTTTATCATTGTTTGTTGAAACTTTACATGACTTTGAATTTGAATAAAACATTACTTTGTGTTGGACAATGGGTAATGAATAGTATCAAAGTATCCATGACACAATCATATAGGGAGTCAGCTACGAGCCCGAATAACTCTGTGGTGCCGTTTCTAGGTGCTGCATTAGATGACTCTGGTTCGAATCTCAGAAGGGACATAAGTTCCTTCAAGATTGCAGATACATCTTGCTGACAAGTGCTAACAAGCACGAAACGTAAGTGTCCAAGGCTGCCTTCCGACTGCCTCTATTCAGATGTTGATAAATCTCTGAAATGGCTTCTCAGGTGTAAGTTAGTTTTCGAATAAGAAGTGCGTCTTAATATTAAAGGCATTTGATCGGATATGTACGTGGGTGATGTACATATTTACCTGAAGAGCTTTATATGCAGTGTTTACAGAAATCAAATCTCACTCCGCATACTCCTTTCTACCAGTGCAACTAGATGGTATTTCAAATCAACACGCAAATATGTTTGGCTAATAACCAACCCTACCACTCCATAAAAATGAACTAGATCGTCAAGTTAGATTTGATTAGTGAAGAATAACTTGTTAGTATCACGCAGAAGAAATAAAACTGCTCACATAATCATGGACAATTTATACAGTCAGTCTGAAATGGTGTTTTTTTTTTTTTTATAAATTTTATCCCTTTGCGTTTCTAATTGAAACGCAAGCTTGAGCTATGAAGTTTCAGTAGCAGTGGATTATTTTTACGGGGTGGAGTTGATAGTCTTATGGCCTTTCGCTTCCCCTCCCCCTCATTCCTCGGCTTACTACCGGATAAGCAAAGTAGTCATGTGCGTCGGTGGCGCAACGGAAGAATACTCACCGACCATGCATATGGTCCGGGGTTCTGTCGCCGGCCGATGCACTCCTTTACCTCGCCAAGCCAGTAATAAGACTGGTAAAGAGGGAAGGTTAGGCATGAAGCGAGCAACCCATCCCATAAAATAAACACCACTGCTACAGCAACTTCAACTCTGTAGCTTGAAGCCCTATGATCCATTGGGAGCGTGAAGGAATGAAAAAAGCGAAGCGTTCAGTTTTTCGTCGGCTGTGAGGTATTTACGTAGTTGGCGAGGTAAGATGGTGAAATGTATTAGTTTTTCTCAGGCCTTACAGTCCCGCTTTTACATATATCACCTTGGAAATAGCTTTTTTCTAGTTTTATAGAAAAATGAGGTTGATTTCTTACTACTATGTACCATATATCCTTGCCTTGATATATTGCATTTATTCTCTTCTTATTTAGTTTTTGAAAAATGTTTTCAAGTGGAGTTTTGATAAAATGCCTTACGCAAATGGCATGGAGAAAGATGTAACAAATAACAATGAAAAAAGGAACCATAATGGTAATAGATCAATCGCAGAAGTCAGTCGTTCAATTACAGTTACATGGGATGATTCAGTCACTGATTTTGTACAAAATTCTAATCAATCAAAAATATCTATTCTTTCAGTTTTACCTTGTCGGGTATTTTGTCTTCCAAATACACTAATCCCACGTGTAGAATTAGTAGAACCGAATTTGATATCTAGTCAAGATGTACAAAAATAGTAGCCCTTTTTAAAAAAAAAGTAACAAAGAGCTTTTTATGTACAGTGTATTATTTTTGAGAAAATAAAAGTTCTCTAGTAATGATTCTTTTCAAAGATTGGTTTTTACCAAATTATAGTTAGATTTATCGCTGAAAGTAGCTAGTCGGCATGCAACGCAATGGTTATGAATGCAAAAGCGTACAATGTCGTGGGCAAACATGTAATAAAGTCAAAAGTATTCATTAACACAACACACGGCATAGATTTTGCGTGTATTGATTCCACTGCTATCAATAAGTAGACAAATATCCCTGGTCTAGCTGCTTTTTGACTTTCATCCCCAAACCACATCATCTGTACCCTTTAACCCTGAAGACATGGTGTCTTTTCTTATTTAGGGTTAAAACTGTCCTGCTTTCTATCCGATAGCTAGTGTTACACTGTAGACTATTCCTGAGGACATATTACCGACACATCCTTACACTGTCAATAATACTTCCGGTTCCCATCTTTAAACTGAGCTTGGTTAGGTTATTGTGTTAACGTATCATGTACGTGCTGCATGTTTCATTCATTCCCCTTGAAATTTATCAAGTTAAACCCCAGTGAAGTCCTACCAATTGGAACTGGTAAACACACTTTGTAGAATTGCAGTTTTTGCGACGATTTATGATAACAAGCAGTTTAGTACTGGAATTAAAGAGAGGTTAATGCAACGGCGGAGAATACAATTGTTATACGGAATGATACTGGGTTGTTTAGCTTGACTAGAATGCGCCATCAGAACACAATGCTATCACTGGCTGATCATTTGAAACTACCTCTTACACTAAGATAGATATAAAAGTCAGACTGGAAAAACGGTAGCCAGAACGACCATCCTCATTATACGAAATACCTGGTATATTGTATTTACAATCCCTCAGAAAATCAAGCCATAAATAAACGAACCAAAAGCTGTCCAGTTAGGTTATCGTGTCATGTGAAAACCATGGCTTACAAGGAAGCTTGTCTGTTTTGAAATCAGACTGCAATTACTGTCGCATAGGCATGTAAAATAGAAAACATTTTCAACTTTAGGTATAACCAATAGAAAGACACGAATACTGAGTGGTTCTATGCAAATACAAAGTATTTCCAATCATATGAAGTGGCCAAATATTTATGAACTACACTATAGTAGATTGAGCAGAAACACAATGACAAGTCCGACAGCAGTATGCGAATTAATATGTGAACGCGCAGAATACGAATGTATGAAGTGGGTGTTCAAAACGATACCGTTTAGGTAGATAACAATTCGTTGTAGAGGTTTCTCATCTTAATGTACTGCAAATAATTCTAACGACGTACAGCGTAAAACTATGTCACACTGTAAAAGCCCATTCACATCAACTTGAAACTATTAATTTCAGTCAAGAATGTTAAAATAAAAAATTTTGAAAATCGTTTATTTCTCAAACTTATCAATGTGTCGAGTATCGAGCAACATATGTTACTCATCTGCTGTGACTAAAATGACGTGAACACTAAACAAAAATGTGTTAGTACCAGTTGTTTTCCCTTGGAATGGCATATGAATCAGTATTGAACAAATAGAGTGTGAATTTCTCCCGAAAGAAATCCGAAACGATAATCCAAACTATAGATTTAACCACACGTAGAGTGACGCGTAAAGTCCAAAATACAGGATATCCTGCAATACGGTACTTTATTACATAAAAATAGATATATAATATACAAACCTCAAATGTGAGGTGTCTGTGGCTAAATGCCGTCAAATGCACAACCACTGTGCAGTCAATAAGTAAAAACAGCAATGCTGTGTCAAGGTCGATCCACGCGTCGGTTCAAACGGCCCGCGAATGCCAAGCAAAGAATAAACAAATATGAACAAACAACTTTCAATAGTAAATCATACACTATAGGGTAAATGCAGCAAATAATGTTTAAGGAGAAGAAAAATAAGAAGTATACATTAATAGAATGATAATAGAACAAGTAATTTAACTGCAGTCGTAAGCAAATGTCATTGTTATAAATTAACATATACAAATCATACTACTTACTAATGGCAAGTAGTATAATGTTTAACAAAGGAAAGATTGAGAATGAACAGGTAGGAAAGGAATTAACATAGAGATTGATTTTCAAGAGTAATTTTGTGCGGAATCGATTTGTTTCAAGTTTGCCCACGGATTGATATCAACTGGAGAACCACTGAGAACCTAACCAGGGAGCACTGGAGAGCTGTTTCGTCCCAGTTTCCCGGGTCTCATCGGCAGTACGCATTCACTGATCGGGTTTCGAACCCAGGACCTTCTAGTTACAAGGCAAGCTACTGGCACCTGCCTCAATGACCCATGAATTCTAATTCGTGACTGGCTGGTAGTCATTTGTCAGCTTGATCACATACGTCTGACTTATTTAGTCCTGCTTATGTTGACAGTGTTCATCCATAGCAAATATCCTAGCTATCAGTCACTAAATGTGACTGACAACTTTATGAATGGACTGACTGGTCTTCCCTTACTGAAGGTTACCTTGATAGGCATCTTATATCCTAAGATCAAACTAATACACCTCCATAAGAAACATAGACACCCCCTTTATCACATAATTATATTTTACAGTGATACTGCAATTTCTTCTTTGGCTGTGAGACTAATACATTTTTGTCGACATCATTTCAAGCGAAACCTTTTATCCTACACATTATGAGAAAAGAAGAAACAAATTGAAATTCACAATCTTTTATATTTCAAAAAATAAAGTAACATAATACATAATATGCACGAAAAAAACTTCATAATTATTCTATTTCTTGAGATTTAAAAATGAATCAGCTTGAAAACCACAAGCATGTAAAATTCTGATTTTATCAGATAATGTTAACGGTATAGATACACCATCTGGATTAACAATTGTAAATGTTGTTGTCGAATTGGTCCGTTTAGCCCAGTTCACTTTAGATGCAACGACATGACGTAATGCTGAGTAACTGTAATCTCCTTTTAATCTAAAAATGAAAAGTACAACAGACAATGCATTTATGAGTATCAATTGCAGACAGTTTTTCGGTTCTCAAGTTATATATACATAAAGGTGAAATGGATACATGAACACGTAGTTTTTTACACACTATCTAGCTGTCTCAATCACAGAGCGAATACAATAATAACTGTTTGAACGAGTGTGATGTGGACGAGATACATTAAAAAATGAAATAGACAGGCGAACAAATATATTAGAAAAGTCTATTAAGCTAATTAGACAGCTAATTTTTCATGTCTTCCACTCTCAGTGGCCAGGTCTCACAGCCATAAAGGAGGACGGAGCGGACTGATGGGCGGGTGTACTGCTGTCTTTGATCATAGGTGCCTGCGTTCTATCTCCCGTATGAAGTGGCATAATAAGGTGAGCAACATGGAGGTTAGGCGTAGAGTTCTAGGTAAACAGGGGAAATCAATCGAATAGTTTATGAAGTTACATATACTGAGATGGTTAGGACATGTGTTACGTATACCTAATCATTGCCTTTCTCGACCGACTGGCAATGTTAGCGGTTATAGGGTCAGGCTGGAAAAAAGCTAGCGGCGGTCAAACAAAAACTTGGCATCAGTCAATGAAATCCACAACAGTTGGTCTAAGCCACGTAGAAAGGTGTAGACTTCCAGGCTGGGGTCCTCGGGACGGTAAAAACAAATGGTTGGAAACAATTGGTGACATGGCTCAAAACCGTTCTCAGTGGCGCAGGTGCATCCGCTCCTTGTGTCTTATGATTTCCAATGAAACTACTCTGTTCTTCGTTATTACTCTTCCTTTGTCTCACACCTCTGCTTACTGTCTCTATTATGCTTTTCCTATACTTTCTTCTCTTGCTTCGTGTGCTACATGGAGTGTGGCGACTTGAACTGTCGCACATTGGTGCAAAGTTCTATGTCGAAAACAGACAGACTATTAAGCTTTACTCTCTGAAGTCCTGGAGTCGAACCCTGGTAAGCGGGTGCGTACTGCCGATGATTCCCGGACTAGGATGAAACAGCAGCTGTCCAGTACTCCGGTGCTGGTTTTCAATGGTTTTCTAACTGATATCAATCAACAGATAGACACCACAATTATGAAAGTAGTAGTAGTACTCCGAATGTTTTAATGTTAATAAGAAACAAAACAAAACACATAGTTCAGCGAAAAAGTCTCTTCTCGGTGAATTCATTTCGCTCAGCTGTACAATCGTAATTAGATATTTTGGTTATTTAATATATACATATATAAAAATAAGTTAGGGTTGTTGTTCCTGGACCGATAAGAAGAACCTAGAAGACCTAGATTTCGCTGATGATCTATGTTTGATATCACACGAAATCGAAGACTTACAAGTGAAAACCGATAAACTGGTCGAACAAGCAGCCGGTGGAGACAGGACTCCAAGTGAACATAGACAGGACGAAGGTTATGAAAATAACCAACCACCACCGACACCAACAACAACAACACCAGAAACATCCAGCGCCAACCACCATCAACGGGAGGGATTTGAAAAAGGTTACTTCATTCGCTTATCTTATCTTATCTAGGGAGCATTGTCTCAACTACAGACAGTCGGAACGGACGAGGATGTCAAATCGAGCGAGAATCGGGTGGTGGGCGAGAAACACATCCATCAACCAACCTCAAATCAATCTGGAAATCTTCGTCACTCAGCCAGGATCAACAACAAAATTCGGTCGGATTTTCAATACAATCGTCAACTCAGTCAGTTCTTCTATGCGGATCAGAAACTTGGTGGGCTGGTCACAAAGAATATTTCCAACAGCCTGTTGCAGATCTTTATCAACCAACAACTATCTTCGCTGGATCTATACTGAAGATCAGATGAGCGGGTCGGAAAGAATCACCAACAAGAAACTATGGGAATAAACAAACAAAACAAGAACCAATCGCCTAACAAATATGCAGGAGAAAGTGGATTGAGATGGATTAGACACTCTCTGAGGAGACCGCTGGGTGACATCGCGCGTCAGGCCATTCCTCGAGTGGAACCCAACAGAATTGGAGGCAGCGAGTGGGACGTCAGTGCAAGGGTGACATGGAGGAGAAGGTGTGAAGAGGAGTTGAAACAGTATGGACTAACATGGTTTTAGGTGAAAAGTAGAGCAGAAGACAGAATTGGCAAGTGGAGACGTGCAGTTGAAGCCCTATGTTCCACTAGGAACCCAAGGAAACAATAATTATAATATTAGGGTTATTGTTGTCACGACATCGCAAAAATATGATGAGTAATCAAATTTTAACTACGAGGGTAAGGGTGAGGACTCATAAGAGGGAAGTGGTGAATTCGCCGAGAAGCGATTTCTTCGCTGAACTACATTGTTTTGTTTTCATTGGTTTCTGGATGAAGGGTATTCATGAGTTGAAGGAGGCAGATGTGTTGTCTTCCCTCCCTCCTTCTTTTTATCATCAAGGCTGAAACTAACCTTTTATGCGGTATTGTAACTGGATAAATCCTTTCCTTGGCTTTTCGTTTATGTCTAGTTACGGGAACATAATCATTATCATTATTATTATCCACGTCGACATCATTACCGCCAGCATCATTTGACTTCACTTTCTTTTTTGTAACCTTCGTTTTGGATTCAGAACAATGAGTTATTGAATGTTCACTGTTTAAATATAAAATTATTTTATAAATGAGATTAGAACTTGGAAATTCTATGAGCAAATAGGAGAACACTTAAAATTTATCAAAAAACTAAAAATTTATAGTAATAGAAAGGGTAGTTATCTTTTTTGTGCATTGAATTTATTATAGTGAGTGGACTCAACAGCCGGTGGAAAGAGTCACTAACCTCACGCGCCCACGCTCATAACCTTCGCCCCTCTTTTTCTAGGTTCAGGATCTGAGACTTTATGAGTAACGAACAGTCTATGGCATACTTTCATCAATAACTTCATTAGTTCGATACTGTAGATGAGATAGCCAGCCAGGAAGGCATAAGTAAAAAGACATTCTCTGTCCACAAGCCAGCCTAGAACCTATTACGCAACAAATATATGCAGAAGAAAATGGAGGTGGATTGTACACATGTTGAGAAGACCACGGAGTGATACCACACGATGACGAGTTGGGAGTCGTTTAGAGGGTGAAATGGATTTAGTCATGTGAGGAAGAAATGAAACGTTATGGGAAATTTTGAAGCAAGATAAAAAAAAGATGTTCTTGTGAAGACCGATGCTCTATTTGGAACCCAAGGGAATAATAATAATATTATAAAGTAGTTGAGTAGGTGTCAGAAATTTACTTTACAAATAAAATATATCGTAAGAGTGGTCAAGTCATACTGTAACGACAGAAGATAAGAGATTTGGCCATATTTAAGGTCGACCAGGTTAGAGGATAATAAACTGTTTTGATTGGCTGTCGATTTTCTGAAAGTCAAACCTTGAGACAAAAGGTTGCTCAATGAGATCATTTCATGACCATAACGAAAACTAAATCCGGATTTTAGAAACAAAAACTCTCACCTCTACAGCCATTGAATTCAAATGTTGCTTTTAATTTTGGCTGCTTCCTGTCAATCTGCGTCTATGTACTACTACTGATAAATCTAGTCATTAGCACAGGTCACAATACTACAACTTATTAATAGTGTACACAGAATAAAATTCTTTTCCCTTAAGATTAGGTAGAAGCGACCCGGCCGATAACTGCTATCTTGTCGTGGTGGTCGGGCTTGAATACCGCAATCACCCAATAAGCTAAACTGACTGGGATTCATGTCCCTACACGTCACACCATGTCAGGAAGGTTTTCTGGATAGCGGTTAAACTAGAAGCAGTTACCATGGGGTACATGGGCTCCAGTATCCAATCGGATCAAATGGCGTATCAACCCATATGGGTCACCGGCAATCATGGGAATGCAGCTCCTGACGCTGCTCCGCTGCCTTCCAGATTAGACTCCAAGTCAAAGGCTCGGGGGTGGTCTCTTAATAAAACCACCTGCTTCGGTCTGGGCGTCCGGGCAGTATCTCAGCCCTCAAACAATGAATTGAATGAAGCAAGAAACAATCAATGAAACTTATCGCGTGCTATTACACGTGTTGCAATTTCCTTCTTTCTTCCCTTCCCGATGATAGTTAACGAATACTGTTTGAACTTGTTTAAACATGACTGTTTTCCTTCCAGATGAAGTTCTTTATCCGTTCTCTACTTATATATATATATATATATATCTTCTATCTTTTTTTTCTTTTGATCTATGTTGTTTTATTATTATTGTGTGGCGCATCCTTCTTGGTGCCACATTGTACCAAGTTTTTTATGCTTTTAAATAAATAAAGGCAGAAGCGATCTTAAAATGACTAATATTGAGTTACTGTAATTTACTAATTTCATTTATTTTCTAAGATTAACCCAAGTATTTTTAAGTGAAGAAATGATTCATTAGGGAACCTATTTGAGATATAACAAATAGCAAAAACACCTAACTCTTTTTTTAAAACAGCGGATGGTAAGAACGATCTTATATCAATGAAGATTGAGTTTAACTACCATTGTATTATTGCAGTGTAGACTGCCAAACTATAGATCCTCCCAAAGACAGTACATTCATGCAGTAATGTTATGTTTACTTTTATTATTGTAAATCTTTATCTAGGTGACTTTTGTTGATATCAGATGGCAGGAAGTGTTCAACCTAGGTTTCGTATTAGTTGGCACTCCCCATTCAGCAAGGCGTGTTTGCAACCGAGAAGCAACTCATTTCCCTTCTGAGATTCGAACCCAAGTCACCCAGTGAATACTGCAGTCAGATACGTTGCCACTGAGCTATTCGGATTCATCACCAATGGCCTTCTATAGAACTGTAGTGGATACTTTGATTGAACACTAATAACTAGTGGGATTTGTCTAGTCCTTTCTTTGGTGCAGACTGATTTTTCTACCGGCTGCTTCCTGTAGCCGATTGCCTCCAACCATCTAATATTATCAAATCAATATGCACTATGATGGATGGTGAGCTACCTAGAATGTTGGCCCCACAGTGTAAACCTGACTGATTGAATTCACTCTGCACCAAAAAAAAAGTACTAGACACACATCACACCAGTTACTAGTGTCCAATCAAGTGACTTTTGTTTTTAGAAACAGTTGAGTCCTAGGCACTATATACTGGTAATGCAATTGGAAAACTTTCAACAATATAAAAGAATAGATATCTTTTAATGAGAAATAATATAAATAATGCAACTGAGTGACACAACATACACTTATGCACTAGGCGGCTATAAATATTATTTCTTCACTGAGGACAAAGTGAATATGATGTCTGAAGCCTAGTGATACTCTTTTCAGTCAATCAGTTTGCAGAAGATATCGTGCTCCAGGCCATCTCTTGAGTAGAATCCCAATGGGAAGTAACGAGTGGGTCGTCGTAGGGTGACATGGAGGGGGAGATGAGAGATTTATGGGCAATCATGGACCCAGTTGAAGAGGATAGCAGAAAATAGGATAAAGTGGAGATGTGGTGTTGGAGGCCTATTTTACACTCAGAACACAAGGGAGTAATAATAATAATAGTTAGAAGTAATCAGGTGATCAGAAAGTTTAAAATCCCAATCAAGAAAACGGTCAATAAATATCTAAAGATGGTTACCGGAGACTCATGAAGAATTTAAATCATTCACTTTATCCCAAATACTGCGCTGAAGATGTCGTCCAGAAAGACGATGAAAGCTCCGCAATTAAACCAAGGAGCTCAGAGAACACTATCAATTCCAACGCAGAAGATAGATCAGAATGACAAAAAAGTACTCATCATTATATGAAATTCAGATAAAGTTGAAAGTTAGTGAATAATATCAATACTGCAAAAAAAAGTATATACACTCAGCAAATAAGCTATTTTGACAGTAAACGAAACCTTAAACGAAGTCTTTAAACCAGAATATTACATTTTGACAGTTTTCGATTCTTTCTTTTATTATTTTATTGTTCTTAATATTTTCATTTGAATTTCAATTTTATAGTCATATTCCTATTTAACGATATTACTGTCAATGCAAATGCCTTGATTAATTATTACTACTGTATTATACGAAGAGTAAATTAGATGAGGTTAGGCGTAGAGTTCTAGGTAAACAGGGGAAATCAATCGACGAAGTCGTGAAGCTACAAAGACTGAGATGGTTAGGACATGTGTTACGCGTACACGCCTAGTCATCGCCTCCCTCGACGAGCTATGTTAGCGGATATAGGGTCAGGCTGGAAGAAAGCTAGCGGCGGTCAAACAAAAACTTGGCATCAGTCAATGAAATCCACAACAGTTGGTCTAAGCCACGTAGAAAGGTGTAGACTTCCAGGCTGGGGTCCTCGGGACGGTAAAAACAAATGGTTGGAAACAATTGGTGACATGGCTCAAAATCGTTCTCAGTGGCGCAGATGCATCCACTCCCTGTGACTTATGATCTTCAATGAAACTGTTTTGTATTTCTTTATTACTCCTTTGTCTCACACCTCTGCTCACTGTTTCTATTATGCTTTTCTTGTACTTTCTTCTCTTGCTTCGCGTGCTACACGGAATGTGGCGACTTGAACTTCCGCACATTTGTGCAAAGTTCTATGTCGAAAACAGACAGACAGACAGAAATTAGATGCAATATTTTATTATTATTATTATTATATCCTTTAATTCCTAGAGGAACATAGGGCTGCAGCTATGCGTCTCCATTGCCTTCGGTTTTCTGCCAACTTTTTCACTCCGCTCCAAGTCTGCCCACATGTTTTCATTCCCTCTTCACATGACCTCCTCGCACTGACGACAAACTCGTCGCTTCCCTTTCGGGTTCCACTTGAGCAATGGCTTGTCTACTGATGTCACTTGATGGTTTCCTCAGAGTATGGCCATCCAATTCATCTCCATTTCTTCCTGCCTATTTGTTTCACAATCGGTTCCTGGTTGGTTGGTTAGCTCCCAGAGATCCCTGTTGCTGATCTTTTTTGGCCAGTCATCTGATCTTGAGTAGTATTGAGCGAAGATAGCTGTTGATGAAAGTCTGTAGTTTCCCAGGTAGGTGAAGGAGGTTGTATATTTCAGGTTCCTTCCTTTTATGCTGATTGTTGTCTGTTGTTGTTGCTGGTGTTGACCAGGAATCTTCATCACCTGCATTTGTCTTCTCTATGTTCCCCAAAAACACTGTCTTCTCTAGATGCTTCTTCTGCCAACTTGTTCCTTTTCACTTTCATATCTTCCAGTTTGTGGGAAATCAGACATATATCATCACGGGTAAAGTCCAGATCCTCCAAGTCTTTTGTGTGAGCCCATTTTATGCCTGTTTCCTCATTGCCCGTTATCTGTCACATTATCCAATCTACTGTAGTCACGGAGATCATTGGCGATGATAGACAGCCTTGTCTCACTCCCGTCCTCACTTCGAAGGCTTCCGTAAGTTTCCCATTGTGGATTACTTGGCATGCAGCACTGTCGTACAAGTGTTGGATGAGATGTATAATTGTCGATGGGACCCCGTAGTAGCGAAGCAGTTGCCAAATGACCTCCCGATCGACGCTGTCGAAAGCCTTTTCAAAGTCAATGAAGTTGAGATAGAGAGGTAACTGCCATTCCAAGCTCTGTTCAATGATGATCCGTAGTGTGGCGAAATGATCAATACATGACTTGTTTCTCCTGAATCCAGCTTGTTCCGGTCGAAGTTTGTCATCCAGGTTGGCGTGTTTGATTCTCTCCAGGATGATGCAGCTTAGTATTTTGCTTCAGATGGACAGGAGCATAATTACGCGCGCCAGCAATATTTTATACATACCGCAAAATTCTCTATTGATATCAAAAGTGCTGTTTGGAATAAAGCTATTATTATTATTTTACTCCACCCCACCGTATTGTCTGATTACATGCAAGTGAACACATTGCTGCAATGAATGAGCATTTTTCTAGATTATTCACAACTCAACAGGGTCAGTCATTCTAGGCTAACTAATTTTCCTTTATTCAGATAATTTAATTAACTCCGACCTAACAAATAAACTCATTTGATTGCTTTATTTAATTAACTCAATTAATTAATTAATTGATTAGTTAATAATAATAATAATAATAATAATAATAATAATAATAATAATAGCAATAATTCACTATCATCAATAACACATACTAAGCTTCTTGCCAATAACGTTTAGCACTTTCCATTATTTCATCAATTGGAATTTTCGATAATATTGCAGGCACCATAAACAAACATAATGACCTGTTAATAAAATTTGTATAGGCTTCTGAGAAAAAATAATCTGCCATAGCTAATAAGGGAGGACCACGATTGTACAATGATTCACTACTTCTAATTTCTATTATTCAAAAAAAAGAAGAAATATATTAATGCTGAGACTATTTATAATTAAATAATTGAAAATAACATTTTGTAACGACAGGAGACAATGGCCAGGCCAGACAACAGATCGTTTATTATTAAGGACTTCATGCCTACGCGACAACGGCTACCCACAAAAGTTCATCGACAAGTATGGGAGATGTCATGTTGAAAAAGTGAAAAGCAGCACAGTAGATAAAAAGCCTATCTTTCTGCAGCTTGTATTCAAAGGTAATGATACTGCTAGTAGAATAAGATGCAGACTGAACGCTGCCATGAAGAGAACATATCCAGCCGCCAAGCTTGTATGTTGTTTATCAAACAACTAGTTGTTTGAGAAATCAAAAGTGGACAAATACCCACCTCATGTTACCTCCAACTGTGTCTACCAATTTACATGTACGTGCCAAAGCACATACATTGGAAGAACATAGAGAAGGGTTAGTGTCCACATTTATGAACACATACCAAATAACTTGAGACTGAAAGGTCCGCAAGCATTAAACAGTGCTATTGCTCGTCATCTATTGGACACTGGTCATATTGAAGACAACCTGAAGTCGTTGAAAATAATCAACAAGCAAAAGAAACCTAGCTTGCTACGCTTTGCTGAAGCAATTGCCATCAAACGACTTAAACCAAATCTATGTACGCAGAAAGAGACAATGGTGAATCTTGCACTGCCCTGGTGATAACAAAAAATATACAACTTTCATGAGTCACTTTTTCATGTTTAGAAAACTCTACTCTTTCATCTAAACATGACTCCCCCTACTTGTTTCTTTTCTTTTTTTCTACTGGCTATTAGATAAGATGCTTTCTTTAGTTACGTAATCTACTTTTTTGTTATGCTCTTTCTAGCTAAACCTTGTTTCTACACACATACATATATACACAACCCTGATTTTTGTTTCCAAGCCTGATTGTCTAATTATTCTATAAATAGTCAGTGTTTGTAACTCCTAATCAGTTAAATCATTCCGGACTAATCTTACTTTTAACTCCTACCAATTACTCCTTATGATCGTGGAAAAGTATGTTCATATCTCTAATGTAATTCATATTTTCAACGTTTAGGTTGTAACCAGTAGAGAATAATCCTCGAAATAATAAAAGATGAGTTCATATTATCCTGGTACCATTGTTGTTTTTGCTTTGTTCAAGTTTATTATTAAGGAAATGAACACATATTATAGATTTTCATGTACATTATATTATAGTTTATTGTTAGCAGATAAACACAGTCTTCTAATTGATGGTTTCTCGTTGAACGTTAATCTTTCATTTTTTTGTGACAGTTGTTTCTTGAATGTCAGATCATCTATCCGCAAAATGTATCCGCGCCTACGCAAAGTCTGTTGTGGTTGGTTGTTGAATCAGTCTTTATTCTTATTTTTCTCACAACCAATATTGGGGACGTTAAACAGTGACGTAAATTACTGTCTACCAATTTTGACTCACCACAATTTGATTGAAAGACAAAACATACTAATCAACATTTAAGTTGTGATTTCTTTCTTTCGTTAAAAATAACATCCACCCAACAACAAGACACACACACACATCTTCAAACTGTCGATAGACATTTCCTATTTCCAAATTATATTATTTGCTTGATAACAACTCTCAGTGGAATCCAAGATGCGCATTTCGTCATATATTTGGACTTGTCGTCCACTGAATACACCTACACCTCTTCCAATAAGTAAGGAAGTGCTCAATGACACTCAAAACCCGAAATTCGACGTTTGAAACACTATTCATTGAGCCACTAAGCCACATAGATTTTGAATAAATATGAATTCATCTAATCATTGAAATGAAAATACGAACAGCATTAGAATTACAAATAAGGACTTTCAGCTTATTAGCCGTGAGTATCTAAGATTTATGCAATCTATTACATTATAAATCCCTCAGATTCCGAGTCGATTATGCGGCTTAACAGTAGCACATCACCATTTTACTTAGTTCTCTGTATTCTGTTTCACCTCCACAATTGCCCACAACCTCTACACTCCTCTTGACACGAGCTCCTCCATATCACCCTCGAAGTGATGCCCAACTCATCAATTCACAATTTCCATTCCAATGGAGGGCCCAGAAAGCGATTATACAGCCTTGTTTTACTCCTATATTCACTTCTTCAAAGGCCTCGCAAAATTTTCCGTTGTGGATCACCTGACCTGTGGCATTAGCATATAGCTGTTGAATGGTGTTGATTAAGATTTGGAGCACTGCACTTTGTAGCTTTGAAGTAGTCTCCAAATTACTACTTGGCTGTTGACGCTACTGAAAGCTTTTTTTTCAAAGTCGATGTGAAATCCAGGTATATTATTTGACTGTCAGTGTCTGTGTCGTGATTTGATTTTCCTGAATCCAGCTTGTTGCGGACCGAATTAAAACACAGACGTGGTGCAGTATAAGAAGCAAAAGATGTGTCACACACACACAATAACTATGTAAAGAAAATAGATATAATTTAAAGTAGGTGGTAACTTGATTATTCATATTCCATTAGTATTGATTATATTAAGCTTTCTGATTGATTTTACAGTATGATTGGCTGATTAGTTTGTATTGAAATTGGAAAGAAAAAGTTTAGAGAAGAGACTTTTCAGTGAACTCATTCACTTCTCTCTGCAATCGCGAATATGTAAAATTATTTGTGTATGTACATGTATATTCAGTCTATCAAACATAGCAGAAGAATAAAAATTAGTTTGGAGTAGCGTTTACATCATCAAAATATATTTCAAGTCAAATTGTAACATGGCTGGGGCGGAGTTGTTGTAGCTTAGTAAGCTAAAGGTTGAGTATTATGAGGAACAGCATGGAGACGAGTAACAAAATATATTAGTATTTCAAGTTCGACCACGGAAAGACATTACTACTTAGAGAACCATTGGAAACCAGGGAGTACTGGACAGTTGCTTTCTCCAAGTTTGCATCATTTCAACAACACGCTCCCCACCCACCATGGTCCGAATCCAAGAATTTTCAGCAGAAGTTAGAATTCATGAGCCATTGAGTTAGGTCCAAGTAGTTTGCCATGTAACTAGGAGGTTCTGGGTTCGAAACTTGATCAGTGAGTGCGTACTGTCGGTGAGACCTGGAAAACTAAGACGAAACAGCTGTCCAGTATTCCCTGGTTCTCAATGGTTCTCCAATTGATATCGATTTGTGGTCAAACTTGAAACAAATCATACCCCCACAAACTAAATCATGGGAAGTGAATTATGTAGCTGGTAAAGAAAGTGGAGAAAGACTTTCCGACCTCGAGTATGCAGACGATATCGTCTTACTGTGAGATAGCATGCAGGCTGCCCAAATCCTACTTAATCGGTTGGCGACCAGTGTCTGTAACTATGGTATGTGCTTTCCACCATCTAAGTACAAAGTACTGTTACGAGATTGGCAGGAGCCTGCATCTGTACCTGCACTCACTCTTGCACGTGAACAGCTTGAAGTTGTCAATAAGTTCATGTATCTGGGTAGTTGTGTGAGTGCTGGTGGAGGGGTGACGGATAAGATTTCCAACCGTATTATGAAGGATAGGGTGGCAAACATCAACTTGAGCCACCTCTGGCGCTGTTGAGACGTTAGTCTGGCTGTCAAAATTCGCGTATACAATGTTTTGGTGTGAGCTTTCTTGCTCTACGCCTATGAAACCTGGCCTCTCTGAGTAGGCTGAGGATGTGTGGCGGCTCTGCGTGTTCGATCATCGCTGTCTCCGCAGGATTGCTTGCATTCGATGGATGGCATCATCGCGTGAGCATTTCTGAGGTTCGGTGGCGTATGTTTGAACACAGTGGAGATCATCATTCATTGAGTGTCGTCATCTGGAAACACCGGCTTCGGTGGCTTGAACATGTGCTCCGAATGTCATCCCAGAGGCTTTCGTACAGGTTTATGTTCGCAAGACCTGAGACGGGATGGGGAAGGCGGAAGGATGGTCAGTCCATGATGTGGCGTCGTGGGATGAAGGATATTTGTGCTAGACTAGAACCGGTTGGTGTATCACGACTCCCTGGTTGGGGTCCGAGAGACAGCTCAAATCGATGGCTCGAAACGTTATCGGATATGGCCAAGAATCGTAATCAATGGCGAACGTGTTGCATTCCATATTAGTTTGATTAATAAATGTATCACACAGTGAAACAGTATTGTATACTGGATGACGTTTCGAACACAATTTATTGTTCATAATCATATCAATTTTTGTCACACGACTTCGAGATTTGATTTTTATAGTTTTCTCTGTCTTCTCCTATTTGTTGTTGTGTTCGAAACGTCATCCAGTATACAATACTGTTTCACTGTGTGATACATTTAATAATCAAACTAATATGGAATTACTTAATACCACAGTGCCCAAGTTTTACACATATATGAACGTGTTGCAATTTCCTTCTTTCTTCCCTTCCCCATGATAGTTGACGAATACTGTTTGAACTTGTTAAGTATGACTGTTTTCCTTCGAGATGAAGTTATTCATGGGTTCTCAACTTATATGTCTATTTTCAATCTATATTGTTTTGTTATTATTGTATGGCGCATATTCTTGGTGCCATATTGTACCAAGTTTTTTTGCGTGATTCATATGGATAGTTTTCGATTCTATCTTTTTGAGAACATTCTCCTTTTTTTGATTACAGCTTGATTCCACGCCGTATTTTTGGTAAAATTATGGAATTTACAGCAAGTGATATCGGTAGCCCAAATTTTGCAGGCCGATCATAGATATCAGGTGTGCGTCGGCAAGGAATCGAACCTCGGATTTGATTCTAAGTGCTCCATTTATACTTACACTGGACTGTGTATACCTGCCTAACGGCACTGTTGAGGTAATTATTTTGAGTTTTTGATGCTACTATTTATTATTATTATTATTACTGTCTTTTTCTTATCTTTTGGAGCATTTCATAACTGCACATTTCTCATGAAAGTTTCGCAAGCATTACACTGGAGAAGTAGAGATCGATTTCCAGCGTTCAGATCAAAACAAGTCAGTTTTCGTCGCGGCATAACTTTTTCACCGGGTTCTACAGTTATAAATATATCCGTAATATCAAGAGAATAATTTTATTTGACAACAAATTATTATTATTATTGCTCCCTTGGGTTCCTAGTGGAACATCGGGCTTCAACTGCACGTCTCCATTTGCCAATTCTGTCTCCTGCTCTACCTTTCACCTGCATCCATCTTAGTTCATGCTCTTTCATCTCCTCTTCACACGACCTCCTCCATGTCACCATTGCACTGACGTCCCACTCGCCACTTCCCATTCTATCAGGTTCCACTCGAGGAATGGCCTGACGCGCGCGCAATGTCAGCCAGCGGTCTCCTCAGCGAGTGTCCAATCCATCTCGATCCACTTTCTCCTGCATATTTGTTGGTTGGAGATTGGTTCTTGTTTTGTTTGTTTGTTCCCATAGTTTCTTGTTGGTGATTCTTTCCGACCCGGCCATCTGATCTTGAGTATAGATCCAGCGAAGACAGTTGTTGATAAAGGTTAGTCTACAACAGGCTGTTGGAAATATTCTTTGTGACCCGCCCGCCAAGTTTCTGATCTGATCCGTATAGAAGAACTGACCGACTTGGCGATTGTATTGAAAATCCTACCGAATTTTGTTGTTGATCCTGGCTGAGTGACGAAGATTTCCAGATTGGTTTCAGGTTGATGAATGTGTTTCTCGCCCACCACCCGATTCTCGCTCGATTTGACATCCTCGTCCGTTCCGACTGTCTGTAGTTGAGACAATGCTCCCTAGATAAGTGAATGAAGTAGGCCTCTTTCAAATCCCTCCCGTTGATGGTGGTTGGCGCTGGATGTTTCTGGTGTTGTTGTTGTTGGTGGTGGTGGTGGTTGATTATTTTCATAGCCTTCGTTTTGTCTATGTTCACTTGGAGTTCTGTCTTCGCCAGCTGCTTGTTCGACCAGTTTGTCGGTTTTCGCTTGCAAGTCTTCAATTTTGTGTGACATCAAACATAGATCATCTGGGAAATCCAGGTCTTCTTTACGTCGGTCCAGGATATCCCTGTCTTCTCGTTTCCCACTTGACAACAAATACTACCCTAATAACAGTTATACCAACTGTTGATCCCAGAAAATTAACATTTCTTGCTGAGGAAAATCTATCAATGTGAGGTGAAATAAAGATGTGTAATAAAAATCAGTGACAGCTTGATATTAGCCACACACACACACACACACACGGTGTAAACAGACGATAACGCCGGCATCATAGTCGTCTGTCATCCATTGTGTATTGAAGAGACTATAAACATCGATAAACAATTACTACTGTATCAAAAACTCCAAATAACTGAAGACATGGTAGCAATCGGTTTAAAACAATTAGAATTTTGGTATACAAAAGAAATAAGTCATTTCAACCAATGTCACTTGCTGTAAGATCGATAAATGCATGCAATATCGCTCTATTATATCGTATCTTTTACGTATTATGACCTATCCTATCTTTAAATTAATTGGTACACTTCCACAAACAATTTATTTTCTTAGTTTACTCCTTATTTATAATCCTAGTGAGTTTAGAATATCAAAATATGAGATCTTACTTTCTTTAGTTTCTTCATTCGTGGCAGTGTTACCAGGATTCATGTTGAGCAGATTTCTGAAAGTCATAAAAAAAAATAATAATGATAATATTTTAAACATTATTCTTTCTAAACCCTTCCCATCATAACAACGAAAGTATGGAGGGTGATATCACTTGCAAAGCTAACAAGTCAGAGTTGAAATTTCATTACCATGCAAATTACGAACCAACTATCAAATGATCATATAGTTAGCTAGACAAAAAAGCTAATTGGTTGTAAAGCTGTCATATTCAAAATATCACATACATTGTTCAAATGCCGTGGAAAAATAGTCAGAGTAAAAAAATCCCATATAATCTATCAATAATTGGCATCCATCATACATCCACATTTAGGCCGTTGGTTGTGTAGAGGTACAACGCTTGCCAATCATGCATGCGGTTCAGAGTTCGATCCTCAGCCGACTTACTCCTAAACACCTCTCTATTAATCGGAAGGAAGCTGCTCGATGAAGAGGGAAGGTTGAGTGTGATGCTAGCCGCCACCCTACCCTGTAAAAATAAACACAAAGTGCAACACAGAGATTTCAATACTCAAGGCTGAAGCCGTGTATTCCCCACTAGGAGTGTAATATACGTGAAAACGAACAAGTTATCGGAAAACGTAGCAGCAGTAGTAGAGACCGGACTTCACGTAAACACAAAGAAAACAGAGGTGTGATGAAGATACCTAACAGATAACAATAGACATCAATCAATATCAATGGGAATAATGTAAAGGGAGATGATGCATCTTTCACTTTTATCTAGGCAGCATCGTTTCAACTAACGGCAGCAACACACCGATGAGTATCTCGAAACCATTTAGGATCAGAAAAGCAAGACAGACATTCATTTGACTGAGAAATCAGTGTGGAAATCTGCTGCATTCAGCATAGAGAACAAGACACTAATTTTGAAATTGATCAGTACCTCCTATGTGATTCAGAGATTTGAGGCACACTTTCATCGACAACTGCATTTGCTGTATACTGAAGATCAAGATGGTCGGTCAGAAATAATTAGCAGCAAGGAATTCTGGAAACATATCAACTAAGAACCGATTGCTCAACAAATGTGAGAATTAAATGAAGATGGATTGAACATAGGCTGAGGAGACTGTTGAGTAAAATCACGCGCCAGACCTTAGAGTGGAACTCAAATGGGAAGCGTTGAGTTGGGCGTCGCTTTGCTGTTGACATAGCGTAGATCGTGTAAGGAAGAAGTTAGAGCTTGTGAGTATTCCGTGAAGCCGAGAGAGAGAGGCAGAGAGCAGGATGAAATGATCCCATGATCCATTTAGAACACGGGTGAGCAATAATGCAATCTAATAAGGCATCTAATGAACCTACTGTTATGCAAATAACTTTTGTTTACGTGAACCACACTGAAAATTATCAATTAATTGATTAGATTATGAACAATACATTTCGTTCGAATCGTCATCCAGTAAATTATACTGTTTTACAGTGTGGTATATCTCATAAACAAACTAATATGGTATCAGTTAACAGGTATAATAAAATCAATTGTTTCTTCCATTACTTTCCCTTATTTTATTCTTTTACGTTCCTAATGAAACATGGGATTTTAAGCTAGAGCTTTGAAGTTTCAGTAGTAGTGGTGTTTCTTTTTATGGAATAGGGCTGCTAGACTCATGCCCAACCTTCCCTCTTTACAGGTTTCATTACAGTCTTAAGAAGGTTTAGAAGAGCGTCAATCAAAAATTAAACCCCCAACCATATATGCGTGTTTGGCCAGAATTTTCACCGCTGTACCACTACTGACCCAGATATATATATACAATTTGATTGATATGTGCACTGTTTCATAGACACTTCAACACAGTTAATTATTAGAAATTCGCAGTGATTATAAATGTGACAGGGTTTTGTGCCGGCTGCCCACAACCGCCTAATAACATTAATTCAAAGTGTAGCTGGTGACGATAATGAGTCACCTAGTCTGGTGACCATGTTGACAACTCGAGTGATAGATACTGGTCAACAATAACACTAAAAACTAGGCACAAAACATTGCTTACACCAAAGTGACTCATCAATATGATGTGTATATTGTTACATTACTGGTACAACCAAAGAGTTTGATTAGTCTACTGGGATCAATAGACAATAAGATGATTTATGCAATCAAAATATAACTAAATCATCCAGTCTTAGAAGTGTGGTGAGAGCAGGCTGCTAGCCAATTGGTAGACATTAATCTACGTCAATGTCTAGGTCACTAATATTGGCCGTGAGAAAATATGAACAAGGCTGATTCAACAACCAATCACAGCAGACTTAACGTGGGCGAATATGATTCGCAGATAGATGGCTCCACATTCCGAGGTTACCTGAAACAACCAATCAGAGGACTGCGTTTGTCTACTTGAATAAGTTATAATAATGTATGTGAAATAAATATAAATACGTGTTGATTTCCGTAATAAAACAATCTGTTGCCGACCCTTGTCTTCTGTTGTTACAGAAGTACCCTATAAACTATTTTTTCAAAAATATATCACTCGGGTAATCCCTTAAAAATAATCTATGATATAAAATAGTAAATGTCTAGAAATCAATGCGACACTACATGTGAATAGAAGTAACTAAATAGTGTTTACATGAGAAGTGACATACCTGAATTCAACCAATTGTGAAAATCGACCATTCTCCTTTTTTAATAAAGTAGGTAAATGCATTAAAACAGTTTTGAAACCTAAGAAAGTAGCATAATTTGGTGGGATAACGTCTGGTTTACACAACCGTGGAAATTGGTCTTCAGTTATACCTGATAATATAGGCAAGACTGAGGAATCATCGGTAGTTCTACGGGTACGACTTGAAGACACTTCAAATAATTCTATTTCACTTTTATCTATATCTAATAATTTCAAACACAATGCCTCTGCCATTTCCAGGGAACGTTTTTTTTCCTCCTCAGATTGACTGTACAGATGAGTACATACACTTTGCGGCAAATCACGTAAAACAGGTGGCATATATTTCCGTTGTGTACAAACGCGCCCCTATACAAAATGATAATCAAAACAGAATATAATTGGAATTAAAACACCATTGTCAATAATAACGATTCTAGGCAAGTGAATGTTATTGTAGACATGATGACTTAGTAAGAATTAATGAGAACATTGTCTGCCTGTCTATCTGTCTGTCTGTTTTCGAGATAGAACTTTACACTTATGTGCACCAGTTCAAGTCACCACACTCCTTCCTTGTACCACACAAAGCAACAGAAGAAAGTACAAGAAATGCAAAATAGAGACAGTAAACAGAGATGTGAGACAAAGGAATAATAGTAACGAAGAACAAAACAGTTTCATTGGAAATCATAAGTCACAAGGAGTGAATGCATCTAAGCCAGCCATTGAGAACGATCTCTTTTAGCCATGTCACCAATTGTTTCCAACCATTGGTTTTTACCGTCCCGAGGACCCCAACCGGGAAGTCTACATCTTCCTACGTGACTGGCTTAAACTAACTGTTGTGGATTTCATTGACTGGTGAGGCCATGTTTTGGTTTGACCTCCGCTAGTTCTTTTCCAGCCTGACCAATCCTATGTCAACTAACACTGCCCACTGTCGAGGAAGGCGATGACTAGGTGTGTATGCGTAACACTTGTCCTAACCATCTCAGTCGTGGTAATTTCACAGCCTCGTCGATTGATTTCCCCTCCCACCTACCCAGCACTCGACTGAAGCCTAACCTCAATATTCCTCATCTTATCAAAACAACTTCACACGGGAGATAAAACGCAGGCACCTATGATCGAAGACAGCTAATCTTTTCATGTCTTCCACAGGTCTCACAGCCAGAAATAAAGGAGGACGGAGCGGACTGCTGAGCAGTACACTCGCCCTTTGGTCGATAGTCGGATATCATCTCTACTAAGCTAGAGACGGCGTAAACTGGCATATGCGAAACTAGCCCTCTGTATCCGTTCTCAGCTGAGATTTTGTCAGAGATCAACCCGTTGGGGCTGTTAGGTCATGGACTTTCTAGTTAATAAAAAAACATCTTATTTATACATTCTAAGCTACATTAAAGTTCGTCTAGGTCAAAGAAGTACAAATTGTTCTGATTGGTTGGCGATTGGCCAAAGATTAAACGAGTTTTCCAAGATGAACTCTGCAACCTATTGACTTAAAAAATTTAATTTCAGTTTTAGCAGCTTCCTCTTTATCAATCGTCATCACGCTATAATTGTATCACATCCAATTTAATGTATACTGTTATCAATAATACTCTCATAAACGACAAGTCTCTAAGCAAAATTTAAGCATACTACAAGATAGGCTAGATAAATTATTCATTCGATATAAGTATATCATTAAAAGAAGAAGACGTATAATAATATCATCACTTACAGTCCTGGATTGTTGTCTTCGATACCAAGCAGCTGTATTTAAAGAATAGTAATTTCCAGGATCCCGTCTTTTTCTTTTTCCGTATAACTTAAGCAGATTTCGAATTCGCAGTAACGATTGACATCTGTCTGCGGATATTTCTAAGGAATCACTATTCGCAGTTGAACTAGAGGCAGTTACACTAGCAGTAGTAGTTGTTGTTGTCGTAGTACTCTTACTATTGCAAGCTGTAGTAGTGGTGGTAGTATTACGTGTAGACTTATCTCGGGAGTTATTTCTACTGTTTACAGGTGATAAATTCTCTTTCTCAACTGATAACTCAGTAGAAGAAGGAGAAGCATAAGAAGTATTTGAGCGGTCTACAATTTTCGATGGTGAAATACCATGTTTCTCTAGTATAGCGTTTCTTAATGCTCTTTTACATCGTGTACTTTTTCGCACTGGTAAAGTTTGAGAGCCAAATTTGAACTGTTTTCGACGTCCAAAAGTCCTGTAAGCAATAGATTTTTGACGAAGATGCGACACCATTGTACGTGCAATAATAGGGCCTACCTATGAAGAGAAAAGTATCAATAAACAAAATATTTTTTTCTAAAAATAAACATATCGTTATTGAAAACCAACCAAACAAACACCATTTTAAGCACTACTAAGTTTGGTCAAAGATTGATATCAGTTAGAGAACTATTGAAAACCAAGGAGTATTAGACAGTTGTCTCGTCACAATTCAGGACTCTTAGATCAGTATGCAGTAATGACCCCACACCAGCGGCCGAACCCAGAACCTTCGGATTACCAGGTGAGCTCGCTGACCATTCTGCCAATATGACAGAATCCAGTGGAACATTAATTGTAACTCCTCTTAATACGCGATTTTAGCACGATCGCCAGTTAAAATCACCAGCCATTATTCGTCCTCACACACTCGACCTGGTGGGTGGGTCCCACTGACCATGACTACTTCTCACTGAGAAATGCAGGAAAAGTTCATTCCGTATTCAGTCACTACCAACAATCAGACTAATTTTCAAGAGTAAGTTCGAAGGAAGATTTGATTTCTTAGTTAGAGAACTATTAAGAGAACAAAAGACTATTGGCCAGTTGTTTCGTCCCAGTTCAGGACCCTTCGGAGGCAAGCACCCATGCCCCCGCCAGCGATCGAATCCAGAACCTTCAGGTTATGAGACAAGCTAGTTTACGATTCTGTCAAAAGGACAGAATAATCTGCTAGCTCGGGTGTAAGGCTAAACACTGACCAGTGACATTGGCTGGCAACCGTGCTATTGATATTGCAAATTACCAGAAGTTTGAATTCATGGTCCATTACAATCTGTCTCAGTAGGACAATGGTAAAGGAGCCTGCCACGTAGTCTAGACATCCTGGGTTTGACTTCCAAGGGATTATGTGTACGTACTGCTGATAAGTCTGAGACTAAGAAGAAACAGATAACCAGTAGTATTCCCTGGTTTTCGAATACTTCTCTGTCCAACTGATGTCAGATGCTGATTAAACTAGAAACAAATCAAATCCCTAAAAAATGACTTCTGAACATTACTAAATCTGCTATACAGCCTAAGACAAACAATATGCATGAAATAAATACAAGGATTATAAGACAGGATACAGGGTTAGGCTGGAAAAGAACTAGCGGAGGTCAAACAAAAACATGGCCTCACCAGTCAATGAAATCCACAACAGTTAGTTTAAGCCAGTCACGTAGGAAGATGTAGACTTCCTGGTTGGGGTCCTCGGGACGGTAAAAACCAATGGTTGGAAACAATTGGTGACATGGCTCAAAGAGATCGTTCTCAATGTCTGGCTTAGATGCATCCACTCCTTGTGACTTATGTTTTCCAATTAAATTATGTTGATCTTCGTTACTACTATTCCTTTGTCTCACACCTCTGCTTACTGTCTCTATTGTGCCTTTCTTGTACTTTCTTCTCGTTTTGTGTGCTACAAGGAGTTTGGCGACTTGAACTGCCGCACATATATGCAAAGTTCTATGTCGAAAACAGACAGACAGATTATAAGACAAATACATGTCTTATATCAGTATCCTTTCATAAAGCAGAATAAATCGAATCTTTATATACCTGTTAACAAATTGAGTGATGATAAAGACTATATGTTGTCTGTTTCATGTATTTATGAATGTTTTGAGAAATTTTCATTAATTTTTTATTTAAAATCATCAAAATTTCGACTGTGTATGATTCATAAACAACATACTAGACTGGTCAAAATATTTCACAGCTGTGATTGACGAAAGAAAAACATGTTATCACTATATAGGATATTCGACTGATACAAAGTAATACAAATATTATTACAAAAAGACAGTATTCTGTCGACATCTTTACTTAAGAGAAGGAAATTTATTTATCAATACATATTCCAAAATATCATTATTTAGCTGATGACATAGTGTCTTTCATGTTAACACTAACAAATCCCCTCATTTCCTCATGACCTATTTATGAACATAAAAATAATCATTTCAACAACTGTTATCGCTACAACACATATGCATACATAAGCGAAGATCGTATTCTCTATCCTAAAATCAGTAGCCAACTGATGGTAGCCTATTAGCTACAAGTTATTACGTTCTGAACCTGAAAGAAACAACCTCCTTTACCTACCGAACTGGGAATCATCCTCTCAACTACAGGCGGACAGAACTGATGAGGATATCGAAGCAAGGAACGGGAAAGCAAGGAAAGCTTTCATTACTCTCAAGTCTGTGTGGAGGTCAACACAGCACTACTCAGCATCAAAAATAAGGTCCGGATTTTCAACTCCAATGTGAGGTCAGTGCTACTTACTATACGGATCACATACTCGGCGCGTCACCAAGGGCACTTAGAACAAACTACAGACTTTCATCAACAGCTGTCTTTGCTCAATACTACTCAAGATCAGATGACTGGCCAGAAAAGATCACCAACAGGGATCTCTGGGAGCTAACCAACCAACCAACCAACCAGGAACCGATTGCGCAGCAAATAAGCAGGAAGAAATGGAGGTGAATTCGCCATACTCTGAGAAAACCATTAAGTGACATCACACGCCAGGCTATCGCTCGAGTGGAAGCCGAATGAGAAGCGGCGAGTTTGTCGTCAGTGCGAAGGAGACATTGAGGAGGTAATGTGAAGAGAAGAATGAGAGTGTGTGGGCAGACGTGGAGCCAGGTGAAAAGGTTGGCAGAGAAGCGAACGCAATGGAAACGCGCGACTGAAGCCCTACGTTCCTCTAGGAATTAGAGGAAATAATAATATATAATAATAACAATAATATTAAGTTCTGAGTTCAAGAATTGTGATATACATTCTTTTTATAGGTTATGATGCCAATAACTTGTACAATAAACAGTTTAATTGGTACTAGCAGTACTTATTACCTAACTTTTAAACAACAAAAAGAAAGATTTACAACAGCAGATTTTAACAGAAAATCGATAATCTAGGTATGCTGCGAAATTTCATTAATTTTTTAAAACTGATTGATTTTCAAAGGATATTCTAGATATTCTACTTCCTCAAAAAGTATCTAAACGACAAAGTGCATCAGTGTTGAGTGACTATGGAGTGCAGAGAATATAGCTTCTTGAATTCGACCACCACAGACTACCTTTTAGAACTTATGTCCATACAAAGACTTTATTGCCTGTTACCGACCCACATGGGTTAACTTGGAATATATAATTCTAGAGATTAACCTTTTCAACCCCTTCCGCAGAGTATGTCTGGCTTACTGATGGTTAATGGGAAACATCTTGTGGTGGTGTGATATAGACAATGTGTGCTAGAGGAATATTATTTTCACATATTCCCTCAGTTTAATTCGGCATTAGCAACAGAATACTATGTATATTTGAGCATTCTATATTTCATGCCGTTTGATATAAACCGAAATCATACGCTCAGTGACTTGGTTAGAGAATATATAAGCTGTACATATATAGGCAGCGGTTTGATTAATGAAAAATATACCTTGGCTCCCGAGTCTTACATCTTCTGTTATTACAATCTTACTACTGTGAAACACCTATTCTTCAGCAGTACTGTTTTATTCACAGAACACCCCGCCCCACCCCCCGGTCCCAACGTAGTGTAGTAAATAACTTACACCAATGGTGATAACTGCTTTCACTTCAACAGCTATCCAAACGACCATTTATAGTATGTGGTAGGAGGTGAATGAAAAATCACTTCAGTCAATATAACGCCTTCGATTATTACAATATGCAAGTTAGCTATTGATAGTGTTGAATACATGATTAGTAGTATGCATGATTCTAACCTTAAGAAAAAAAATAACGTTCAGTAACTTAAGCTGTCCACAGGAAAATATGGAGCGGATTTTCAGCTTAAACAAATCTAATTTATGGAAATATAAGATATGGTATGCCTTCAGCATTAACTAAAGATTTCAATAATACTGTAATGCATCTCGGTAAACTAACTATAATTATGCTAATTATAAACACCCTGAGCAATGTGCTATATTCCCACTTAAATGCGTTTAAACGAAATTATGAGAATATCGAATCGATACACCTAAAGGATAACAGCGTAACAAAAAATAACACACAAAGTTCTTCCGTCCTAGTTTAGGACTCTTCATCAGTATGTATCCACTGGGATTATAACGCAGAACCTCCCAGTTACAAAATGAACTCTTAGACCATTCAACTACACACAAACCAGCCAGTTCAAGATTTCAGACTGTACAACCATTATGGAATCTTGAGTGAAAGATACTCACAGTGAAGACCGGAATGTACAGTGAACTGAGTAAATGTCAATGGCGAAAATCAGTATAAAAATACCAAATATCTACAATAATGTGATCGATTTTCAATCATATTACCAAGTCTCGAATAATCACTAACTTCTACCACTTTCACACACCTCATAGAGGATAACCACATTTATTCAAGTTGTATACGCACAACTGTGTAGATGTATTTATTTAAACGCATAAAAAAACTTAGTACAATATGTCACCAAGAAGGATGCGCCACAAAATAATGATAAAACAACATAGATCAAAAGAAAAAAAGAAAGGAGAAAAAATATATAAGTAGAGAACGGATAAAGAACTTCATCTGGAAGGAAAACAGTCATGCTTAACAAGTTCAAACAGTATTCGTTAACTATCATCGGGAAGGGAAGAAAGAAGGAAATTGCAACACGTCCGCCACTGATTACGATTCTTGGCCATATCCGATAACGTTTCGAGCCATCGATTTCATCAACCAGGGAGTCGTGAGACACCAACGGGTTCTAATCTAGCACAAATACCTTTCATCCCACGACACCACATCATGGACTGACCATCCTTCCGCCTTTTCCATCCCATCCCAGGGCTAGCGAACAGAGACCTGTACGTAAGCCTCTAGGATGACATTCCCACCACATACCCAAGCCGACGGAGCAGGTGTTTCCAGATGACGACACAATAAGTGGTAGTCTCGACTGTGTTTGAAACCAACGCCACCGAACCTCAGAATTACTCACGCGATGATGCCATCCATCGAATGCAAACAATCCTGCGGAGACAGCGATGATCGAACACGCAGAGTAGCTACACATACTCAGCCTACTCGGAGAGGCCAGGTTTCATAGGCGTAGAGCAAGAAAGCTCACACCAAAACATTATATACCCGACTTCATACAGCCAGACTAACGTCTCAACAGCGCCAGAGGTGGCTCAAGTTGATGTTTGCCACCCTATCCTTCATGATACGGTTGGAAATCTTATCCGTCACCCCTCCACCAGCACTCACACAACTACCCAGATACATGAACTTATTGACAACTTCAAGCTGTTCACGTGCAAGAGTGAGTGCAGGTACAGATGCAGGCTCCTGCCAATCTCGTAACAGTACTTTGTACTTAGATGGTGGAAAGTACATACCATAGTTACAGACACTGGTCGCTAACTGATTAAGTGCGATTTGGGCAGCCTGCATGCTATGTCACAGTAAGACGATATCGTCTGCATACTCGAGGCCGAAAAGTCTATCTCCAGGTAGCAGATCTACACCACCTTCACGCACATCCTTCAGAGCTGACTCCAGAATGTCATCGATGGCAAAGTTAAAGAGAAATGGAGAGATTGGGCAACCCTGTCTAACCCCACTGTTGGTTGGGAACAGTGGTGATAGTTGGTTGTATGCCCTCACTCTATCTGAGGCTTTCAAGATGTTAACAAATTTCTCAGGTACACCTCTCTCTAACAGACAGTTCCAGAGCACAGTTCTGTCCAACGAATCGAAGGCAGCCCTAATATCAAGAAACACAACGATCGTTGGCCTGCAATACGTGTGGCGGTGTTCCAACAACTGACGAAGGGTGAACACATGATCAATGCATCCACGACCTGAACGAAACCCAGCCTGCTCTTCGCGAATCAATCCTTCACGTATTTTGCACAGTCTGCGAAGCAAGACAGCAGCCAATATTTTAGACGCGACTGGTAACAGACTGATACCCCTATGATTGTCACACGAATTACGTCGACCCTTTTTAAAGATGGGGACGATAATGGCTTCGTTCCACATTGATGGTACACTCTCTGTCTCCCACACCTTCCTGAACAACCCAGTTAGAGCCATTGTGAGAGTCTCGCCACCATCTTTAAAAAGAGCCGGGGGTAATTTGTCTGGGCCGGGCGCCTTATGGCGTTCCTTACGGACCTCCGCTTCGGTGGGTGGGTCGGTACTAACCGACCAAGGAGCACTCGGGCTAATGATAGTAGACACTGAAGCTGGTGGCCAGCTGAACTGCTTCCCGAAGTGCTCTGCCCAGCGTTCCAGGCGTCTTTTCAGGCTGGTAATTGGAGTGCCATCTGCCTCACAGACCGTCTCGCTGACACCTTGTTTCTTGCTGCCGGTGGCTCGTATGAGTTGGAACAGCTTCCGACTGTTGCCAGATGCAGCAGCTGACTCCATCTCACACGCACGTTCTGACCACCAGGCTTCGCGGTCCTTACGTAAACACTGTCTAATCTTGCGCGTGAGCGCCTTTCGCTGATTGTTGTATTCGCTGCCAGCCGGAATGGACCGGCGTTCATCCATGAGTTGCAAGGAACTCGCAGAAACCCAGTGGTTGTTAGCGGAGCATTCTTTCAAGCCGCAAGCGGCTACACTCGCCTTTTGCATGGCACCTTGCACATGAAGCCAATGTTCATCTATACTACTTGGGGGTTGCTGGCAAGCATTGTTTTTAACTCATTCTGATATTTCAAAGAAGTAGCAGGTGCTACTAGTTTGCTCACATCAACGCTTAGACGACGGCTTTTACGAACCCCACCAAATCGCAAGACGAACTTGGCACACACTAACGCATGATCGGAGTCCAGGCATGTGCTCCAGAAGGAGCGACAGTCTTGTATGCATCCTCGCCACCGGAAACTGACCGCGATATGATCAATCTGAGTCCAAGCTTGCTTCGCAGAGGGAGGACGCCAGGTAGCGCTACGGCGATGGCTGTGCCGGAAGTTGGTGCTGGCTAGAAATAGGTTGTGATCCGCGCAAAGCTGCAGAAGACGGTCCCCATTATCTGACCTGCGACCATGTAGTCCCCACTGACCACCTAGACGATTCTCCTCTGAGCTTAGACGCCCAACCTGTGCATTCAAGTCCCCAGCCAGCACTACGATATCCCTCCGACCCGCCTGTTTCAAGAGATCGCTCAGTTGGTAGTAAAACTCATCCTTCATTGCATCCGGGCTGCAATCCGTCGGTGCATAGGCAGAGACAACAAATAGACACCGCCTATCTGGCCTACTACTCCTTACTTTATAACCTTCCAGCCTCACAGCACATAAACGACTGTTAATGGGAATCCAGTCGAGCAGTGCAGCTTCGGCTCTAGCGCTCAGTGCGACACCGACACCAGCTACGCCGGATGCCGACGCCACAGGGTCCCCGGATAAGCGCAGGTGGTACATACTACTAGAACTTCCAGATGGAGAGGATAGTCGAAGCACTTCACTGGGATCTTGAATGCGGGTCTCCGAAATGCAGCAGACATCGATAGCGAGGCTTTCCAAAGTTCTTGCCAACCCTGCCTGTTGTCCGATTTGCATCAGCGTCCGAACATTGTAGGTAGCCAGCTTGAACGCGGCACGCGGTTTCAGGATATCTGTATTAGATGTCACATTGGGGGCAAACATTTTGAGGACTACTCACTAACATTTCGAAACGACACAGATAGGCTGGGAATCTAGACAAAGGCAAAAGGCTATCGAAGGTTAGGAAGTCAAGTTTAGAAAAGATATAATACAGGAAACTATGTATAAAAATAAAAGTAAGGTAGGAAGAACACAAGTTACTGGAGGCATCGATACTACTTGGAATCATTGTGCAATAGCACGCGATAAGTTTCACTGATTGTTTCTTGCTTCATTCAATTCATTGTGTGAGGGCTGAGATACTGCCCGGACGCCCAGACCGAAGCAGGTGGTTTTATTAAGAGACTACCCCCCCCCGAGCCTTTGACTTGGAGTCTAATCTGGAAGGCAGCAGAGCAGCGTCAGGAGCTGCATTCCCATGGTTTCCGGTGACCCATATGGGTTGATACGCCATTTGATCCGATTGGATACTGGAGCCCATGTACCCCATGGTAACTGCTTCTAGTTTAACCGCTATCCAGAAAACCTTCCTGACATGGTGTGACGTGTAGGGACATGAGTCCCAATCAGTTTAGCTTATTGGGTCATTGCGGTATTCAAGCCCGACCACCACGGCAAGGTAGCAGTTATCGGCAGGGACTGTGTAGATGAGAGGCATAATAAACAATAACAATGATAACGATGACAAGGTTTACAGATCTGATGTATAGATGAAGATATACAAATGACTATTCCATTAAGAAAGTAATTGAAAAAGTTTTACCCCCTCTACACACCTAGTTTTGGTGTCTTCAGTAGTATATAGCCACCGGGGTTCTAACTCAGGACTTTCCGATTACAAGGCAAGCTCATAGACCATTCAGCTATTGCAGCCCAATCACGAGGTTGGGAACCCAGTGGGCACCTACTACTAAGGAGTCCCAAGCTGGGGTGAAACAGCTATCCAGTACTCCCTATTGGTTTCCAATAGTTCTCTTATTGATTTCAACCTGTGATCAAACCTGTAACTAATTAAATCCCTGCAAATCAGAATTTAATAAAATAAATTTTCTCACATAATAAATGTCCTCTTGTAAGCAGCACCCAACACCACCAAACACAACCATCATCTTATGCAGACCTATAGAAACAAAACATAGGTAATAAAATTATAAAAATTATTATTACTGTAATCATAACTTATATGACTTACATTTCGTAACATTGATATTTTCGTGATTCGTTTTAAGAACGCTTTAATCTTTGGATCACGCATTGCCCGATCGAACGTCATCCAAAATAAGTGTTCTTTACGTAATAATAACAATGCTCGATTATCTTTCCGTCTGCGAATTGTTCTTGGTAGAGAATAAACTGAGGAAGGACGAAGAGACACAGATAATGATGTAGGAAGTGTTAATGAGGAGGGGATTGGAACTCCAGCTAATATATAAAGTTGCCTACGTATTGGACCAACTAAAACATGTTTCACCTAGAATATACAAATATGGGTTAATAAGAAACTAAAATGTACAAATACAATGATATATATATATATATAAATTCAAGAATGGCAAAATTAACTTAAATGTGCATTTCATTAAAAGATGAGTTACCTTCCACCAGTGTTTCCTGTACTGAAATATAAGGAGTACTAACACACATGTTAGACTAAGAAATAGCTAACGGATGGAAGCGTTGTCAATATGCGCTTCTAACTTCTCATTGATATTCATGTAATACGGTTTAAAGTAATTTTCACTTGTTAGATTTTCTTCACAAACAAATATCAGTTAGAAAGATAATAATCTCAAGGTCCCGGATTCCATCCCTGGTAGAGTTGTGAGTGTATACATTGCTGAAAAGTTCCAAAATAGGACGAAGTTCCATGGTTTTCAATAGTCTCTTTAACTGATGTTGATTCATAATGAAAGTCTAATAACAGAAATTAATTCGAATCCCCACATATCCCAGACAACTTATGTGGTTACTACTACTAATAACACATTAACCTTAAGTAATTTAAACAAACTATCAATATTCACCACCAGAAAACTTTTTTGCCTAACAGTAGCCTGCTTCCGCGAGGCGTTTGGAGTAAACACAGGAGTCAGACAAGGGTGCTTATTATCATCAATTATATTCCTAGTTTTGGTGGAGTAGATTATGCGTCAGACAGTGGGAAACGAGAAGACAGGGATATCCTGGACCGACGTAAAGAAGACCTGGATTTCCCAGATGATCTATGTTTGATGTCACACAAAATTGAAGACTTACAAGCGAAAACCGACAAACTGGTCGAACAAGCAGCTGGCGAAGACAGAACTCCAAGTGAACATAGACAAAACGAAGGCTATGAAAATAATCAACCACCACCACCAACAACAACAACAACACCAGAAACATCCAGCGCCAACCACCATCAACGGGAGGGATTTGAAAGAGGCCTACTTCATTCACTTATCTTATCTAGGGAGCATTGTCTCAACTACAGACAGTCGGAACGGACGAGGATGTCAAATCGAGCGAGAATCGGGTGGTGGGCGAGAAACACATTCATCAACCAACCTGAAACCAATCTGGAAATCTTCGTCACTCAGCCAGGATCAACAACAAAATTCGGTAGGATTTTCAATACAATCGCCAAGTCGGTCAGTTCTTCTATACGGATCAGATCAGAAACTTGGCGGGCGGGTCACAAAGAATATTTCCAACAGCCTGTTGTAGACTAACCTTTATCAACAACTGTCTTCGCTGGATCTATACTCAAGATCAGATGGCCGGGTCGGAAAGAATCACCAACAAGAAACTATGGGAACAAACAAACAAAACAAGAACCAATAGCCAACCAACAAATATGCAGGAGAAAGTGGATCGAGATGGATTGGACACTCGCTGAGGAGACCGCTGGCTGACATTGCGCGCGCGTCAGGCCATTCCTCGAGTGGAACCTGATAGAATGGGAAGTGGCGAGTGGGACGTCAGTGCAAGGGTGAGTGTCACGGAGGAGATCGTGTGAAGAGGAGTTGAAACAATATAGACTAACCTGGATGCAGGTGAAAAGTACAGCAGTGGAGACGTGCAGTTGAAGCCCGATGTTCCACTAGGAACCCAAGGAAACAATAATAATAATAAATAGCCTGCCTTAACCATCATTGGATTAACTAAATTTTCTACCCATTTAAATGCATCGTATTTCGCTCCATTTCACTGGTGTTTTTAGATCATCCAATCACGTCAGTGAGTCACATTCAATATTCGTGCATATTTCAATTCCACTTCGACTTCCCTGTCACCGTCTTTACTGTTGTCATCATCGTACTTTTAAATTCTTTAGACAAAATTTGACTGACTATTTTTTTAAAATATTAACACTAATTCACACTCATTTAGTAATAGTCTTGAGAAGTTTTATAATTCATCCACTTCAACACTACCACCACAACCCCCTCCCCCACCCTAATATACCACTTTAATGATCTTTATTCTTATCATTGACTGTCTATTGACTGTGAAATTTCTAGTACCATTCAATGCTTTTTTTCCGTAGTATAAATACGAATGTTGATATGTATGCACATGATGTGTTTTGTTTTTGACAGTCTGTTATATTTTGGTATGTGTAGATGGATCGATATTTCATTATGACCGACAATATGCTTCTGTCTGTCCACTAACTAAATAAACATGTATGACCTTGCTGTCACATAACATTACAACCAATCATGGTAAGACTGGTTCATGTGTATTAGCCATTTTCATATATACTCTTGCTTTGTACACTTTTAGTTATTCTTGTGTTCACACACATTTCGTACATCTAAGTACCCTTCTACTCACACACTTGTGTGACATTTATTTTCCTTGTCTGGGAAAATACAAGTATCATCGTAAACCTGGTGGTCTTCTGACTTTCCTCTCTTCTGCGTCAGGACTATTAACTACTCGACGAGTACATAACATAATTGGCGACGGGGAAAACTCTAATAGCTCATTCAGCAGCAGTACATAACAACTGTACAGCTTGTAAATGAATTCGCTAAAAAAAAAGAAATATTCCTTCACTAAACACAAAAGAAAAACTGTTTTCCCTTATGGAATTAACAGTTTTATATTTCGAGAAATAATTAAGACGCAAATTTTGCATATTATAATATAAACAAATTGTCTTTAAGAATACACCCACCTACCCACACACCCCCAAAAAAGAGAAATGATGAAAAGAATAAGTCAGTTACCTGAGTTTGATATATCATCCATTTAGATTCTGGGCCTGGAAGACGTCCAAATAAGTCTTGATTTGAAATCTCAGAGATTCTTTCTAAATCTGTTAATTCACTATTATCATAATTATTGTTGTTATTACCACTAGTACTGGGAGCAATGGTAATAACAGTACTGGTAACAGAAGTATTCGTCGTCGTCGTCGTAGTAGTAGTAGTAGAAGCAGTGTCCTCTTCTAATCCAGACAAGTCATTCAATTGACTTGAAGAAATAATATCTGTAGTATTAAAGATATTATTAGGGTGTAAATGTTGTTGCATTAAAACACAAGAGGCTAATTCACTTAATAGTTGCATAAAATCTTGATCTATTTGACTCGGTTTCCAATCACTTTTTAACCATGTGTAATTAGATTTGACAGGTAATTTCGCTGTCTTCCAAGAAGTTAACTAGAGAATATAAAAAGAGGATATAAATTTTAAAAAAAGCAATGAAACAAGCACATATATTATTAATCTACAATACAATAACTTTGAAATAGTAGAGAAGATTTGTAGTTGAAATGGATGATTTTCATTAAACTCTCTTCTCTGATCTGGTTGATTAAATTATGAAGCTTTAGTTGTCCATCTAAGCAACATCTTCAGAGCTTTAATAGAGCTTTAATAATGAATTGAACGTATTCGAATTCTACATGAATGATATAAGTGTATCTCCAGGTCAATGAATATGATCCCTAAGCTTCTCAAATGATCCAAAGCAGTTTGCTTACAAACAGGGTAGAGAAGTACTTTAGATGCTGCTGCTGTATTTCATCACAACATTGTATCCTCCTTAGACAAAGGGGCCAAGTATGTCCGTTGTACGTTTCTTGATCACACATCTGCTTTCGACTCTGTACCTGGAGGCCTTTTGTCAAACAAGCTTAGCCTTAAACAAAATTAGTCCTGGGCTATTAACTGGCTGCAAGCTTACTTCTCCAATAGGATGCAGTACACGGTATATAATGGTGTAGCTTCCTCTCCTTTGCTTACTAAAGCTGGTGTTCCTCAGGGTGCTCTTCTCTCTCCGTTTCCGTTTTCCTTCTTTTTACATGACTTACCTCTTTCAGACGAAATCAATTTCGTTAAATATGCAGATGACCTGACTGTTTCGCTACCCGTTAAGTCTCAGTCAGATTGTTTCAAATTAAATAGCTTCCTGTCGGACATCAGTCAGTGGTCTAAACCAAGTGGCCTCATGTTGAATCTCTCAAAATGCCAGACTATTGACTTCTCCTTTAGGCATAAACCAGATCTACAAACACCAGTAAGCACTTATGAAGCCTGTAGCATTGAGGGGACTAAAACTGAAACCAAGTCTAATGCAAAATACCTCGGTCTAGTTCTATCTTCCGATCTTACTTGGTCATCTCATAGCCTAACGATTTCTAAGAAAGTGTTTCGTCTAACCTACTACATTAAGAAACTTAGACTAACTGGAGTCACTCAACCTCTGCTTTCACAATTTGTCAACTCTCGTATCTTACCTATTCTACTTTACTGCTCCCCGTTAGTCTTTCCTGGGCTACTGAAAATGGACTATACCATCTTTTCGCTTCCCCCCCCCCGCCGCCGGCTTCTATTTTTCTCTTGACTCTCTTAAGAGATAATTCTTCCTGATCTTCTGAGTTCTGCTCCCTGTATTACATCATCAACTTCTCATCTGACCTCATGTGCACCGAAATTTTAAAATTTTGATCTTCTCTTATCTAATTACGTAACTATTGATAATTGTCTTTTGTTACCACCCCAACAACACAAATGTTAATTAATTTCTTTTGAAGAAACTTCTCTCTACCGAGATATATATATATATATATTTATGTCGTCACACTTTAGACACCCTGTAAATCTCAACACCTTATTTTACTATGGCGCTCTGACAGTATGCTTGCTAATGGACAAAAGTTTGTTAAAATTGTACACTTTTTATTTTTATTTAAAAAGCATTCAGGTTGTACGCAGCTGATGAGAACCAACGAAATAAAATGGATCCAGATTATTCTGCGCCAATGTTTCTTTTTTTGTTTTTCATAGATATTTTAGGCATTATTAGGTATATGTTGTACGAAATTGTGAGATGGAAATTAAAGGATACCGGCTATTCAAACAGTACTTAAATTCAGAAGAAAATCGGGTCCCAATGGCTCAATGGTCTACAAGCTCGCTAGCCTTGTAACCAGAAGGTCCTGGGTTCAAATCCCGGTGGGTGCATACTGATGAACAGTCCCAAACTAGGACGAAACAGCTCTCCAGTACTCCCAGGTTTTCCAGTGGTTCTCTAACTGATGTCAGCTCATGGTGAAATCCTCCATACAATCAAACAAAATCCCTACAAAACCAATACTTGAAAAATATATAACCTAACCAGAAAATTTTTACAATAAACCTGTTGATATCAAAGATGATATTTTATTTTACATCTATACATTTCTAACTACGTCTAGCCAGGAGAGAGAAGTATCTTAAAGTTTAGAAGTTATTGAATTATTTGAGACTGACAAGCAGTGTATAGTATACTGTTCAACAGACACAAGAGCTTGGCAAAGAGCTACGCCTATTTATATAAGTGCTAATGACACTGCTTCATAGATGGACAGATGTTTGAACCCGGTTAGATATGCATCGTGAAGTTACACAAATAACGTGAAACACTTAAATGGTTCGATTTACGACGTCAATTATTTGTCTATCCTGAAACTCGTGTCTGTTCAGAAAATATTGTGGGATCCAATTGGCTGGAAACTATTGGTGATATGGGTGAAATCGTCCTTAAAGTCGCAGATGCATTCATTCTTTGTAATCTCCCATACCATTAAGTTCTCACATCTCTCCACGAAATTATTCTTTCTTCCGTACACTTCTATTGAGTTAGTATTTTTTTCTCCACTATCGTGTACTTTACATGGAGTATGTGACAACTGTTGCACTTCTGTACGAAGTTCTACGTTGAAACTCAAGCAATCAATCAGTTAGTCAGTCAGTCAGTCAAACATAATATATTAAGTTTTTAGACTTATATTTACTTTTAAAACAATTAGTTCCCTTTATGAATTTAGATAGAGCAATAAGAAGACGTAATTTGTCTGAATCGTGTAATGTATTTGCGCAACACATTTCGAACGCAATCTGATCACACACGAACTTGTCATAGGAATATATATGAAATTAATAAAGAGGTAAGAGGTGAGAAAAATAGACTTAGGTCAAGTTAAAAGGACATATTCAAGGTCAAAATAACAATGAAGACCACTAAACCAAATAGCAGAGGTAATAGTACATCTGCTGTGGTATCAAAACAAAATTTAACAAGGAAGATTTAATGTGATGACAAATTGTTTTTGAACGCATAAAGGTGGCTTGAACTTTCTAATTGCTAGGGGTTCCATAAACTTTAGGATACGCCCCAAACACGTTTTATAGATAGGTTTAAAAGATCTGTTAACATCAATTTTATGTCCTGTCTCTATAATATGTTTCGCAATAGAAGAGCTAGGTCTCCTGTTCTCACCGTTAATTGGTTCTGAAGATTCCATTTGTTTCTGGAGCCATTTAGGAATATGCTTTGAAGCCCTTACTTGCAGAGATCGATGAGTCCTCCCTATGTATGTGTATCCAGACGTACATTCAAATTGGTAAATACAGTGGGATGTGACGTCATTTTTCGCATGTTCGAAGGGCTTGGATAGTTCTATGGCTTTACATTCTCTATTATTATGATATTAGCTGCTTAAAGAGTCTTTTTAACAGCAGCGTTCAACCTTTGTCTAGTTATCAAGCTGCTTTGATGTCCCATATAGGGTAGCTTGATGTACAGGTCTTTCTTAGGGGCGAGTTGGAGAGTGGGTCTTGGTGTTCTGACTACTTTATATCTCCTGATGAACTTGTCTGGATAATTGTTATCAACCAGAGTTTGTGTCAATTTTCTTTCTCTTCATCAAGCGTGTCTTCAGTGCATATTCGTTGGATTCTACTGAAGAGGCACCTTACTAAGGCTCTTTTGTAGCGAATAGGGCAGAGACTGTGGTAATTAAGATACTGTCCTGTCCAGGTAGGTTTTCAATAAATAGATCTTTTTATTGACCCATCAAGCCGTCGACTAAGCAATATGTCTAGGAAAGATAAACAATTATCTTCCTCTTCTACAGATGTAAGCGATATGCTATTCTGAACTTCATTCATTCGATTTAAAATTGAGGTGGCAGAACAAGCCACCTTTATGCGTTCAAAAACAATTTGTCATCACATTAAACCTTCCTTGTTAAATTTTGTTTTGATACTATAGCAGATGTACTATTACCTCTGCTAATTGGTTTAGTGGTCTTCATTGTTATCTTGACCTTGAATATATCCTTTTAACTTGACCTAGGTCTATTTTCTCACCTCTTACCTCTTTATTAATTTCATATATATTCCTATGACAAGTTCGTGTGTGATCAGATTGTGTTCGAAATGTGTTGCGCAAATACATTACACGATTCAGACAAACTACGTCTTCTTATTGCTTTATATTTACTTGTTATAAAAGTCAATTTGAAAAGGACACAGAAGATTAAAAGAACCAATGCAAACTATAATGTAACAGTAGAAGACGAGAGATTTGTTTTAATGTTTAATGCAATTTCGTATCTCTATATATAGCGAAAGTATGTACACCTTATCTTCAACGCACCGGATCTTCTGTGTTGTGCTACTTTCTGGCCTTCATATTGTATTTCTTTCACGTCTCCCGTGTATTTCCGCAAAGCTGTATCATTTGCTTTCTCTGACATCAAATCTATCTTCCTGTTATTTGATGTTTTTATGCCGATGAACGTCCCTTTATATACTACTGATAAATCTTATCAGTAGCACACACCACCACAATAATACGGTGGGTGCATACTGCTGATGATTCCCAAACTGGGATCAAACAGCAGCTTTCCAGTACTCCCTGGTTTTCAATGGTTCCCTAACTGATATCAATCCGTGATCAACTCGTAAATACAGTATAGCATGAAATTAATTTGACAATATTTTAAATTTACCGTGATCACACTAATAAGACATTGATATTGTGTTGATAAATAATAACTTACCGTTCTATACGCTTCAGTTTCTGGATCTGCTACACCAGCATTTCTTAACTGATTAACAAAATGTTTAGCCAACGGTGAATATATTAGAATACTTTCTTGTGATGGTGATAATGAATTCTAAAATAAATGAAAGGGACAAGTATTAATCATAACAGCATTATTATTATTATTACTTTCAATGTAGATTTCGTCACGAAACAACATCAGTTAGGCAGATCATTGAAAACCAAAAAAAGAACTGGAGAGCCGTTTCGTCCTATTTCTGGACTTTTCAACAGTTTGCATCCAAGACAACTGCCTAGTGCTCCCTGGTCCTCAATAATCTCTCTCTCTCTCTCTGGTTTCCTGACTAAACCTAACAAGTGAAATAAAAATTAATCTAAATCCCACAACTCCCATAATTTGAATATCAATTTTCATCTCAGTAATGGCCACTGGATGATCGATGTCCTGAAGCTTCAGTGAGAAGTCGTGACCACCATCAGTGGAGAATCTAGCGTATCAAAGTGGAGTAGATGCTCCTTGAAGGCATTGGTGAGGATAACACTATATCACAAGTTGACGAAGTTAGAATACATGGGTTATTGAATTCCTGCCCATGTAACTGAATGGTCAGTGGGTTTGGTTTTATGATTTGAATTTCCCAGATGCTGTCGTCTGTGAGGTCATAGCTGATGTAGAGTCCTAAAATAAGACAAAACAGTTATTCAGTGCTTCCTGGTTTTCAATGATCTCTCTAATCGGTGTTGCTTCGTGACGAAATCTAACAAGCGAAATTCAGTTGTTTATTCATCTAAAATGTAAGCAATTTATAAATAACTAGCATCTTTTTACGATAATGTGAAGTTTATATACGAAGTACACATACACTAACACATGAGAATGTATAGAATACAGTGTACATACATTCGTGATATATCACCACATAATAAAATGATATCCAAAGATTAAACAGAGAAGTAAGGAGAATAACAATAAATAGCACAGAAATATATCACCAATATATGATATAAATTAAAACCAAATAATTCTAACCCTAAGCTGAAAGCTTTATACTAAATATGGAGGAGAATATCCAGTTGTCTAGATAAGTAGGATGAAATCTAAGTACTTGACTACAAAGTTGAAATCTGTTGAACCACAGCTTCACTAAATATAGTCTAAGCCACGTAAGAAGGTGTAGACTTCCTAGTTGGGGTCCTCGGGACGGTAAAAATCAAAGGTTGGAAACAATTGGTAACATGGCTCAAAATCGTTCTCAGTGGCACAGATGCATCCACTCCTTGTGACTTATGATTTCCAATGAAACTGTTTGTTCTTCGTTATTACTATTCCTTTGTCTCACACCTCTGTTTACTGTCTCTATTATGAATTTCTTCTGTTGCTTTGTGTGCTACATGGAGTGTGGAGACTTGAACTGTCGCACATTGGTGCAAAGTTCTGTATCGAAAATAGACAGACAGCCCTGTTTAAAATATATGAAGTGGAGAAAATGTTTACACAGTGTACAGAATTCTCAGTGGAATTTATTGCACAATACTTCCTTCTCATCTAGGATAACCAAGTAAAAAAGCGACCTATAGTATATCATGTGATGCAGTGCTGTTCGCTCTGAAGCACAGACTGATAATCTCTTATGATATCTTTTTTCTTCGTCTTTGAGAAATGTGCACAGGTATTTTGAAAGTCAATTAAAAGTCTGCGTGAGTAAAGTTTGTGACTCAAGGATATAATTGTAAATGGTTAAAACAACACGAAGTAGACAAAAATTCGATTCATTGTGTTGGATGGAAATTCAGATAGCTCAGTGTTTTAAGTAAGCTGACAACTAACTACAAAGATGATTAATGTGAACGGTCTCTTTGGCAATAGAAAACCTTACCAAGAAATATACATCCATATATACACATATAACTGAAATTCACTCACACAACCACCAGTTGAATCCTGTGGCACTACGGGAATGCGGTTGCGTAGATCACTCCATAATTTAGCCCATTTTCTTAACGTTTTAAACCGTGATTGAAGTGAACAGGCAGAACGACCAGGAAAATACGGCAGGATACTGTTGAAAATTTCTATTGGAATATTTACAGGAGAAAAACAGCAAAAATTTATGACAATTAAACTAAACTATTTATAAGTTTAAATAGAAAATTACTTAGATGAAATATGGAAACTTATGTTATTGATACCACTGCTAAACCTGAAAACAAATTGAACGAGTTTACACAATACCTCTCTATTTAAGATATGCCCTTTCACAAATATGTAGGAGAAAATAGAGATAGACTTGGCACACACTGAGGAGACAATCGAATGAAATCGCACACCAAGCATACCCTAGAGTGGAACCTGAATGGGAGACAACGAGTGCGTCTTCCAAGGGCGACATGGAGGAGATTGTGCAAGAAGAGAATGAGAGACTATGTGCGATTGTAGGCTCAGTTAAAAGGAATAGCAGAAAAAAGAGCAAAGTGGTGACGTGCTGTTGAAGCTGTATTTTCTGCTAGGAACCCAACGGAACAAAAATACTAATTATTCCACTTCTGATAAGTTTTTTAACAGATCTATATCAGTATACTACTAAATAACATTATACACCTCCTTTTGACTTCCACATCACACAACAACAAAATACGAAAGAATTGTGGAGTAAAAACACTCATATTGAACCAGCGGTGAGATATATTTTGATCATTAGCAATTAAAAAGGACTAATCTCAATCTTACACTTCTGCTGCATTACAATTAGTCAAAGTAACCATTTTAAACAGCCAAACTTCGTTGCTGTTCAGCCTCGTTTCTTCTTTTAGACAGCTTTCTAAACTTCATTAGGACTCACAAGAACAATCAATATATACTTAATATTCATGTTGTTGAATAACTGAAACATAACTGTTGGTCAGTTATGGTCAGTCAGTGCAATGCCATGGAAGACAAAAGAAAGTATTATGAAGCCATGGCAAGTGAAGCAGAACAAGCCGCAGGTAAAGAAGACCTCGCCACACTCTACCAAACAACTAGGCTCCTATCGGGGAAAAGTTCAAAACAAATTAAGCCAGTGAAGGATGACAGTGGAAAGTCAATCACCAAAGAGGTGGGGCAAAGGAAACACTGGGCTGAACAATTCAAAAGACTTCTAAATCGACCATCACTTACAACGCGCCCAATAAAACCAACAGAGGAAGCAGAAATACCAGTGGATACCAAACCTCTGACAACAGCTGAAATCCTGAAGCCCATAAAAAAGAACAACTGGAAAAGAAACGGGACCAGAAGTAGTCCCAGCAGAATCATTGGAAATGGACTCAGAGACAATAGCGGACTTGATGACACCACTAATAAAGAAGGTATGGAAAGAGGGCAAGGTACCTGTGGATTGGAAGGACTACTTATTCAAACTGTCAAGGAAGGGAGACTTAAGTCAATGCAAAAACTGGCACGGAATTATGCTCCTGTCCATCTAAAGCAAAATACTAAGCCGCATCATACTGGAGAGAATCAAACACGCCAACCTGGATGACAAACTTCGACCGGAACAAGCTGGATTCAGGAGAAACAAGTCATGTATTGATCAAATCGCCACTCTACGGATCATCATTGAACAGAGCTTGGAATGGCAGTCACCTCTCTACTTCAACTTCATTGACTTTGAAAAGACCTTCGACAGAGTTGATCGTGAGGTGACTTGGCAACTACTTGACTACTACGGTGTGCCACCAACAATTATACACCTCATCCTACAGCTGTACGATAATGCTAGATGCCAAGTAATCCACAACGGGAAACTCACGGAATTCTTCGAAGTGAAAACGGGAGTAAGACAAGCTGGCTTCCTACTACCTCCAATGATTTTCCTGATTTTCGGAGGTAGACTGGATAATGCGACAGACAGCGGGCAGCGAGGAGACAGGTATAAAATGGACCCACACAAAAAACTTGGAGGATATGGACTTTGCCGATGATATATGTCTGATTTCCCACAAACTAGAAGATATGCAAGTGAAAAAGCAACAAGTTGGCAGAAAAAGCATCCAGAGAAGATAGGACTTTAGGCGAACATAGATAAGACAGATGTGACGAAGATTCCTGGCCAACGCCAACAGCAGCAACAAAAACAACAGACAACAATCAGCATAAATGGGAGAAACCCGAAAGAAACAACCTCCTTTACCTACCGAACTGGGAATCATCCTCTCAACTACAGGCGGACAGAACTGATGAGGATATCGAAGCAAGGAACGGGAAAGCAAGGAAAGCTTTCATTACTCTCAAGTCTGTGTGGAGGTCAACACAGCACTACTCAGCATCAAAAATAAGATCCGGATTTTCAACTCCAATGTGAGGTCAGTGCTACTTAATATACGGATCAGAGACTTGGCGCGTCATCAAGGGCACTTCCAACAAACTACAGACTTTCATCAACAGCTGTCTTCGCTCAATACTAAAGATCAGATGGCTGACCAGAAAAGATCAGCAACAGGGATCTCTGGGAGCTAACCAACCAACCAGGAACCGATTGCGCAGCAAATAAGCAGGAAGAAATGGAGGTGAATTCGCCATACTCTGAGAAAACCATTAAGTGACATCACACGCCAGGCTATCGCTCGAGTGGAAGCCGAATGAGAAGTGGCGAGTTTGTCGTCAGTGCGAAGGAGACATTGAGGAGGTAATGTGAAGAGAAGAATGAGAGTGTGTGGGCAGACGTGGAGCCAGGTGAAAAGGTTGGCAGAGAAGCGAACGCAATGGAAACGCGCGACTGAAGCCCTACGTTCCTCTAGGAATTAAAGGAAATAATAATATATAATAATAACAATAATATTAAGTTCTGAGTTCAAGAATTGTGATATACATTCTTTTTATAGGTTATGATGCCAATAACTTGTACAATAAACAGTTTAATTGGTACTAGCAGTACTTATTACCTAACTTTTAAACAACAAAAAGAAAGATTTACAACAGCAGATTTTAACAGAAAATCGATAATCTAGGTATGCTGCGAAATTTCATTAACTTTTTAAAACTGATTGATTTTCAAAGGATATTCTAGATATTCTACTTCCTCAAAAAGTATCTAAACGACAAAGTGCATCAGTGTTGAGTGACTATGGAGTGCAGAGAATATAGCTTCTTGAATTCGACCACCACACACTACCTTTTAGAACTTATGTCCATACAAAGACTTCATTGCCTGTTACCGACCCACATGGGTTAACTTGGAATATATAATTCTAGAGATTAACCTTTTCAACCCCCTCCGCAGAGTATGCCTGGCTTACTGATGGTTAATGGGAAACATCTTGTGGTGGTGTGATATAGACAATGTGTGCTGGAGGAATATTATTTTCACATATTCCCTCAGTTTAATTCGGCATTAGCAACAGAATACTATGTATAGGAATTAAAGGAAACAATAATAATAACTGTTAGTTTGTTAAACTCTTCTGAAAAGAGGTTTTATCAAAACTATGTTTTAACTCTCTATTAATTACTTCTCCTTACAAACCTAACATTATTCACTGCTATCACGAAGGCTGTTCCATTGGTAATCTTCACTTTAATTAAAGTCAATCACACCATCTTTGAGTGTTTACTAGTCGGAATGATAACAACTAGCCTAGGTGGAGAATTTCCTATGGCATTACTTTTATTATAGTGGATAAGATAGATGATCATGCTCTGACAAAATATACTTTGACGTTTGTGAAATTCAGCATGTGAACGAACTGATGACCATACTAGATGATTATATATTTACTCGGGTAGATGAAGAAACTGGCTAGCTTAGTAAGAGATTCAGGAAAGGAGAGAACATTCGTAAATATAAGACTGCATTATGGATAGGATTTTATTTTGATAAATCACACAGTGTTATACAGTAATATTAACTGATAACGTTTCGAGGACAAACTATTGCTCATAATCTTATATCAACGTAAATATATGACTAGACTTTTCTACTGACCTATCAAAACGGATACAGGCGACCAAATTGTTGAAAATTCAGGTTTTACAATTTTCTGCAAACAATCATAATAATTCTGTGAATTTGTACACCTTCGTTAGCTACACATAACTAAGACAACTGCCGTCAAAAACTTTCAATATCGCTTAAGTGTGTAGAAAACCATTCGCTGAGAACTTTCGCTTTTTGTAGCCTTTACTTTCTGGGTCAGATTAGATTTCCATTTATTTTTTGTTTACGTTCCGAATAAAATATAAGGTTTCAAGCTTAGAGCTTTGATAATTTTTATTTTTATGGTTGAAGTTGCTAGCCTCACGTCCAACCTTCCTTCTTTCTCCGGTCTTACTACCGGCTTAGCGAGGTTTAGGAGTATAGGACCCCGGACCACACGCCTGGTTTGGCAAGTGTTCTACCAGTGAACCACCGACGCCACGGAAACAATAGTTTTCTTCTACTCCACTTCTATTAAAATAAACGATCTCCCCATAAATTTATTTTTTTTATATATTTTGATTACAGCTTGATTCCACACCGTATTTTTGGTACAAGTATGGAATTTTCAGCATGGATATAGGTAGCCCAAATTTTGCAAGCCGACCATAGATATCAGGTGTGCGTCGGCAGAGGATCGAACCTCAGACCATGTGCATGGTCGGCGAGAGTCCTAACCACTGTGCCACCGACGCATTGATTAACTATCCAAATAATATAAACACTTGTACGATGGCTTTGGAGTTATTAATACCATCTTCGTTATTATCCACTAAATGATACACTTGAATTCCAATTCTACAAACTAAAAAGGCATTAAATGTCTACGCTGAGAATTTCTTATATGTAGTTATAAAGCTTTTTGAAAAACTACGCAAAATATGATTGAACTGCTGTCGGATTATCATCAGATAAAGAATATTTAAATTAACAAGGTTAGTAGTTAAATATACTTACGCAGGGTTGGACATGTGTTCCAAGATCCTATAGGGATATATGGTCCGTAATTAAGAACAAGATTATATAATTTATGGTCTTCATAACATGTCCAGGGCTGGAATTGTTCACACAGTTCTAGGTATCTTTTTCTGCAAGATGATGCACTTCGACCTGGTACAGCAGTAGTAACCAAAGCCCAAGAGCCGACTCCAGTACCTCCACCATGCCCAATACGCCCACCAGCAGTTCCATACCGTTGAACAGCCATCAAAAGTTGTAAATCTTCTTGAAGGGAAAATGGACCAGATGAAATGTAAACTTGATTTTTGATTTGTGAGTTATCCGAGATATCTCTATCCACAACATCTAGTAGCTTAGGAACAATATTCTGAAACGCTGCACAAATCGCAGGCGCTCTTGAACGACATTCGTTAGTTGATCGAGTTGGATGATAAGCAGAAACAATATCCCAATCCATTATACCAGGGGGATAAGAATTAAGCAGATTTTTCAAGATATCCATTAGTGCAGTATCTTCTGAAGTGGACCATGAGCGGTACTTAAAAAAAAAATTCAACATGAGAGATTTATCTGAGAAATACAAGTATACTGGAATGAAAAGTAAGGTGTATATTGCACTTAAAGTGACTTATATACATGTTCCTCGTTAGAATTGTATTTTATTCGGCTTTCCTACTGTGATGTGCGCTACTCACAAGATTGATAAGTAGTGTGTAAATGCAGATACAAATATGTATATTAGCGTCAAGAATATCGAATAGCGGGGAGACGGACTTAATGAACGATACTTGAGTAACAATATGGAAAACACAACAGGCATACAAAGCCGGACCATACCGAAAATATATGCACATCGTACTTCTACGTATTTTGCCTATATCTGGGTATCGAGTTGTAAATAAATAACTCGGTTACCAATTCTCTTATCTTTTGCCATCTTACACTACAACTATTCAGCCATTGAACAGTAATCAGTGTGTAGAACACTTCATTCAACAAGTACATTTAACATTATTATTTTTATTGTATCCTTTAGTTCCTAGAGGAACATAGGGCTTCAGCTGCGCACCTCCATTGCCTTCTGTTTCCTGCCAACTTTTTCACCCCGCTCCAGGTCTCTCCACATGCTTTCATCTCCTCCTTGCATGACCTCTTTCAAGTCACCCTTGGACGACATTTAACATTACATGTAGGTAATAATCAACAAAATTTATTTTACAGATGAGCATAATTACCAGAGTAAAATTAGGATTTAGCACAGTTTGCCAACGTTGAATGCATGCAAATGGTGTACGGTTGGTATTTAAAGCTTTGCATATCTCATCCCAACGACCATATTCACCATACTCTTTTACAAGCTCAGTCAATCTTTTATCTTCTTCATCTGGCCATTTCGAACGATTGATATTAGGTTGTAAACGGTGAATCCAAAGTAGTCGAGCATTCACATCACTTACAGAAGTTTTACCCTACAATCAGAATTAATAAGATATTTTTTTTAATATATAATCAATTATATTTAAATCTGTTTCATCATGACAAAGTTTATATTTTATTTATTTTTTTTTATTCCTTGCATCCCAATTGGAACACAGGGTTTCAAGTTTTAGAGTTGTTCTTATCACTAATTGGTAGAGGTTGAAATTCACGGGCCATTGGATCCGCCCCCCCCCCAGTGGCTGAATGATCATCTATGAGTTTGCCTTATAACCCGAAGGTTTTGGGTTCGAACCCCCGCGTGCGCACGAATGAAGTCCTACTAAACTAGGACGACCAAGCCGTCCAGTACTCTCTGGTTTTCCAATGGTTCTTTGAATGATGTCAACCTGTGATAAAACTTGTAACCAAACAAGTCCCTGCAGACCAACACTTGATAATACATAACTGTTTATTTTGTAATCTGAAGTACTATTTTCATCCCCGGAAAAGAAATGGTTACCTTATCAGATGACATTGAAGGTATATCTAGCTAAGGTTATACTAAAAAATAAAAAGTATATTGATGCTTACAAATATAACACGGAAATCATGAACAAATTCATGATATCTTTCAATAGTAGGTAAGTGGTTACGCTGGTTGGATCTAGGCACACAGATGTGAAGCCTTTACAAATCTAGCCACAATTCTAACTAGCAGATATAGTTTACTAAGATAAATCCATGCAAATGAGAATTAGCCATAGAATAACCATAAGCTATTACTACTTTATAAAACAGTTGTGATTCCAGGATTACTTATCCTATTCGATCAGACTAATGCTTAAAACACATGGAGATAAGTAAAATCAAAAATAGGCCAAGGTCTGTATTAACCCCACTTGATTGTCACCAGGGTCATGCCACCATAATAATTCCAGTCGGTCTCCACAATTTCACCAGTTTGAAAGCTAACTACCTCGTATGACTAATTTATCACGAACATTGGACAATCTGTAAAGTTGTGAGATTATTTATAAGTAAATGAATATAGATATAGAATGTTGATATAAGGAAAACTTATTGATATCTGATGATTATTACATTTCAACTATAATGTTGTATATAAGTAAAAGATGATAATTGGAAGCCAACTAAGAACTTGCCTCCATATTTGATATCTCACTCCAGTCAGATGGTCGAATAATACTATCAGCTGATGAAAGCAAATCATACCAATTTTTAGAAGACTGTCCTTGGAAACTATCTGTATGAAAATTATACACTCTTTTGCTTTGTAAAATATCTTCATCAGAATCAGTTAATGCCTTGTTGGCTATACGTAAAACTAAGCTTTTTGGAGGTGTTGCAGATATACGGTGTATTTGATAGAGTTTTGATTTACAAGCCTTTAACTCTGAAAGAAGACAGTTATGTGATTCTGCAGATGAAGATGAATCTTCAGTACAAGTTTCTTCTGATCGTGATCGACTTCTGGACTTCGCAATCTTGCTTAGTAAAGTGCGTTCTTTTTCTTCTAAAGCTTGGATTTGACGATTTCGAGCACAAGTAGCAACTGCTTTGATCAAACATTCTAGCTCCTTTTTCAACCCTTGAATGAACGAATTGGAGAAATCAATGCCGAAATAAAATTTGTAATTATCCAGACTGATATTAACAACTTAAAACTAAAAAGCAGACAGTATATAAATCTTTTTTTATAATTAAGTCATTTCTTTTCAGGTTGGTGAAAATGTTGAATGTTCACTTTGTTGTATTGCGACTGTGTTAATAGATTCATCAAAGTAATAAGAAATTGGGATTTATGAATCCAAGACTTTGCATGATAATTCAGTCAAAATTACTCTTCACAGAATACTATGCGTTGCCAAGTGAATGAAAAAGATAAGGATAATACACATTTGAAGAATGTTGCATTTGTGTACACGTAATGAAATTCTTGTCATCTGTTGACAGTGCTAGGTATTGGGATAAGGGTGCTGGGAACAGGTTAATGGTAGACAAAACTGAACATCTTATTATGGGTGTTTATCAAGAAAGCAACATACTTAGCCAGTTGCTTGAGATTTCAGTCCTTACATCACATGTCCCCAAGATGCCTTAGTAGTGTGCTCAGATCACACTGAACTTTGTTTAACACATAACTTATACTCTATTGAATGGCTGAATACATTCATACCAAGCTCAACTAGCCTGTCATCCAACACCCACCCGAATGTGATGTAGTCATATGTGCTCCATCCGTAGCTGAGGTTACAAAGGCTATATCTACTCTCAAACGAGGCAAAGCAGCAGACCACGATGGAATAACTCCAAATGTGTTTAAGGAAAGTTGTAACAAATGGCTGTTTGGATTAACTATGGTATTAGGTAATACCTAGGAATCAAAAGTAGCTCCAATACACTGGTGTAAATCATAGATTATCCCAGTTTTTAATCATAGGGGGATAAACTTGACTAATATATTATCTCATATTCTAGGTTCAAACCAAGCGCATACCTAATGGGGCTCAGCAGAAACAAACCGGAGAAAACTAGGCATGCTGTGGACCAGGAAGATGATGTATTGATCATTTCTTCACCCTTCAACAGATTCTAGGACAGGCATACTTACTGACATTCAACAATTGCTATATTTCTTGACCTGAAAGCGAAATTAGACTCAATTGACTGTAAGGTGCTGTGGTAATGTTTAGCCGTGGAGCGAAAGCCGAGGAAATATATCTCAGTAATCATGGCGCTCAACATTAACTCTTGCAGCAATGTAAGCGCTTATGGAAGCTGTCATTAAAAGTTATGACAACCAGTGGTGTTTATCTGGGAAACACAACGTCCCCATTTTTATCTAATTTCATCATAGATGTACTAATAGAATTGACCCTAACTTTAGCAACTTAGGGATTAACCTTTCACCAGGGAACAGTCTTGTAGACTTAGAGTATGTGGATAATACTGTCCTCCTAGGTGAAGACTCTGTTAAAATGTAGTCTTCTGAGCACCCTAATCAGTAATCTTCGAATGTTTGGCATTCGATTAGCTCCTGTCAAATGTAAGATGATAATGCAAGACTGAACTGGACCGACTTTTAGATTAAAGATAGGTAGTGAATTGACAGCGTTAACCATTTCACTTATTTGGGAAGTTCCACCAGCCCCAATGGACTGATTGCTGATGAAATCTCAGAATGGATACAAAAGGTTCATATGGCATTTTCCAACTGACATCATCTCTCAAGTACACGTGATACCCAGGTGTCGATTAAAGGAGTTGTGTATTGTGCAGTGGTTTACTTCGTCCTCCTTTATGGCTATGAGACACAGTTAGTGGAAGTGGAAGATATGAAAAGGTCAGCTGTCTTTGATCACAAATGTTTGCGTTCTCTCTTATATTAGTTAGTATACCATGAAGAGTATTATTGAGGTCAGGCGTAAAGTGTTAGGTAAGGAAGGAAAGTCAATTGATAAGATTGTGGAGCTACACCGAATGAAGGGGCTAGGAGACGTGTTACATTTGCTTAGCCATCGCCTTTCATGACGAGTAATGTTAGCTAGCATTGGGTTAGGTTGGAAAGCAGTCAGGGATGATCAAACCGAAACCTAGGATCAATCCACGAAGTATTTGACAGGCGGCTTGAATTAAGTAGGGAGGTGCACGCTACCTGGTTGGGGTCCTCGAGATGTTAAGAACCAATGGCTGAAGACTATTGGTAATGTGGCTCAAAATCTTTCAGTGGTACATGTGCATTCACTTTTTATGACCTCCTATATCCATTAAACTGCCATGTTTTTCCATGTTACTCTCCTTTCTTCTTTACATTTCTGGTTATCATGTTTCTTCTGAGCTTCTTTTTTCTCTTTTGTTTTAGTGTGCTGCATGGAGTCTGGTGACTTGAAATGGTGCACTTCTGTGCTAAATCCCTTGTTGAAGTCAATCAGTTCAATACATTCATAAATGACGCAACGCAAAAACAAAGCACTTTTAAACATCACTAAGCAACATGTTTATAGATACAAGCCCGTGATTCATATAAAATAAAAGACTCCAGGTTGGGTAATAACTAAATAGACGGTAAGTGACTTTACCGTATGCTAAAATTGAACATATGAATGTATCTATGGTCTATATATTTGAAGAATGTGAAAACTATGTTTTGACTGATCCACATGTACAAATAAAAATCTACTGACTTGACGTTTAATGTGCATGAGGGTCAGAAGTCTGGCTTACTGGTTACACAAATATTAGGTCACAATGCCATCTGCTGACTTAATAAGTACTGGTAGTCTGTTGTCACCATAAAGAAATAGGCTCATTGACTTAGGCTTCCAACATTCGAACTGTCAACCTCAAGTTCGAATCCCCCCGCACCTAAATAGGGACACCGAGGTTTATCATTATCGTATCACTACATTATCATGTGACCCCAGTGAAAGGTATTTACAAAGATTGGTTTAATGAGGTAAAACCATTAAGTGTGAAACTTTTAAGCTGCACAGACTGAAGTTTTCACGTATATTAAATAATAAACCACTAAAAATACGATGAAACCAGAAGTTCCTGGGTTCGAATCCCGGTGGGTGCATACTGATGAAGAGTCCCAAACTAGGACGAAACAGCTGTCCAGTAATCCCAGGTTTTCCAATGGTTCCCTAACTAATGTCAGCTCATGATGAAATCCTGAAACCAATCGAATCCATACAAACCAACACTTGAAACCAAGTTATATCTTAACCATAGCCGAAAAACTGACTAACCATGAGCTATCGGAATGATAATTTACAATACAATTTAACGGGATATTATGTATATATATATGAACGTTTCGAGGAGTATGAAATTGAAGTACTTACACTTTTTTCCGCATGTAGCCCGTATATCACTTAAGTTCCATTCTTTTCTTTGAGTTCTGATAACTGTATCTGCGTTACAGGGAGGTGACTAAAATCTACTGCTGAAGTATGTAAGAAATTTACCTCTCCATCAGAAAGCTTCAAGAAAGGTTTGCGTATCAGCCGATCCAGGCAAGTAGAAACCACACGGTCACCAGATAAGTCTTTCTAAAGTAATTAGGAAAAAACCTTTTACTTCTGTGTAATAAAACCCACTGAGTTATGAATGTTATGCAAATATTTATGTGATTATGAAATAACTCCATTGTGACATGAATTTTTATCTAAACTTGATGTTCATTGATGGCCAATCGAATTTTCTAAGCTAAAGAAATCGCGTTTTCCCAAAAGCAGTTTTTTCCGTTAATTTAGTTTCTATCATTTTATAAACAATAAAAATACATACAACTACCATCCTGTACGATTATAATATTGAAAAAGGTTTCCTTACGAGATTTTACTCCTAATTAGTCAAAATCGTGAAACTAAGTTACGTAGTTGAGCTAATTTTTTTTGTCATAACCCCAAACTACACTAACCCTTTTTAAAAATGAAATGGTCCAGACCAAGTGAAGTGCAACTAATCAAACACAAAACATAAAATAGCAAGGAAACGAAAAGAGCGTTAGCGAAACAAATGTGGTTTATAAGTTAAGCGCCTCAATTTCGAAGTGAACCACACTATATTGCTACGCAAGTATGAAATTTCTTTTTAATCTTTCAAACTAACTGCCAAAGAAAAAGTACCTATATACCACGACGGTAAATAGTTGTGTATCTTTCACAGCAGACACCCTCACCATATGCATAGAAAAGCCAGAGCAATGTGTTCGAAACATACTAGTCCAACCTCAACATTTACCATGGATCTATTTCAGCTTCACCCACCTACTTCCCGCTTTTTTGTTTTCCCATCCCATTAATTTTTCCCCTTTCTTCAGTTATAGAAAAACCATTATTTCAATTTGCTTCTATGCTCATCCCATTTACACCTGTGTTCATCAAAAACCATTTTTTTAATCTTAAGCAATTTCCTTCCTGAGACCTTCGTAGTCCATATTCATACCTTCGAACTTTCATATCAAGTTGAAAATTATTATCACCTTTAATCTTCTTCTTTATAATGTGGAATTTAATAATAATTGTAGCTATGTAAACTTATGTATATGAATGCAATTTACAGCTCTTGAAGATGAAATCGCTGAAAATATATCTTTGCTGAACTCTTTGTTCTTTTCTCTCCAGTAGTCATGCAGCCGAACTGTTTTAAAATTTATTTCACGCAATTATTTCAGAAACTTTATCTGTGACGAAATATATCACATCCGCAAATATAACCAAGGCAAAACAGAAGCTACAACCCAAAAATCACCTTAATGTACAAGAAATGAGTGGAAATCATGCATCCTCTGATCGTCCGTAAAACTGGAATAAATCAGTTCCCAAAAATTGTAAATACACACATTGATTAAAATAGTAAGTGGCGTTAAGATCGATTTGCGAAGACGAACCATTCAGAGGTCTGTTTTTCTAATACTTATAAAACAGCACAGACATTATACTGCTCCCCAATAACAAAATCTATCTGAATGCATAGGCAAAACATAAGGAAAAGGATTTCAGTCTGGATAAATTAACAGACTTGAACGTCCACCTAACAATCATATGACAATAATTGTACAACTTATCATAAAACGAAGAAAAACCGCTTTCTTTCATAGCTGCATGTATTCAAAAACATTCCTGAGACTTTAAAGATATCTTTACCAGATACATATTGTATCTGGTCTGCTGACTACAAATGCCCATATATATGCTACAAAAAGAAAATGATGGAGTTTTTATTTAAGTTGGAAGGTGGCCGGTCTCTCGTAGTACAACGAAAGGCCAAACAAATACTTTTGAGTGATTCCCCGCTTGCTAAATATAAGGGAGAATCAAAATATCAGCACATTTGCAGGACTGAATATCTGCTAAAATGTCCCAAATGTCCCGAATTACCCCTCAAACGCTTTTAAGTTGTTTGTCAGGGAAGAAACTGCAATGTTAGATGAAGACACAGCCCTTTCTTCACTTAATAATCAAGAGTATTACATCATTTGTATTCCACTGATGCCTTATTGCTGTTGAAATAATCCACAAAAATAAAAGAAAATGACAATTTCAGCGTAACTTCAGGCTAATGAGGGAATTTCGCCCAGATTTCCTCATTAAGTGCCTCAAAATTATTTATCTAGGTAATTAGCTTACCAGATAATGACTAAATACTTTGATCTCATTTGTAATTGATGATATAATTTCCGGCAGTATGTGTTGTACAGTTTTATTTATAACGACACAATCAACGATACCATCACCGACACCACTGTGATTGCTATTTGCCATCCAAAAGGAACGATGCACCTGTACGACAAGGTCGTGTAGCTCAAGGCAAACCAATTTGAATCCAATATCCAATATCGTTTTTACGAGCTAGTATAAACCAATTTGATTTCTTTGTGTCCGCCTCTTGATTGTAAGGTATAGGTTCCTGATCTTTGGTAAACTTCTGCGTAGCTCGTCCCGCCACTCGACTGTCGTAGCTTTGGTTGACTCCAAAAGGAGTAGTGCTGGAATTAATTATATGTGGTTTGTAGTATGAGGTGTGTTAAGACTGTAACTACTGTGAATGGAGTTGATCCTTTCACCATTTAGTCCTCCGGTATCTTCGTCAAAGAAAAGAGATAATAATAATAGATATAAATAATGAAGTTATTCAGACAGACGGAAAAAGAAATAAAGAAAACGTAACAACAGACAGCTGATGAAATTTGAAGTTGACATATATATACATATATCGGTAATAATAATAGGTGTAATCAAAGTTGCCAGGAGAGTAAGGCGGGATAGAATGTAAAGAAGTAAAATGACATGTTTAATTGTCTACCCCTGAATGGTGTATGCGATTTTAAGGGGATAGGCCATTTGGATGCAGTCCTTCGATGTAGACTGGAAAACAATCAGTAAACCCAGACACAACAACAGTTTGATCATCAAAGTACTATGTGAACTTCAGTGTTGTAATGTTGGGCAGTGATGTTTGCTAAGCTAATAAGTGATCGTACATAAACAGTCGGACGTAACAAGAAAGAGTGCCGAATTGTGTGAATGCCTGAACACGTGTCTTAACCTTAACTGGCGTGCTCAAACAGTGAAGGTAGGGAGCCAATCCTGGGTAATGAAAGCAGCAGACTAACAATTCTGTGTACATATTTTTCATCAGTGGTACAAAAATGGAAGGTGGGTGTTAGTCAAGTAATTCGATGAGGGCACAGATACGTACAGAACAGAAAGGATAGAAAATTTCAGAACTAATGGAGCTAGAGGTAGAAAAATAGTACACAGCAGCGAAGTAGTCAATATTAGATGGGATGTTTGTGGTATCGTAGTCGCTGGTTTGACTCAACTGGAGTCATCTCATTTCCGAGTAGTATTATTTCTAACGTTATAAGGAATCACCTAGTGGACACCAGTTTTACAATTGAAAATAATGACCAAGACGACGAAGCCGAAGGCTATTCGTTATCAAACAAAAATGTTCCATAACCAGTATTAAGGACAAATCCCTCTCCTTCCTAAATCCTCAAAAGCGGCCAGTGTTTTGGATTTTCCGCTAACGCCTTCCCCAAGCTATCCATAAACACGTTCAACAGTGTTTCGACAAGACCCCACAGGAAGCACTCCAGTCGTTTGGGTCAACTTTTGAGCGGTCGATGATTGACCAGTCCGGCAGGACATGAGAAGTAACCAGTAAATGATTACAACTTCCTATCCAGAGCCTCCACAACATGGGACACCATGCCCACTCAGACGTAGAGGGAGATTGAGGAATTCAGAAGGATAGGGCCAGTTACCGACTCGGAACCACATCTTCTTTATGATTTGTAAGTCTTTATTTATCAACTGAATGATGAATGCACTTCTGTTTGTTTGACTAGGTATTCCCTACTTCAATATATGCGTGAAATTTGGGCAATTTGTTAGTAATTAATCCCATATTAGTTTGTTTACTAGATATAACACACAGTAAAACAGTATTATTAACTGGATGTCCAGTTAATAATACTGTTTCACTGTGTGATATGCCTGCTTGGGTGGCACAGTGGTAGAGTGCACGCCAGCCACGCATGCGGTCTAAAGTTCGATCCCTGGCAGACGCACTCCTTTACCTCCCTCAGCCAGTAGTACGACTTCTAAAAGGGTAGGGTTGGGCGTGAGGCTAGCAACCCCATCCCGTAAAAATAATCACCACTGCTACAGAAACTTCAAGCCTCTAGCTTGAAGCCTTATGTTCCACTGGGGGATGCAAAGAAATAAAAAACTGTGTGATATATCTGACAAACAAAGTAATGTGGTATCCCCCACTTCACTGACTCTCCGCTGTGCTTTCAAAAATACAGCTTCATAAACAATATTAGTCTTCAACGACACTGCGAGTTGCCGGTCATCTGTTTAGGCAAATATTTGATACATAAGTCGATTTCTAAATAGGCGAGCCCGTCGCGTTCACATTTTGAATTCTATTTCGCTATAGATGACTGTAGTCCATATATCCACTTTGCATTTGGTTGCTTTTGGAATCTATTTACTTCTCGCTAATACGTATTGTTTAGTTTAATTTTTCTTAATCATTGTAATGCCCCACTTACCGGACATAAAAAGTGACCTTAAAACTACTTTTGTGGAGATGGATTCCTTGGTAACTGTCAAAGTTAGGTTACCTTAATTTGATCGAGATGAACTGGAACTCCGGTTTCCTGAACTACAGCACCACTTTGGCCAGTATAGCATTAAGTCTGAAACCACCACTTGTGGGGATTCGTGTTGTCAGGTACCTTATGAGAATAGCGAGTAGGTACAAGACCTTACACTTCATCCCCCTAACCAAGCATCCATACACAATGCTTAAGTACGAGGTGATAAAATGAACCTTTATGTCAGAAGACCTGCGTACGAAACGGTTGTTTCAAGGGGAAAACAATGACTGTCGTATTGATTCCTCCGCGAAAATTGGGGAAGTTGATTTTAAGCAAACAACCAAGAATTGATCGTTCAATCTTCAACTCCATTGGCACCCGGATCTTATGCATGGTCGGCGAGAGTCCTAACCACTGTGCCACCGACGCAAATCATCGTTACTTACTTTTTGTCTGCCTTCATCTTGCCACGTCCCTTCCATGACCCAGGCATTATCCAACGTCACCAAATGACCCAAATTGCGTTGATAATCCGTGTCCAAAGAGATGCTGGCCGCAGACCCAGTAAGTAATACCAGAAGTTCCAGAAGGCACTCCACCAACAAACAGAAAAATAAAATTGCCTTAGAAGGCACTCAAGAAAACGAATAAAAATTGTCAAGGAAATTAAACCTAATTTCCTATTGTTACGAAGACGCTCCGAACTGATAAATACTATATACTTTCTTCGACTTTAACTACAAAACACCAGTATTGTAAGAAGGAAGTTATATTGTTTGGCAATCAAAGCGGAGAATAATACAAGTCTATAAACAAATGTTTTACACGAAATTATTATGTACTTTTATTCGTTTTCGTTCGTCTTCGTCGAACTTGTACACGATCGAACCACTCGCGCCTTCGAGTTGCCCACCAATGACTACCAGTTCCAAAAACAGACGTTCAATGTTCACCTCCACTGACAGGGTTAATCTACTTTGATTACTAATTCTGCGTGTAGTTTGTTAGGGTTTATTGTTTTGGTCAGGATTCGCAGAGGTGTAAGTTCACAAACCTGTAATTTTGTATAACTGGCATATGCTGATGGTTCAGATATACTGAGCATATTTTTTCGGAACATCCTGGATTCATAGCCTTATTGCACTTAATTTTACGTGTCTCAGTTTTCAGTTCTCCCACAAATAGCATTTTTCGTTCTGCTTTTGAATTAAGCATAGAAGCTGGACTTCTTGTCCAAAGTTTGGTGACACATGCACAAGGTTTGATAAGGGGATCTATGTAAGATTAGATGCTGAGTTTGTAGGAGCGACCCTACAACCAGTTGTCGGCATATATTAACTATTAGTTCCAGTCGCCGATGATGGTAGCGACAAGACAGTTGAACGCCTAATGCGTACTGATGAGCCGTTTAACTACCGCTTTTTGTGGAGTATGTTTCTTAGCACTCCGAGCACAGGTTTTCTGCCAATCATTAGGTTAGCGGGCGACTGAATTCGGGGCGTTTTTATGTGATTGGCCATCACGACTGAGTGAGAGGTAATGGTTACAGGTGTGGAGCTAGAAGAACACTGGTGCGAGGTTCTTAACAAAGATGGATTGTATGTAATGAATCACGCTAAGATATAACGCAGATATTGTACGCACCGCGTATGCCGGTGAAGGCACAGTAATACTACTAACCTGAATATCCCAATTCAAACTTCATAAATGGTTATTTTTAACCCCCAGAGCCGACAACGATTAGGACAGTGGGGAGAATCGTCCATGATGGTGACAACAACCCCATTTTGTAATATGTACATGCACTATGTGAGTATACAACATACCTTAGAAAGGCAAGCCGCAAACAACCGATTTTTTGGTTGCAAAACTAGGGCTGACAATTTGTCCAGTTCCTTCACAATAAATATTCCGCCTCGGCTCAGTATTTTAATTTGTGCCAGGTGGTTGAAGCAGGATTAGGCCCATTTCAACTAGTCTTTCGTCTGTTTAGGCTGGTTTTGGCCACTTTTTATTGGATGCCCGATTGCATAAAATCGTATTCTGAACCACAAATACAGTCCCATCAAACGTTCGGCTAAAGATCACCTGCTTTTGACAGCTTCTGAGTAATACATTGATATCGAGAGATTCAAAGGGTTACGAATAGTGTCTATACGCACTCACGACACATTCGAATAGGCGCAGGTGATCGTTTAGTTGGAAATCAAACTTACATTTCAGGTCTGGCGACTAAAGTTGTTGGGAAGAATCACGTGTCCCTCTCTCAGAATACTTTAATTGTGACAGGTTCCTAACTTTTGTTGCTTTACCAAGCCTAAACTGAGGGTCTGCAGGCCATATATTTTTTCATGTGCTCACTGTGACTTCAGAAAGTCTGTAGATGTTGAGAACTAATGACATAAAACGATATCTTTAAGTAATACGGACTAGATTTCTCATGTTAGATAAATTTATTTGAAATATCAAACAGTTGTGAGGCTTTAATAACTGTTAATACTCTTATCAATACTGCATCATTGTGTGATTATTATTATTTATTATTATTATTGTATCCTTTAGTTCCTAGAGGAACATAGGGCTTCAGCTGCGCACCTCCATTGACTTCGGTTTTCTGACAACTTTTTCAACCTGCTCCAGGTCTGTCCACATGCTTTCATCTCCTCCTCGCATGACCTCCTCCAAGTCACCCTTGGACGACCAACTCGCCGCCTCCCTTTCGGGTTCCACTCGAGGGCTTGTCTAGTGATGTCACTTGATGGTTTCCTCAGAGTATGGCCAATCCATCTCCATTTCTTTCTGCCTATTTGTTTCACAATCGGTTCCTGATTGGTTCGCTCCCAGAGATCCCTGTTGCTGATCTTTTCTGGCCATCTGATCTTGAGTATTGAGCGGAGACAGTTGTTAATGAAGGTTTGAAGTTTGTTTGAGATGCTCTTTATGACTCGCCAAGTCTCTGATCCGTATAGTAGCACTGACTTCACATTGGAGTTGAAAATCCGGATCTTATTTTTGATGCTGATTGCTGTTGACCTCCACACAGATTTGAGAGTAATGAAAGCTTGTCTTGCGTTTCCGACGAACAGGTGGCTGAAAATTCTTAGGAAGAGAGAAAGCTTAGAACGCTCAGCAGGAGTATTAATTTGGCCTATGTTTGTACGAGCATCCGAAGTGACTGATAAATGCATATGAACTGGGCTGTGTCTGCTTTCTTCCCAGGAGAGTTCTGACGTTATTGAAACGGGCTCAGAAGAGTTAACATCCCCACCACTTGTTTGGTCAGTGCTGACAGGGATATAGCGAATAAAAAATCATTGGTGCCTGGTGATGTCAATAACTTATTATTCTGTTTAATGTTTGGAGCGACTGAACGTGTACTTACATCAGTCTCATTGTATGCACTGCTACACTGTGGTTTAATTTCCAGAAGACACGTGTCATATTTTATTTCAGTGTCTGCTTGAATACCATACTTTGAGAACCCAGAGCGGTTGTTGGTTGAGCTCAGAGTATTGTCCCTTGTAACATTCAGAGTGGTGATGTTGCTACCCCAGTTATTAGTGTGGGCATATTACGTGGGTATGTGCTGACGCTATTCTTCTTGGAGAGATTAGTCTCAGTTCCCCTCCAGCGCTGCTTCTTCTTAGAAGCATTTTGCAAATGTAGTGGATTTTTGGATACATGGTGTGTATTTTGACATGTTTTGTTGCCGAATTCTTGTTCAACTCTCGCATTATGGCCATGAGAGGATAACGTGAACTTTCGCGGGGAATTGGTTTTTGTCTTTTACCTATCTAGAGGCATGTCTGGACTAAGTGGTGGGAGATAGAGTTATATAAGTTGTGGAATTACAGTCCAATAGCTCTCCAGCTGGTGTCATGTTCCTTGAAGCTGGCCCTGTGAGGTTTGAGAGGATTAAGGCCATGAGTTCTAGCCTGTTACTATGGGTTCATTTATGTTGGTGACATGCAATGTTTTACTCATCTCACTGTTAGGCTTACTTGGATGATCGTAGATGCTCCTTTCATTCAGCCTTATCTACTACAACTTATTTGTTTGTAGCCCGTGTCCTGTGATAGTGTACGCTGCGAACTGATGGATTCACTAGCCTACGTCTGAATCTCAAACTGAAGGCGTGGTCGTGCTGACTCTTTTTTAGCCTATGGTACTTCTTTTCAAAGTTAGGCATTTTCACCACCCTCGCACAATGTCGTGATCCATTTTAGCACGTCATCATCCGGTACATTTTAGGCTGCCACACTTTACATTTTATCGAGGTTTGATGACCTCTGTTGTGGTGAAGTTTATGGAAGAGTCAAGGAAACTAAACCTGAGTTCCTACTGCTACAAAGACGCTCCGAACTGATAAATACTATATACTTTCTTCGACTTTAACTACAAAACACCAGTATTGTAAGAAGGAAGTTATATTGTTTGGCAATCAAAGCGGAGAATAATACAAGTCTATAAACAAATGTTTTACACGAAATTATTATGTACTTTTATTCGTTTTCGTTCGTCTTCGTCGAACTTGTACACGATCGAACCACTCGCGCCTTCGAGTTGCCCACCAATGACTACCAGTTCCAAAAACAAACGTTCAGTGTTCACGTAAACTGAAAATATAACATGGGCCGGGTCATGCGCGATTTACTGAGAACACAGGCGTCCCACTTGTGCGTTCAATCCGAAGGCAGACAAATGCTCACAAGGCGATATCCGTCAGCTTGATTTCATTTCACAATTCACCAGTGATATAAGATATGTTAGGGGGATGAAGAACTGTGTAAATAATGCACTATCCAGAATTCGCGTGAACACAGCGCAACAAACAACTGTAGACCTCAAATTGCCAACCGCAAATTAAAGGAATGACGAAGAGTTAAAGCACGTCCTCACTGCAAATAACTCTAACCTCAAGCCCTGACAACTACCATCTCCTGCAGATGGCAACTTGATATACTGCGACATAACGAATGATTCACACTGGTCCATGGTCCCTAGAATTATACGGAAAGCTATATTTAGTCATTTTCACCGTTTATCACACTCTGGACCAAATGCTTCAGTTCAAATGATCTCGGCAAGCTTAACTTAGCTAAACCTACAACGCGACCTGCAGGAGTGATAGGGAGAGAGCATGGCTTCCCAGAAGGCGAAAATAAGAAGACACGCAATGCCACTGTTTGAAACATTCTTGCTGCCTGATACTGGTTTCGTCCATATTCACGTGGATTTGGTGGATCCTTTGCCATACTCAAACGGATTCACTTACATATACATGTGCATTGACCGGTTCGACTCACAAGGAAGATCAATTAAAGTCAGAGCTTCCCAACAACGTGTCAAACTTCCCCGGATCGCAATGAATCCGCTGTACAGCATGCTACCCTAAAACTAATCGGGTGATAGAACGCTCGCATCGACTGACGAAGGCCGCGTTGACAGCTTAATCCAAACCCACTCACTGGACAGAACAGCTACCATGGTAATGCTTGGTATCGGAACATCAACGGAAAAGATATTGTAACAACAGAAGACAAGGGCCAGGCAACAGATCGTTTGATTACGAAAATCAACACGTATTTATATATATTTCACATACATTATTATAGCTTATGCAAGTAGACAAGCGCAGTCTTCTGATTGGTTGTTTATCAGAAGTTAATTAGACAAACGCAGGCTTCTGATTGATTGTTTCGGATTCCTCGAAAAATAAAGTTCTCTATCTGCGAATCATATTTGCCCACGTTTAAGTCTGCTGTGATTGGTTGTTGAATCAACCCTGTACGTATTTTCTCACGGCCTGCTCTCACCGCAGTATCACTATGCCTCTCGCAGAGACAGCGTTCGGGAGCACGCTGAAACCACTTGGAGACTTCATTAGTCCTAGTGCTCATGTGAACGGCCTTGACCAGGCTACATACGTTGACAGATTTCGACTAAAATTAGTTAACCTTAAGCCAATTCCCCCACGAGTACAATGAAGAGTGATATATATGCTAAGGGACTTCCACTTCTGCTCCCATGTGTGGGCGCGATTTACTCACACAAGATCACCCCCAAGTCTACAGTTCAAAGGATTCTTCAAGGTCACGGCGAGGTTTTTGATGCACTTCACTGTTTAACAAGGTAATATCATCAACGGCATTATAGTTGAGGGACTAAAGCTGGCTTATCTAAATAACCACCTTGCCCAGGCAGTGATAAAAAGCTCCCACAATCTACGGTTGACGGTGCAGATACTAAGACAAAACTATAAGTACTGTTAAACTAGCTGAATTGGCTGAAACCTAAAACAAATTTCTAGAAAGATCAAGCAGCAAAAAATCGGCGAACTAAGTACATAAATTCACTGGATACTTATAGAAACACCCTGAGTTTTTCCAGAAACAATAGCAAACGTAAAAAAATTCGAAAAAGATGTGTGTGTGAAGCATCCTGTATATTTTGTACAAAGCGTGTTTAATCTGGTCAAATTCCGATTAAGTTCTAATTTTAGAAAACGAAAGCCCCGCTTTTTCACAAATAAACCGACTCTGGACCTAACGACGAAGTTAATGGAATAAATATATCACTGATCTCAACATAATACATCAATAATCTTTAAGCCAAGGGTGCTGTTCACAACAAAGTTATATAAGAGAATTGACTTCAAGCTTTTTTTCCCATATATCTGTATTACATTCATGTGATGTCTGGGTTTTTTGTTAATGCGAAGACAATATTTCTATATCTCTTTATGTACTACACAAACAGACTATAGCAGACTGTTCCGACTGACTCTAATGTCAGAAAGAACAACCAAACTGTAGGTCCATTATACATCAAATTATGTGTAATTTATATAATAACTTATCCATGCCTGTACAATAGGTATGTTCCTGCATAAACAGGAAGGAATATATTATTATTATTATTAAAACAATATTTATGCATGCCTATACAATTGGTGTACCCTACATAGCTAGGGAAACAAATGTACTTTATTATATTATCTTTACTAAATATGCTTATTAATATTATGTGTAAATTATCGAATTGATGATGCCTGTAAACTGGCGTCCCTCATGTAAAAAAATGAGAATATATATCATTATTATTATTATTAATCAACTGTACCTTATTCTAACTGCAGGCCTAAGTAGACTGGTTTTTCTCACAAGTACTCCAAACCCCGGTGGGTGCAAATCAGATTCCCCCATTTTTTCCATAACCAAGTGTTATGTAGAGTATGCTTCAAGTGTAGGACAAAAGGAATGAAAAATAACAGTACACGAGAGGTTAGGTGAATGAAACTGGAGATATTTTATCAGCTTCAAAAGGACCTTTGGCAGACAGCGAAGGTGGCACGGTAGTAGAATGCTCGCCAACCACGCACGTGGTTTGGGGCTCGATCTCAGGACGACACATCTCTTCGTACAGTCATTAATGGGACTGGTAAAGAGGCAAGGCTGAGTAAGAGGCTAACAACCCCATCCCGTAAAAATAAAATACCGCCGCTACCGAAACATCTGGCTGGAAGCCTTATGTTCCAATAGGATCGTAGAGGAACAAAAAATATGGCAAATAATAAAAAACAGGCAACATTGACCGAGCAGCAACTTGGAAACTGCTTCAATACTACAGTGTGCACTGCCCAAATCTTTACCAATCTCATTCAGCAGCCATAAGACAATGCCGCGTGTCAGGTGGTTCGCAACGGAAAACTCGGAGAGGCATTTGAGGTGAATACAGGAGTAAGACGATCCAACCTATGAAAGCATATGATATTCCTATTTGTGGTGGGATGGATTATGCGTCAGACTGTGCTTTGGCAGTCAGAAGTCAGGAATACTCTGGAGCAGCCAAAAGCTGTCTTCCCTGTCCCCTTTCTGACGAACAGGTGGCTGAAAATTCTTAGGAAGAGAGAAAGCTTAGAACGCTCAGCAGGAGTATTAATTTGGCCTATGTTTGTACGAGCATCCGAAGTGACTGATAAATGCATATGAACTGGGCTGTGTCTGCTTTCTTCCCAGGAGAGTTCTGACGTTATTGAAACGGGCTCAGAAGAGTTAACATCCCCACCACTTGTTTGGTCAGTGCTGACAGGGATATAGCGAATAAAAAATCATTGGTGCCTGGTGATGTCAATAACTTATTATTCTGTTTAATGTTTGGAGCGACTGAACGTGTACTTACATCAGTCTCATTGTATGCACTGCTACACTGTGGTTTAATTTCCAGAAGACACGTGTCATATTTTATTTCAGTGTCTGCTTGAATACCATACTTTGAGAACCCAGAGCGGTTGTTGGTTGAGCTCAGAGTATTGTCCCTTGTAACATTCAGAGTGGTGATGTTGCTACCCCAGTTATTAGTGTGGGCATATTACGTGGGTATGTGCTGACGCTATTCTTCTTGGAGAGATTAGTCTCAGTTCCCCTCCAGCGCTGCTTCTTCTTAGAAGCATTTTGCAAATGTAGTGGATTTTTGGATACATGGTGTGTATTTTGACATGTTTTGTTGCCGAATTCTTGTTCAACTCTCGCATTATGGCCATGAGAGGATAACGTGAACTTTCGCGGGGAATTGGTTTTTGTCTTTTACCTATCTAGAGGCATGTCTGGACTAAGTGGTGGGAGATAGAGTTATATAAGTTGTGGAATTACAGTCCAATAGCTCTCCAGCTGGTGTCATGTTCCTTGAAGCTGGCCCTGTGAGGTTTGAGAGGATTAAGGCCATGAGTTCTAGCCTGTTACTATGGGTTCATTTATGTTGGTGACATGCAATGTTTTACTCATCTCACTGTTAGGCTTACTTGGATGATCGTAGATGCTCCTTTCATTCAGCCTTATCTACTACAACTTATTTGTTTGTAGCCCGTGTCCTGTGATAGTGTACGCTGCGAACTGATGGATTCACTAGCCTACGTCTGAATCTCAAACTGAAGGCGTGGTCGTGCTGACTCTTTTTTAGCCTATGGTACTTCTTTTCAAAGTTAGGCATTTTCACCACCCTCGCACAATGTCGTGATCCATTTTAGCACGTCATCATCCGGTACATTTTAGGCTGCCACACTTTACATTTTATCGAGGTTTGATGACCTCTGTTGTGGTGAAGTTTATGGAAGAGTCAAGGAAACTAAACCTGAGTTCCTACTGCTACAAAGACGCTCCGAACTGATAAATACTATATACTTTCTTCGACTTTAACTACAAAACACCAGTATTGTAAGAAGGAAGTTATATTGTTTGGCAATCAAAGCGGAGAATAATACAAGTCTATAAACAAATGTTTTACACGAAATTATTATGTACTTTTATTCGTTTTCGTTCGTCTTCGTCAAACTTGTACACGATCGAACCACTCGCGCCTTCGAGTTGCCCACCAATGACTACCAGTTCCAAAAACAGACGTTCAATGTTCACCTCCACTGACAGGGTTAATCTACTTTGATTACTAATTCTGCGTGTAGTTTGTTAGGGTTTATTGTTTTGGTCAGGATTCGCAGAGGTGTAAGTTCACAAACCTGTAATTTTGTATAACTGGCATATGCTGATGGTTCAGATATACTGAGCATATTTTTTCGGAACATCCTGGATTCATAGCCTTATTGCACTTAATTTTACGTGTCTCAGTTTTCAGTTCTCCCACAGATAGCATTTTTCGTTCTGCTTTTGAAGTAAGCATAGAAGCTGGACTTCTTGTCCAAAGTTTGGTGACACATGCACAAGGTTTGATAAGGGGATCTATGTAAGATTAGATGCTGAGTTTGTAGGAGCGACCCTACAACCAGTTGTCGGCATATATTAACTATTAGTTCCAGTCGCCGATGATGGTAGCGACAAGACAGTTGAACGCCTAATGCGTACTGATGAGCCGTTTAACTACCGCTTTTTGTGGAGTATGTTGCTTAGCACTCCGAGCACAGGTTTTCTGCCAATCATTAGGTTAGCGGGCGACTGAATTCGGGGCGTTTTTATGTGATTGGCCATCACGACTGAGTGAGAGGTAATGGTTACAGGTGTGGAGCTAGAAGAACACTGGTGCGAGGTTCTTAACAAAGATGGATTGTATGTAATGAATCACGCTAAGATATAACGCAGATATTGTACGCACCGCGTATGCCGGTGAAGGCACAGTAATACTACTAACCTGAATATCCCAATTCAAACTTCATAAATGGTTATTTTTAACCCCCAGAGCCGACAACGATTAGGACAGTGGGGAGAATCGTCCATGATGGTGACAACAACCCCATTTTGTAATATGTACATGCACTATGTGAGTATACAACATACCTTAGAAAGGCAAGCCGCAAACAACCGATTTTTTGGTTGCAAAACTAGGGCTGACAATTTGTCCAGTTCCTTCACAATAAATATTCCGCCTCGGCTCAGTATTTTAATTTGTGCCAGGTGGTTGAAGCAGGATTAGGCCCATTTCAACTAGTCTTTCGTCTGTTTAGGCTGGTTTTGGCCACTTTTTATTGGATGCCCGATTGCATAAAATCGTATTCTGAACCACAAATACAGTCCCATCAAACGTTCGGCTAAAGATCACCTGCTTTTGACAGCTTCTGAGTAATACATTGATATCGAGAGATTCAAAGGGTTACGAATAGTGTCTATACGCACTCACGACACATTCGAATAGGCGCAGGTGATCGTTTAGTTGGAAATCAAACTTACATTTCAGGTCTGGCGACTAAAGTTGTTGGGAAGAATCACGTGTCCCTCTCTCAGAATACTTTAATTGTGACAGGTTCCTAACTTTTGTTGCTTTACCAAGCCTAAACTGAGGGTCTGCAGGCCATATATTTTTTCATGTGCTCACTGTGACTTCAGAAAGTCTGTAGATGTTGAGAACTAATGACATAAAACGATATCTTTAAGTAATACGGACTAGATTTCTCATGTTAGATAAATTTATTTGAAATATCAAACAGTTGTGAGGCTTTAATAACTGTTAATACTCTTATCAATACTGCATCATTGTGTGATTATTATTATTTATTATTATTATTGTATCCTTTAGTTCCTAGAGGAACATAGGGCTTCAGCTGCGCACCTCCATTGACTTCGGTTTTCTGACAACTTTTCAACCTGCTCCAGGTCTGTCCACATGCTTTCATCTCCTCCTCGCATGACCTCCTCCAAGTCACCCTTGGACGACCAACTCGCCGCCTCCCTTTCGGGTTCCACTCGAGGGCTTGTCTAGTGATGTCACTTGATGGTTTCCTCAGAGTATGGCCAATCCATCTCCATTTCTTTCTGCCTATTTGTTTCACAATCGGTTCCTGATTGGTTCGCTCCCAGAGATCCCTGTTGCTGATCTTTTCTGGCCATCTGATCTTGAGTATTGAGCGGAGACAGTTGTTAATGAAGGTTTGAAGTTTGTTTGAGATGCTCTTTATGACTCGCCAAGTCTCTGATCCGTATAGTAGCACTGACTTCACATTGGAGTTGAAAATCCGGATCTTATTTTTGATGCTGATTGCTGTTGACCTCCACACAGATTTGAGAGTAATGAAAGCTTGTCTTGCTTTTCTGATTCTGGCTTTTATGTCCTCGTCAGTTCCGCCTGTAGTTGAGACGATGCTTCCCAGGTAGGTGAAGGAGGTTGTTTCTTTCAGGTTCTTCCCATTTATGCTTATTGTGGTCTGTTGGTGTTGTTGATGTTGGCTAGGAATCTTCATTATCTCTGTTTTATCTATGTTCACGTGAAGTCCTATCTTTGATGCTTCTTCTGCCAACTTGTTACTTTTCGCTTGCATATCTTCCAGTTTATGGGAAATCAGACATATATCATCGGCGAAATCCAGATCCTCCAAGTCTTTTGTGTCAGTCCATTTTATGCCTGTTCCCTCGTTGAAATAAACTTATCTTATGCGGAATCACATTCTGCTACAGTGCCTAAGTTCTACACTTACATCAGCATTCCATGCTTTGTCGAAATATGGATATATTCAGAATCCCTAATCAACACCGCAGGTACTTTTAACCTTACAAGAGGACTTTCAACAAAACTTTTTGTGTTCAAGGTGTTGTAAGTTGCCAGTCTTCCATCACGGCGGGACATTGTCAACAGAATTCCGGTCAACAGAATCAAATGTTGCCCCAGATCGAGAAATATAACAAGTGTTAGGTGTCGGTAAGTGTGTCTGCGTTCCAGAATCAATCTTAGTGCGAAGATGCTATTAGTTAACCATCGTTCGCGCTCAAAGCCCACCTAGTATTCACGGGTTTGCTGATCCCGGGAACCACTTAGTTCACACATGGAAACTGAACCGGAAGATTTAGATAAAAATGTTAGCTAATTTTTTTAGGACTGTTACAGGAAGACTGACCTGGCTTCTTGCAAACGAGGACCACAAGCGATTCTCACCAACTCACCAGTATTATGCCGGATAACGACAAATCGCCCAACATCTTGTTTAGCTCTGACAACAGTCCGTCACCACCGTCATCAAGCTTTTCTGCGGTAACTTTACTGGATCCCACTGATTTATCCTATTTTATCCTACTGACAGCTTTCGAAAACGTACCGACTGTAAACGCCTCTCCCACATCTCAGTGGTCTATCCTCAACCTTAATCAGATTTCCACCCTTACCGGAATTTATCTCACTTACCATCAGCTTTTTACAACTCGTTTCTTAAATGAGTTTAAATGTAACGACAGAAGACAAGAGCCAGGTAACAGATAGTTTACTGAGAAAATCATGAGGTATTTATAGAATTTTGCGTACATTATTATTCGTTATTGTCAGCAGAGGAGCGACGTTTTCTGATTAGTTTTTTACAAGCTGAAGGTTATTCTGTCATGTCTGTCGCCGTTTGTTGCGAAGTCTGATTATATACCTATGAATCGTATGCGTCCACGCCAAGTCTGCTGTGAATGGTCGTTGATTTCCTGAAAGTTAGGCTGTTTCTTTTTTCTCATCACCCTGATTCCAGACGTAACACTGACGTAAACTGTTGTCTATAATTTTGGCCTGTTAGCAGCCAGCTCTCACAACACTCGCCTCCCCATTAAACATCTTCATGTGCTGACGTTCCGGACTTCTGTGCGATACAAACTCTGGCCAAAGATTTTTATCAGCTGACTTCTCCCGCTGTATCCATCGCCGGATCTGACTGGCGCTAACCCGCTTCTATGAGTCATCTCTTCTGATGGTGTATGCTTGACCCCATCACTCGGTGAGTGAGTACGGTCCTTCTGAATTCGGAGGGAGTTTTCGTCACCCTGGCCGGATCCAGCCGTATAAATTCTGCTTCTACATTTTATTTGATTCCCGATTCCAAAAGTTATACACAATGTCAATGGAGATGAACATTGAACGTCTGTTTTTGGAACTGGTAGTCATTGGTGGGCAACTCGAAGGCGCGAGTGGTTCGATCGTGGCAGCCTGTAGACGGACGTAGGTCATTTGATCAGCTGATGGATATTGGCGTTATTTATTGGATAAACGTCAAGGTTAGGTCATTTTTCGTTGTTTTTCACACTTTTTTACCTATATTCCTGCTAAAAGTTGATGAAATGCGGCCTATTTAGCAGAAAGAGCATATGGTGGTGTCCTTATCCGGACGTAGGTCACAGGCAGTTTACAGTTTGCTGAAAATACATAATTTTTCCGTTCAGAAAATGTCTAATTACTTGAAGACACATGTTATAACGACTTTTTGTGAATTTATTTTGCAGTTTAATGGATTACACATGGACATGATGAGGTGGGATAGCTCGTTCTGGTAATTATTTCACTTACTTTGTTGTGTACTTTGCCTAAATGCTGACAAGGCTCCTCCACATGTATTTCTTTAAGAAAAATCTGCAGAAATACTTAAAAATTATATATGCATAGTATTTCCTTATTTGATGGCATAAACTTGATGTTAGCAGGCAGATGGAATATCAACTTTGCATTATTGAAAAATGTTGACTAACATAATTATATACAGTTCGAATCATTATTTTGTCATTTTAAGCATATTTAATGGTTAATTATTGTGTTTACACTGATAACAATGTCTACATCTGTATAATTCTTATGTTCTTTTTCAGATAATATCTACTTTCGGGAATTTCATGGATTTGGGTGATAAAGAAAAAGATACCTGCACTGTTGTCGATTTTGTATTACATGTTAATTCATTAATAAATGTATTCCTTGTTATTCGTTTGTTTATTCTACTTGATAAGACCGAATATTAGCCCTTGCGTAATTTGTGAGGTGTAGAGTATATGAGGCTATCTTTGAAATACTAAGTAGGAGCAGATATTCGGAGAAGCCTATTGGTAAAAGATTATGTTGTAGTCAAATAAAGTAAATATGTCTAAATCGTAGAGGAGGTATTGCGATTATAAAGCGTTTCGAGTTATCTATCGTCTTAGCAGAATACATATACTGATTCGCGATTCATAGTCACAAAGTGAAAATAAATCTACCTGAGATAGTTTGCTTGTGATTTCTGCATGCCGCAGTATACCATAAGGAGAGACTATACCTTTGCTGTTAGATGTATGACTCAGTGCAACTACGGTTATCGTAATAATTAAAAACAGAATGCCTAGGGTTCTCAGCCAAAGAACACGATACGTTGCTATCTGCTCATATAATCACGTAAACAAAAGTTTTCCAGACGCCGCATTTACTCCTAACAGTTTACCCTCAACTTCTAACTTAGCACGTGCTACTTATGTTACTGGAACACAATCGCATTACAACAGAAGGAAGACAGATTCATTGAAAAATTGTTTATTAAACAAAAATCAGATTTCAAATGTACAGATAATTCAGATGAGTAGTCCTCTGTTACCGTCAGTAAGTTCCATCTGCGTACACGGTACATATATGTTTTTCCATAAGTCTGAAAAGGTTTAAGAAAAGCATAATTAACTTGGGTATTACATGTATGATCTGAATAAAAAAATTTTCCTGATAAGCATTTACAAGTAATCACTTTACAAACAATATATATATATATAAGTAGCCCAATAGTTTTCACTAAACTTAAGGGACTTCGCAACTTATCGTTTGTCGATATCTAGTAGGTCCATCGAAGCATCATGAAATGATAAAATTATTTAACGACAAGTTATGCAGTAGTTTCCAAAGCTTGTACAAATATTTTAGCAAAAATGACAACAACTTTATGACAAATAATAGGTCTTGACAGCAATAATAATAACATTCATGTTCATAGTGACTATAAAAACAATAATAGGTATTATTATCGCAACGAATTCATCATTAACTTAGATAGACAACTAATAATAATACAATCATATCAAATAAATGTATCACTTAATCTTAAGAAGCATGTGTTTACTTACTTTCACTGTATTCTCTCAATACTGATGTGCTCAACTAGCTTATTCCAACTGAATTTAAGATTAATTCTGAAAGTGAGTGGAGATCCAGTTTATGTCAAATAAAAACATGTAACTTACATGTATTACACTGCTTACTGAGACATCTGGTACCTGCTTTCCGATCTTCGTGACAAGAACACAGTTCATCTAGGTTTACCTACATATACAAAAGTATACGTATATGCTGCATCAACCATGCCGTTTTTATCATGATTAGCCAGACCACTGTGTATATTATACTTATTTAAGGATCTCTGAAAATAATGGTCAAGCGATAATTGAAGTTGCGTGAAGTTATTACCTCTTCAAGACATTGTTTGCATTCTTGACACTCCTGAGAAGTCCTTAGATCGTAATTTGGCATGAATTCGTTGAATTCAGCAAATAAATCTACTGCTATATCATTTCTTTCCTGAGCTGTAATAATTTGTGTTGTCAGTTATCTCTCCAATTTGATAAAACGCTCACGGAAATTCAGGACTTAACCAAGCAGCAAAATGATGTTTGAAATTACCTCAACTCGAATGACAAACTGGCCAATCACAAGCGAGCGAATCGCTTGTTTATTTCATTCGCGGTCACTCAAAATTACGTCCGTCGACAGGCTGTCTTCGATCGTGTACAAGTTCGACGAAGACGAACGAAAACGAATAAAAGTACATAATAATTTCGTGTAAAACATTTGTTTATAGACTTGTATTATTCTCCGCTTTGATTGCCAAACAATATAACTTCCTTCTTACAATACTGGTGTTTTGTAGTTAAAGTCGAAGAAAGTATATAGTATTTATCAGTTCGGAGCGTCTTTGTAGCAGTAGGAACTCAGGTTTAGTTTCCTTGACTCTTCCATAAACTTCACCACAACAGAGGTCATCAAACCTCGATAAAATGTAAAGTGTGGCAGCCTAAAATGTACCGGATGATGACGTGCTAAAATGGATCACGACATTGTGCGAGGGTGGTGAAAATGCCTAACTTTGAAAAGAAGTACCATAGGCTAAAAAAGAGTCAGCACGACCACGCCTTCAGTTTGAGATTCAGACGTAGGCTAGTGAATCCATCAGTTCGCAGCGTACACTATCACAGGACACGGGCTACAAACAAATAAGTTGTAGTAGATAAGGCTGAATGAAAGGAGCATCTACGATCATCCAAGTAAGCCTAACAGTGAGATGAGTAAAACATTGCATGTCACCAACATAAATGAACCCATAGTAACAGGCTAGAACTCATGGCCTTAATCCTCTCAAACCTCACAGGGCCAGCTTCAAGGAACATGACACCAGCTGGAGAGCTATTGGACTGTAATTCCACAACTTATATAACTCTATCTCCCACCACTTAGTCCAGACATGCCTCTAGATAGGTAAAAGACAAAAACCAATTCCCCGCGAAAGTTCACGTTATCCTCTCATGGCCATAATGCGAGAGTTGAACAAGAATTCGGCAACAAAACATGTCAAAATACACACCATGTATCCAAAAATCCACTACATTTGCAAAATGCTTCTAAGAAGAAGCAGCGCTGGAGGGGAACTGAGACTAATCTCTCCAAGAAGAATAGCGTCAGCACATACCCACGTAATATGCCCACACTAATAACTGGGGTAGCAACATCACCACTCTGAATGTTACAAGGGACAATACTCTGAGCTCAACCAACAACCGCTCTGGGTTCTCAAAGTATGGTATTCAAGCAGACACTGAAATAAAATATGACACGTGTCTTCTGGAAATTAAACCACAGTGTAGCAGTGCATACAATGAGACTGATGTAAGTACACGTTCAGTCGCTCCAAACATTAAACAGAATAATAAGTTATTGACATCACCAGGCACCAATGATTTTTTATTCGCTATATCCCTGTCAGCACTGACCAAACAAGTGGTGGGGATGTTAACTCTTCTGAGCCCGTTTCAATAACGTCAGAACTCTCCTGGGAAGAAAGCAGACACAGCCCAGTTCATATGCATTTATCAGTCACTTCGGATGCTCGTACAAACATAGGCCAAATTAATACTCCTGCTGAGCGTTCTAAGCTTTCTCTCTTCCTAAGAATTTTCAGCCACCTGTTCGTCAGAAAGGGGACAGGGAAGACAGCTTTTGGCTGCTCCAGAGTATTCCTGACTTCTGACTGCCAAAGCACAGTCTGACGCATAATCCATCCCACCACAAATAGGAATATCATATGCTTTCATAGGTTGGATCGTCTTACTCCTGTATTCACCTCAAATGCCTCTCCGAGTTTTCCGTTGCGAACCACCTGACACGCGGCATTGTCTTATGGCTGCTGAATGAGATTGGTAAAGATTTGGGCAGTGCACACTGTAGTATTGAAGCAGTTTCCAAGTTGCTGCTCGGTCAATGTTGCCTGTTTTTTATTATTTGCCATATTTTTTGTTCCTCTACGATCCTATTGGAACATAAGGCTTCCAGCCAGATGTTTCGGTAGCGGCGGTATTTTATTTTTACGGGATGGGGTTGTTAGCCTCTTACTCAGCCTTGCCTCTTTACCAGTCCCATTAATGACTGTACGAAGAGATGTGTCGTCCTGAGATCGAGCCCCAAACCACGTGCGTGGTTGGCGAGCATTCTACTACCGTGCCACCTTCGCTGTCTGCCAAAGGTCCTTTTGAAGCTGATAAAATATCTCCAGTTTCATTCACCTAACCTCTCGTGTACTGTTATTTTTCATTCCTTTTGTCCTACACTTGAAGCATACTCTACATAACACTTGGTTATGGAAAAAATGGGGGAATCTGATTTGCACCCACCGGGGTTTGGAGTACTTGTGAGAAAAACCAGTCTACTTAGGCCTGCAGTTAGAATAAGGTACAGTTGATTAATAATAATAATAATGATATATATTCTCATTTTTTTACATGAGGGACGCCAGTTTACAGGCATCATCAATTCGATAATTTACACATAATATTAATAAGCATATTTAGTAAAGATAATATAATAACGTACATTTGTTTCCCTAGCTATGTAGGGTACACCAATTGTATAGGCATGCATAAATATTGTTTTAATAATAATAATAATATATTCCTTCCTGTTTATGCAGGAACATACCTATTGTACAGGCATGGATAAGTTATTATATAAATTACACATAATTTGATGTATAATGGACCTACAGTTTGGTTGTTCTTTCTGACATTAGAGTCAGTCGGAACAGTCTGCTATAGTCTGTTTGTGTAGTACATAAAGAGATATAGAAATATTGTCTTCGCATTAACAAAAAACCCAGACATCACATGAATGTAATACAGATATATGGGAAAAAAAGCTTGAAGTCAATTCTCTTATATAACTTTGTTGTGAACAGCACCCTTGGCTTAAAGATTATTGATGTATTATGTTGAGATCAGTGATATATTTATTCCATTAACTTCGTCGTTAGGTCCAGAGTCGGTTTATTTGTGAAAAAGCGGGGCTTTCGTTTTCTAAAATTAGAACTTAATCGGAATTTGACCAGATTAAACACGCTTTGTACAAAATATACAGGATGCTTCACACACACATCTTTTTCGAATTTTTTTACGTTTGCTATTGTTTCTGGAAAAACTCAGGGTGTTTCTATAAGTATCCAGTGAATTTATGTACTTAGTTCGCCGATTTTTTGCTGCTTGATCTTTCTAGAAATTTGTTTTAGGTTTCAGCCAATTCAGCTAGTTTAACAGTACTTATAGTTTTGTCTTAGTATCTGCACCGTCAACCGTAGATTGTGGGAGCTTTTTATCACTGCCTGGGCAAGGTGGTTATTTAGATAAGCCAGCTTTAGTCCCTCAACTATAATGCCGTTGATGATATTACCTTGTTAAACAGTGAAGTGCATCAAAAACCTCTCCGTGACCTTGAAGAATCCTTTGAACTGTAGACTTGGGGGTGATCTTGTGTGAGTAAATCGCGCCCACACATGGGAGCAGAAGTGGAAGTCCCTTAGCATATATATCACTCTTCATTGTACTCGTGGGGGAATTGGCTTAAGGTTAACTAATTTTAGTCGAAATCTGTCAACGTATGTAGCCTGGTCAAGGCCGTTCACATGAGCACTAGGACTAATGAAGTCTCCAAGTGGTTTCAGCGTGCTCCCGAACGCTGTCTCTGCGAGAGGCATAGTGATACTGCGGTGAGAGCAGGCCGTGAGAAAATACGTACAGGGTTGATTCAACAACCAATCACAGCAGACTTAAACGTGGGCAAATATGATTCGCAGATAGAGAACTTTATTTTTCGAGGAATCCGAAACAATCAATCAGAAGCCTGCGTTTGTCTAATTAACTTCTGATAAACAACCAATCAGAAGACTGCGCTTGTCTACTTGCATAAGCTATAATAATGTATGTGAAATATATATAAATACGTGTTGATTTTCGTAATCAAACGATCTGTTGCCTGGCCCTTGTCTTCTGTTGTTACAATATCTTTTCCGTTGATGTTCCGATACCAAGCATTACCATGGTAGCTGTTCTGTCCAGTGAGTGGGTTTGGATTAAGCTGTCAACGCGGCCTTCGTCAGTCGATGCGAGCGTTCTATCACCCAATTAGTTTTAGGGTAGCATGCTGTACAGCGGATTCATTGCGATCCGGGGAAGTTTGACACGTTGTTGGGAAGCTCTGACTTTAATTGATCTTCCTTGTGAGTCGAACCGGTCAATGCACATGTATATGTAAGTGAATCCGTTTGAGTATGGCAAAGGATCCACCAAATCCACGTGAATATGGACGAAACCAGTATCAGGCAGCAAGAATGTTTCAAACAGTGGCATTGCGTGTCTTCTTATTTTCGCCTTCTGGGAAGCCATGCTCTCTCCCTATCACTCCTGCAGGTCGCGTTGTAGGTTTAGCTAAGTTAAGCTTGCCGAGATCATTTGAACTGAAGCATTTGGTCCAGAGTGTGATAAACGGTGAAAATGACTAAATATAGCTTTCCGTATAATTCTAGGGACCATGGACCAGTGTGAATCATTCGTTATGTCGCAGTATATCAAGTTGCCATCTGCAGGAGATGGTAGTTGTCAGGGCTTGAGGTTAGAGTTATTTGCAGTGAGGACGTGCTTTAACTCTTCGTCATTCCTTTAATTTGCGGTTGGCAATTTGAGGTCTACAGTTGTTTGTTGCGCTGTGTTCACGCGAATTCTGGATAGTGCATTATTTACACAGTTCTTCATCCCCATAACATATCTTATATCACTGGTGAATTGTGAAATGAAATCAAGCTGACGGATATCGCCTTGTGAGCATTTGTCTGCCTTCGGATTGAACGCACAAGTGGGACGCCTGTGTTCTCAGTAAATCGCGCATGACCCGGCCCATGTTATATTTTCAGTTTACGTGAACACTGAACGTTTGTTTTTGGAACTGGTAGTCATTGGTGGGCAACTCGAAGGCGCGAGTGGTTCGATCGTGTACAAGTTCGACGAAGACGAACGAAAACGAATAAAAGTACATAATAATTTCGTGTAAAACATTTGTTTATAGACTTGTATTATTCTCCGCTTTGATTGCCAAACAATATAACTTCCTTCTTACAATACTGGTGTTTTGTAGTTAAAGTCGAAGAAAGTATATAGTATTTATCAGTTCGGAGCGTCTTTGTAGCAGTAGGAACTCAGGTTTAGTTTCCTTGACTCTTCCATAAACTTCACCACAACAGAGGTCATCAAACCTCGATAAAATGTAAAGTGTGGCAGCCTAAAATGTACCGGATGATGACGTGCTAAAATGGATCACGACATTGTGCGAGGGTGGTGAAAATGCCTAACTTTGAAAAGAAGTACCATAGGCTAAAAAAGAGTCAGCACGACCACGCCTTCAGTTTGAGATTCAGACGTAGGCTAGTGAATCCATCAGTTCGCAGCGTACACTATCACAGGACACGGGCTACAAACAAATAAGTTGTAGTAGATAAGGCTGAATGAAAGGAGCATCTACGATCATCCAAGTAAGCCTAACAGTGAGATGAGTAAAACATTGCATGTCACCAACATAAATGAACCCATAGTAACAGGCTAGAACTCATGGCCTTAATCCTCTCAAACCTCACAGGGCCAGCTTCAAGGAACATGACACCAGCTGGAGAGCTATTGGACTGTAATTCCACAACTTATATAACTCTATCTCCCACCACTTAGTCCAGACATGCCTCTAGATAGGTAAAAGACAAAAACCAATTCCCCGCGAAAGTTCACGTTATCCTCTCATGGCCATAATGCGAGAGTTGAACAAGAATTCGGCAACAAAACATGTCAAAATACACACCATGTATCCAAAAATCCACTACATTTGCAAAATGCTTCTAAGAAGAAGCAGCGCTGGAGGGGAACTGAGACTAATCTCTCCAAGAAGAATAGCGTCAGCACATACCCACGTAATATGCCCACACTAATAACTGGGGTAGCAACATCACCACTCTGAATGTTACAAGGGACAATACTCTGAGCTCAACCAACAACCGCTCTGGGTTCTCAAAGTATGGTATTCAAGCAGACACTGAAATAAAATATGACACGTGTCTTCTGGAAATTAAACCACAGTGTAGCAGTGCATACAATGAGACTGATGTAAGTACACGTTCAGTCGCTCCAAACATTAAACAGAATAATAAGTTATTGACATCACCAGGCACCAATGATTTTTTATTCGCTATATCCCTGTCAGCACTGACCAAACAAGTGGTGGGGATGTTAACTCTTCTGAGCCCGTTTCAATAACGTCAGAACTCTCCTGGGAAGAAAGCAGACACAGCCCAGTTCATATGCATTTATCAGTCACTTCGGATGCTCGTACAAACATAGGCCAAATTAATACTCCTGCTGAGCGTTCTAAGCTTTCTCTCTTCCTAAGAATTTTCAGCCACCTGTTCGTCGGAAACGCAAGACAAGCTTTCATTACTCTCAAATCTGTGTGGAGGTCAACAGCAATCAGCATCAAAAATAAGATCCGGATTTTCAACTCCAATGTGAAGTCAGTGCTACTATACGGATCAGAGACTTGGCGAGTCATAAAGAGCATCTCAAACAAACTTCAAACCTTCATTAACAACTGTCTCCGCTCAATACTCAAGATCAGATGGCCAGAAAAGATCAGCAACAGGGATCTCTGGGAGCGAACCAATCAGGAACCGATTGTGAAACAAATAGGCAGAAAGAAATGGAGATGGATTGGCCATACTCTGAGGAAACCATCAAGTGACATCACTAGACAAGCCCTCGAGTGGAACCCGAAAGGGAGGCGGCGAGTTGGTCGTCCAAGGGTGACTTGGAGGAGGTCATGCGAGGAGGAGATGAAAGCATGTGGACAGACCTGGAGCAGGTTGAAAAAGTTGTCAGAAAACCGAAGTCAATGGAGGTGCGCAGCTGAAGCCCTATGTTCCTCTAGGAACTAAAGGATACAATAATAATAATAAATAATAATAATCACACAATGATGCAGTATTGATAAGAGTATTAACAGTTATTAAAGCCTCACAACTGTTTGATATTTCAAATAAATTTATCTAACATGAGAAATCTAGTCCGTATTACTTAAAGATATCGTTTTATGTCATTAGTTCTCAACATCTACAGACTTTCTGAAGTCACAGTGAGCACATGAAAAAATATATGGCCTGCAGACCCTCAGTTTAGGCTTGGTAAAGCAACAAAAGTTAGGAACCTGTCACAATTAAAGTATTCTGAGAGAGGGACACGTGATTCTTCCCAACAACTTTAGTCGCCAGACCTGAAATGTAAGTTTGATTTCCAACTAAACGATCACCTGCGCCTATTCGAATGTGTCGTGAGTGCGTATAGACACTATTCGTAACCCTTTGAATCTCTCGATATCAATGTATTACTCAGAAGCTGTCAAAAGCAGGTGATCTTTAGCCGAACGTTTGATGGGACTGTATTTGTGGTTCAGAATACGATTTTATGCAATCGGGCATCCAATAAAAAGTGGCCAAAACCAGCCTAAACAGACGAAAGACTAGTTGAAATGGGCCTAATCCTGCTTCAACCACCTGGCACAAATTAAAATACTGAGCCGAGGCGGAATATTTATTGTGAAGGAACTGGACAAATTGTCAGCCCTAGTTTTGCAACCAAAAAATCGGTTGTTTGCGGCTTGCCTTTCTAAGGTATGTTGTATACTCACATAGTGCATGTACATATTACAAAATGGGGTTGTTGTCACCATCATGGACGATTCTCCCCACTGTCCTAATCGTTGTCGGCTCTGGGGGTTAAAAATAACCATTTATGAAGTTTGAATTGGGATATTCAGGTTAGTAGTATTACTGTGCCTTCACCGGCATACGCGGTGCGTACAATATCTGCGTTATATCTTAGCGTGATTCATTACATACAATCCATCTTTGTTAAGAACCTCGCACCAGTGTTCTTCTAGCTCCACACCTGTAACCATTACCTCTCACTCAGTCGTGATGGCCAATCACATAAAAACGCCCCGAATTCAGTCGCCCGCTAACCTAATGATTGGCAGAAAACCTGTGCTCGGAGTGCTAAGAAACATACTCCACAAAAAGCGGTAGTTAAACGGCTCATCAGTACGCATTAGGCGTTCAACTGTCTTGTCGCTACCATCATCGGCGACTGGAACTAATAGTTAATATATGCCGACAACTGGTTGTAGGGTCGCTCCTACAAACTCAGCATCTAATCTTACATAGATCCCCTTATCAAACCTTGTGCATGTGTCACCAAACTTTGGACAAGAAGTCCAGCTTCTATGCTTAATTCAAAAGCAGAACGAAAAATGCTATTTGTGGGAGAACTGAAAACTGAGACACGTAAAATTAAGTGCAATAAGGCTATGAATCCAGGATGTTCCGAAAAAATATGCTCAGTATATCTGAACCATCAGCATATGCCAGTTATACAAAATTACAGGTTTGTGAACTTACACCTCTGCGAATCCTGACCAAAACAATAAACCCTAACAAACTACACGCAGAATTAGTAATCAAAGTAGATTAACCCTGTCAGTGGAGGTGAACATTGAACGTCTGTTTTTGGAACTGGTAGTCATTGGTGGGCAACTCGAAGGCGCGAGTGGTTCGATCGTGTACAAGTTCGACGAAGACGAACGAAAACGAATAAAAGTACATAATAATTTCGTGTAAAACATTTGTTTATAGACTTGTATTATTCTCCGCTTTGATTGCCAAACAATATAACTTCCTTCTTACAATACTGGTGTTTTGTAGTTAAAGTCGAAGAAAGTATATAGTATTTATCAGTTCGGAGTGTCTTCGTAACAATAGGAAATTAGGTTTAATTTCCTTGACAATTTTTATTCGTTTTCTTGAGTGCCTTCTAAGGCAATTTTATTTTTCTGTTTGTTGGTGGAGCGCCTTCTGGAACTTCTGGTATTACTTACTGGGTCTGCGGCCAGCATCTCTTTGGACACGGATTATCAACGCAATTTGGGTCATTTGGTGACGTTGGATAATGCCTGGGTCATGGAAGGGACGTGGCAAGATGAAGGCAGACAAAAAGTAAGTAACGATGATTTGCGTCGGTGGCACAGTGGTTAGGACTCTCGCCGACCATGCATAAGATCCGGGTGCCAATGGAGTTGAAGATTGAACGATCAATTCTTGGTTGTTTGCTTAAAATCAACTTCCCCAATTTTCGCGGAGGCATCAATACGACAGTCATCGTCTCATCGGTCGCTGTTCAGAAAGAAGAGTGAAACATCGTCAGAAGTAATACAATGATTTATTATTGTAATATTTGTTTTCAGACCTTAGTTCACTTATTCTTTTTATATGTTGGTGTAACAATAAAGAAATATCAAGCGGCAGATCGGTGTTTTGGTTTTTTCGTCCGTTATAACTAAGCGTTTCTGAAATCTTCAAGGAACAGCGTGGGCCCGAGCGTAGCGAGAGCTGGGCATTAACGGTTTATGAGACGTGATTGACAGTTTCTGACGATAGAAACAGATCTGGCGGATTCAAACAGTTGGTGAAAGTTTGGATAGTCACCGTTCATCTTTCCTGGTGCCGGTCAAGTCCTCTTTGAACAAGCAATATCTGGAACTTTTTGGAATTGGGTCAAGTTCAACAATGCCTGGGTCAAAGAAGGGACAGAGTGTCTTGGATGCAAACAGGAAAGTAAGTCATGGTGACTTGTCTGTTAATTGTAACGATGTGTCTGATGTTAAGCATGACATGGTTGATGTTACTGTTTCGCCGTTCAGGGATAATAGGAACATCAAACTCCCTAAATTTGAACCACGGTGTTTTGATGGAAACCCGGCTGATTATTTACAATTTGTAAAGGAGTTTGAGATCATGTTGAGTAGTTTTCTATTAAGTGATGAATTGAAGTTAATGTATTTGATGAGATATTGCACTGGAGATGCTGCAAGAGCTATACAGTGCTGTAAGTTTATGAAGCCAAAAGAGGGCTACTACGAGGCTATGAGCATATTACGTCAAAGGTTTGGAAGACCTTCGATGATTGCAGGGAAATTATTCGAGGCTGTTAAGGGTAATGGTGGTCAATTACAGGATGACTCCCAGGCACTCACTGAGTTTTTAGATAATTTGCTAATTTACAAGAATGGAATGATTTCGATGAATCGAATGAGTGACCTCAACTCGAGTTTTATACTAGAAGTAATAGCAAGACGTCTACCTACTCGACTGCAAAGGAAGTGGGTGAAGATAAGCTCCCGTATGGAGGATGAGGGTATCGAGCCAAAGTTTGATGATATCCTGAAACTGGTAAATACTAGTGTCAATCAATCTATGAGCAAGTTCGCCAGTCTATTGAATCTCACCCCTAGAATAGAGCAGTCTGAGAGCAAAATGCAATCATTGATGACGAGTAGGCCTCAGAGAGGTGGATATCGAGAAGGCTCCATGATGTCTAGTAATGCATATAGACCTAGTGAGTGTAACAGGTTTCGTAGTACATCCTCAACAGATAAGTTACAAGATGCAAGACAAACACGGTTTTGTTTTACACGTGTGCAAGAGGTGCATACAGAAGTGAACTGTGAACCAGTGAGCAAGTTCAGTGATAAGCTAAATGTAAACTCCAGGCCTGACTCCGAATTGTGTGACGATAACGGTGTTGTGAAGAAGTCTGTAGTTGCAACTGGTAAGCCGTTGTTGAATAGAGTGTCACAGAATAGAGTTACTGCTTCAGAGTGGAGTTCTGACTCCACAAGTTTACAAAGTATAACTAGTCAGAGTGAAGATATAAAACCTTTAATGATTTGTGAGGAGGAACCAAAATTGTCTACTTCTGTTATTAAAGAGTTTGAAAATGATGAAGTTGACGGTAAAGTGAATATTCGTGATAATGATCATGATACTTCACAGTTGTCTTTGGTTGATCATGATGAGATGAGGGATATGCCTACTACTGCTAAGTTAAATAAAGGTTCTGTACAACTACAACGTGAAGTAGAATTGAACGCAGATGCAGTTCCAAAAGGTGTGCATACTTGTGAGACAGTCAGTGTAATTGATCAGCGTGTAGCCCACCTATCATCAGATGATAGTGCTAAACCCGAACTAGTAGTGAAAGACAGCAGTGGTGGTAATCTTGCAGTTGGACAACTATCTGAAAGCCGAAAAAGAACAGCTTCTGATCCACCGCTAAGTTCATCACCTTGTGTCACTCAGTCATCGTTGGTGTTTTCATCCACAATGAAACAGATGCCCATCAACTCAAGTATCTTGTGCAATGACTATGATAGTATTGGTGCGTTTGAAAAGACGAAAGATATTGGTCAGTTTAGTGAGGATAAGCCAAGTGTAAACGAGAGAGTAATTGTTAAATTGACTTGCATGAATAAAGGCATTTCTAGTTTCAAGTTACTAATTGAATGCTATTATCTTTGGTGTAAATTACTCTGTTTCTACACTTGGTTGATGAGATATGCCGTGTGTTTGTTCGTCATCTATATTCTACGATACAATGACATGGGCGTGTTGCCGTTCAGATTTGAGGATATAGCTGATAGAAGGAAGTCAGCAAATGAACTCTGCGACGATTTTCCAACCTAGGGCGTCAACCTGAGAAGGGTTGTAGGCGTACTGCTGTAAGTCCTACAGTTCTTCAAAGGGTAGCGCATCAATGAGCAGTCCAATGTGCTTGGTGTATGATCTTGTACATATGTTCATATTGTATATACTGAATTGATATCATCTGTCATCTAGCTGTTGGTAATTCTGTTTGTGTCCGGACGACTTCCACTTGGATCATCAACCTGAGAAGGAATGTAGGCGTACTGCTGTAAGTCCTACAGTTCTTCAAGGGTAGTTTGTCATGCCGGAATCCACAACATTTGATGTAGTGATTGTACATATGTTTGTGTTAAATAATTGTGTGAGTTCCAATTGATGTAATTGTTGGTTAATCTTGTTTGTGTCCGGACATTCCACAAATTACAATCGTCAACCTGAGAAGGGTTGTAGGCGTACTGGTGTAAGTCCTGCAATTCTTCAAAGGAATTCCACCAAGACATGATCGGCGAGGTTGTTTGTACTCTTTGTATATACGTGTGGTGTGTCATATCAATTGGTGTTTTTGGATTCATTGTGTTTACTTGTTGTTTTCGTACCTTGTTGTTTCACATAATTTTGTTAAAATTTTCGTCGTGATTACTTCTGAAGTTGTTTCGAGTCTTCTACATCCGTGAATGAATTGATTGATGTTAAGGACAGCAGATGGGTCGTATACGCCGGGGAGGCTATTGCTGAGAATGAAATGCACACGGAGATAATTGTTAGCTGCGGTCCGACACGCCGGGGAGAAAGAGTGTAAACGACTGAGGCTCGCATGCGTCACCGCTACTAGAACTGAGGCAGAATGAGTGACAAGCGATTTCAGTGGTAATTGGTAATGAGTAGATAAGAGGATGTGCGTAGAGTATCGTGAGGTGCTGCCATGGTCACTTTGCATTCTGCAAGAGTCATTCTAGTAAGTGGCGATTGTGTTGCAAGATGTCAAGAGGAGGTCTCTGTCTGGAGGCGCAGGTCGTCGGCGATGTGTGAGATTGTGCTGTGGGTATGCTTGTGGTGTGTTGGCTTTTCTGTTTGTTTTCCATTTCAGCTCTGTCCGTGTGACCCAGGTTCTCGCAATGGCATCCAAGTCAACGTGCATTGGTCGTGAAGGAAAAAAGGGTTGGATCCCTTTTTTGCCGGGGAGTGTCAATGGAGTTGAAGATTGAACGATCAATTCTTGGTTGTTTGCTTAAAATCAACTTCCCCAATTTTCGCGGAGGCATCAATACGACAGTCATCGTCTCATCGGTCGCTGTTCAGAAAGAAGAGTGAAACATCGTCAGAAGTAATACAATGATTTATTATTGTAATATTTGTTCACAGACCTTAGTTCACTTATTCTTTTTATATGTTGGTGTAACAATAAAGAAATATCAAGCGGCCAATCGGTGTTTTGGTTTTTTCGTCCGTTATAACTAAGCGTTTCTGAAATCTTCAAGGAACAGCGTGGGCCCGAGCGTAGCGAGAGCTGGGCATTAACGGTTTATGAGAAGTGATTGACACCGGGGTTCGATCTTCTGCCGACGCACACCTGATATCTATGTTCGGGCTGCAAAATTTGGGCTACCAATATCCATGCCGAAAGTTTCATACTTGTACCAAAAATACAGTGTGGATTCAAGATGTAATAAAAAATAAGAAATAATTGTAATGATATGCGTGATGCTCAGTATGATTAGTCTGATGTTCACGCTTCGCTGTTTAGGGATAGTAGTATTTTAAGGCTCCCTAAGTTTGGACGTCGGTGCTTTGATGGAAACCCAGCCGACTATCTATAGTTTATTAAGGAGTTTGAGATCATGTTGCAATAGATGACGAAATGAAGTCAATGTATTTGTTGATGTACTGCACTGGTGTCGTTGCAAGGGCTAAACAGTGCTGCACGGTTATGCCCCCAAACGAAGGACATGATGAGGCGATGCATATCCTGCGTCAAAGGTTTGGAAGACTTTCGATGATTGCAAGGAATGTATTCGTTGCTGTTAAAGGTAATGGTAGTCAATTATGAGATGACTCCAAGGCACCCACTGAGTTTCTGGATAATCTGATGAACTACAAGAATACGTTGATTTCGATGAATTGCATGAGCGATCTGAACTCAAGTTCCGTCCTGGGGTTAAAAGCGAGACGCCTACTTACTCGACCGCAAAGGAAATGGGCGAAGATAAGCTCTCTTATAGAGGACGAAGGTTTAAAGGCAGGGTTCGACGACATACTGAGATTAGTAACAGATAATGATAATTAGACTACGAGTAAATTCGTCAGTATATTACATCCGGCTTCTTAAAATGAAAGGTCAGCGAGCAAAACACAATCATTTATGACGAAAGGGTTTCGGCGAAGTGGATATCGGGAAAACTACATGGTGTCTAGTAATTAATATAAACTTAGTGAGTTTAACAGCTCTCGTTGGACCTCCCCAACATATAGGTTACAGGCTGCAAGACAAACACGATCGTGTTTCGTCCGTTTGCAAGAAGTGCACACAAAGGCGAGCTGTGAAGCAGTGGGCAGGTTTAGTGGTAAGCTAAATGTGAAATCAGCGTCATCAAGGTCTGACTACGAATGGTGTGTTGAAGAAGCCTGTAGTTACAACTGGTAAGCCATTGTTGAGTAGTGTCACAGACGACACCGCAGTTTGCTCGGAAGAAGAGAGTTACAGTTTCGGGGTCCAGCTCTGGCTCCACAAGTTCTCGAGGTATTATTAGCCAGAGTAAAGGTATAAAACCTTTAAGGATTTATGAGGAAGAACCCAAACCATCTACTGCTGTTATCAAAATGTTTGAAAATGATGAGGTCGATCATACAAACAGCGGTAAAGTGGATACTTGTGGCAATGATCATGATAGTGCACATTTGTCTTTGACTGATCATGATGGGATAAACGGGATGCCTACTTCTACTGAGTTGAACAAAGGTTCCGTACACCGTGAACGTGAAGTAGAATTAAAGGCAGATGCGGTTACGGAAGGTATGGATACTAGTGAGACCGTCAGTGTAAATGATCCGCGTGGAGTCCACCTATCGACAGTTGTTAAGGCCGAACCGGAGGTAATCATAAAACATAGCAGTGGCGGTAATCCTACTGTCAGACAAACTTCTATAGGTCGAACAACCATAGCTTCTGATGCAACGCTAAGTTCATCAACTGGTATCAATTAGTCGTGTTGTCATTCACAATGAAAGGAATCTCCATGACTATACTAGTATCGTTCCGTTTGAAAGGACGAATGTCAATGCTCAGTTTGGTGAGGATAAGCCAGCTGTGTACGAGAGGGCAATTGTTAAACTGACTTGCACGAATAAAGGCCTTTCAAGTTCCAAGTTACTATTTGAATGTTGTTATCTTTGGTGAACATTACTCTGTGCCTTCGCTTGGTTGGTCAGATACGTCGTATGCTTGTTGGTCATCTATATTCTAATATACAATGTAATGGGCGTGTCACCATTCAGATTTGAGGATATAGATGGTAGAAGGAGGTCAGCAAATGAACTCTGCGGCGATTTTCCGAATTGAGGGCGTCAACCTGAGAAGAGTTGCAGGCGTGCTGGTGTAAGCCCTGCGATTCTTCAAAGGAATTCCACCAAGACATGATCTGCTAGGTTATGTGTACTGTTTGTATATATGTATGGTGTCATATCAATTGGTGTTTTTTGGATTCATTGTGTTTACTTGTTGTTTTCGTACCTTGTTGTTTCACATAATTTTGTTAAAATTTTCGTCGTGATTACTTCTGAAGTTGTTTCGAGTCTTCTACATCCGTTAATGAATTGATTGATGTTAAGGACAGCAGATGGGTCGTATACGCTGGGGAGGCTATTGCTGAGAATTACATGCACACGGAGAAAATTGTTAGCCGTGGTCGCACACGCCGGGGAGCGGGAGTGCAAACGACTGAGGCTTGCATACGTCACCGTCACCAGGACTGAGGCAGAATGAGTGACAAGGGATTATAATGGTAATTGGTAGTGAATAGATAAGAGGATGTGCGACGAGTATCATGAGGTGCTGCTATGGTTACGTTGCTTCCTGCAAGAGGTGTTCTAGCAAGTGGCGACTGTGTTGCAAAATGTCAAGAGGATTCCCTTGACCGGAAGGCGTAGGTCATCGTCGATGGGTGAGATTATGCTGTGGGTATGTTCGTTGTGTGTTGGGCGTTTATGTCTTGCTTTTCCATTCTGGCCTAGTCCCAGGTGGCCCAGGTCCCACAATGGCAGTTCATTTCGGGGTTATCATCACTATGGAAAACAAGGGATGGGCCCTTTTTCGCCGGGGAGTGTCAACGAAGGTCAATATTGAACGTCTGTTTTTGGAACTGGTAGTCATTGGTGGGCAACTCGAAGGCGCGAGTGGTTCGATCGTGTACAAGTTCGACGAAGACGAACGAAAACGAATAAAAGTACATAATAATTTCGTGTAAAACATTTGTTTATAGACTTGTATTATTCTCCGCTTTGATTGCCAAACAATATAACTTCCTTCTTACAATACTGGTGTTTTGTAGTTAAAGTCGAAGAAAGTATATAGTATTTATCAGTTCGGAGCGTCTTTGTAGCAATAGGGACTTAGGGTTACGTTCTTTGACACAGTGCGTCTTTTTCTCAGCTGTGATTTCGCGACAACCCTCGGCTGCTTCTGCATTTCATTCTTGAGTGCTTCTGTCCGTTCTGCTCTTTATTTCGCCGTTTTCCGCTTTTGGTGAGGTTGGCAGGTCTCGATATGTATTGGTAATTGTGGTTTTCTACCATACATCAGTTGAAAGGGTGACGTTTTCGTTGTTTCCTGGTCTGCAAAGCGATGTTTTAGAAGAATCGGTGAAAGCTCTGTTTCCTAGTTACCGCCCTTCGAGGCCAGCCACTATTTCAGTGTACGGCTGTTTCTTTCCGTTAGGCCATTCGTTTGTGGATGATATGGGGTCGTTCTGATCCTATTGATGCCCAGCTTTTGCAAAAAGTGAAGTAAATTCTTCACTTTCGAAGCAGGGGCCTCGGTCTGTCAGTAATGTCTTTTGTACACCGTGGTCTGCTAAGATGTGTCGAACTTCTGCATCTGCCACAGTCCCTGCGTGTTGGTCTTGGATCGTAACGGTGTCTGTTCATCATGTCGCGTGTTCCGTTATCACCAAGTGGTACTGATTACCGCTTGATGTTTGAGGAAAGCGACCTGTTACATCTACAATCCACCAGTAACCTGTCGCCGCTACTGTAATCGACTGTAGCGATGGTCGTATGCGCCGATCGTCTTTCATCAGATGGCACTGCGGACACCCAAGTACATATCTTACCACGTCTTCTCGCATACATGGGCAGTAAATACTTTGTCTTAAGAGGTCGGTTGCTCTGGACACCCCTGTATGTGCTAGCTAGTGACAATCTTGTATCATCTTGTGGCGCAACGGTTGCGGTATTATGGCCACCCGACATCCTTCGTTATCCCACCAAGCCAGAGTCCCGTATGCTTTCACTCTTAGTCTTTCTATCTGTCTGAGTGGTGTGGTTAGCTCCTTGCTTGTTGTAGGTTGATCCACTTCTATTCCTTTGGTGATGACCTGTATTACCGTATCGAGAGTGCCGTACAACTTCTGTCTGCGTACAAGTCTTGGTGGGTCTTGTTCTACCTCATGCCCTCCGTAAGCGGCCTCGGGCAACTCAGCCCCGTCTTCTGGTCTCAATAACAAATATGCCAGGACACTGTCATTCCCAGGAACCTGTGAGATAGTGAAGTCGTACTTCTGCAGACACAACATCCACCATGACAATTTTCCCTGTGGATCTGTCTTCAAAAACTGTAGCGGCTTATGATTAGTAATGACATGAAGTCGTCGGCCGATTAAACAAGGTATCCATTTGTCGATCGCCCATACCATTGTTAAACATTCTTGCTCTATCTTTGAATACTTCCGCTCTGTGTCAAAACTCAACTGACATACTCAACGATTCCCTGCACCTATGCCGTAGTCACTGGTAGCTGTTCACACAGTGAACTGTCTTCGTGGTGCGGGTGAAGACAGGGATGTCATTTGTTGATGATCGAGTGGCTGTTTAATCCTGTCGGACTGCTTAACGGAATTTCATGACTCACCTTACCGCAATAACCGTACGGGTCCCCACCTCCAGTGAAGAGATGATCGTATTTACTAATTAACTCTGTCATATTGTGTACCCTCAATAGCTTAACCCCTGATACCTCGCTGGTCCCATACATGCTGATACGTCCGTACTTCGCGCTCACAACCCTCACTTGCATGTCCATTACCTCACCAACCTCCCGCAGAAAATCCGCCCCAAGTATCGTCCACTGTAATTCGGGTGAAACAACGAAGAGGAACTTCACTTTGCAGCTGCCAACAATGAAAATACATTTGAACCTACCCGTGATGCGTAACTCATGTCCGCATACCATTTGTACTGTAAATGAACATGGATTGACACTCCAACATAAGTTCTTATCGGTTATAGACACAACCGCACTACTTCTCGATTATTCATCCGCACCTTGGAATACATATCCCCTATTTCATTAGCCCCCACTACTTCTGGTTTTGTATGAGAAAGAACACACATTATACTATAATTATAAAACTTGGGCACTGTGACAACACAATATTTCGCTTGAAAACTTTTCGTTTCCGCCTTTCTGGGGTGTATTTCATCCAGTGTCCCGGCTTTCCACATTCAAAACACCGGTCTCTTATGTCACTCATCTCTAACGCGGTCATTTAACGCTGCAATTTTTTGCCCGCCTTCGTCTGACAGGGATGGCTCTATCATGGCCACCGTTGTGTTCGGCAGCGGTCTAGTCACCTTCGCCAGTTTACTAATGTCCATCGGCTGCACAGCGTCAGCAATTTGTAATCACTGAGAAACTTGGTACGGGACACGCCTCTGATTCCACATCCAAAGTGGGAAGTGTACGTCGAAGTAGATTCGTCAATATTACCGCCAACAATAAAGGGTCTCCATCAAGTTCCAGCTTCGTGGAACTGAGCCGCAACATTGCTAACTGTCTGTCTGTTGCGCTGTCAAACTTCAACACCGATCATTCAACCAATGTCTCCAAGGTAGCCGTGCCAAATGACCCCTCTACGCCATCATATGTCGCCTTCGCTCGGCCTCTCATCAGCGTCCCCAGTACGACCGCCTGCTCCTTGACAACCAGCAACTCAACAACGGCCTCGAAGTCACATAAGAAGCTTCGTATGTCTCCTTCAAACGCAGCTGGCCATGGGATCTTCATTGGTCGGAGGTAGCGACACCGACTGTAACACGACAACCCATGTATGTATACGACCTAAGTTCGCTAAGTTATGTTACGCTATTCCATCACAAACACATGTTAAACGGCTATTTTCTTCTTAACGCTAGTAAATTCTGATATTGAATGAAACATATCACGCAAGGCTTGATGACGGATAGAGGAAATAATAACTGTTAACGACTTTGACGTATTTCACATAAGTATCACTACGTTGCCTATCATTCTTCTTAACTATCCGAAGTCCTCCAAATGATAAATAAAAGAGATAGAGATGGTCGACATAACTGCATACATTTTCCACGAAACAATAATCAATCGAATTAAAAATAATTTAGTATGAAAGGGTCATATCTACATCAAAAGAAGTTTATGACAATCCAGTGAAAAAATCAGTTGTGAATTGCTTATAGCTGCGTTACAGTCAAAATAAAGTCTACTTATCATTCTATCCACAAGATCTGGATCAATTCCCCTTAGTTGGTAGTGGTGCAGGACCGGTCTTTGAAGTTTACACCACCACCAGGAGAAATTGGATAGGTTTTCACGCAAATATTGTGACTGTATTCATTGGACTACCTTCGGCTTTATTGCAGAATATCCGAGGTTGTATACATATCAAGTGAACTGATCTTACCTGTCTACCTCTAGTGACCAACCCCTTATCTTAGGCAAACTAATTATGGGAACAATTGAGAGGACAGTCATAGAAATGGTGATATTTTATAGATTAGTCATCCATGCATCCCATGATAAACATGAAAATCCCCAGAACTTTCTGAAATATCTACTGTAATTCCATTCTGAAAAAAGCAAATATTACACAACCGCCTCTCTCAACGATTTGTCACAAGCAATTTAAAAAGACCAAATCTCCTAACTTTATGCTTCTTTAACTAAGTTACTCAATAATACCTGTTTTGTAAGTGGATGCAATGGATATAACACCTGTGAAATTTATACACATATTAATTTGTTCTTTTCGGCTAAAAATATGATACATATCTGGTTTTATCACTACTACTTGAAAATTCGCCTCAGCAACGTGCAATACGTGTTGACCACAACGTTTACGTATAGGAGATCTTACCAATCACAATATGATGAGTGACTTTCAAGTGCTCAGCCTTTCCGTGAACCGTTTGTGCCTGTCTCATGATTAGCGATTTCCTACTATACTTGAGAAATGGTCTGATCATTGGTGGAAACGTGTTACAATATGAGATAACTGTTCTTTAGTTATGTCCTTGGGTCTCAAAATGTACTTCTGAACATATTAAAATTAGCTTCCAATTAGACATCGTGGACTTCTTGAAGCAGACAAAGGAGATATATCATAATGGATTGGTTTGTGCTTCACCTCAGAGACCATTATGTAACAGGATATCTTGTCAACTAATATTTTACTTCGAGACATTGTACGAAGGGGGTATAAAACGCGATAAACCCCTCTAAAACTTCTTTAAATTTTTAAAATACTGTCTAGAATAAAGAATTTATTATTGCGGCACGTGCTACTACTAACAAGGTTTATCGGCAGAAAATTATCAAACACAAGGGTGATAGGTTTGAAGTCAAAGGGAGCAAACGATTCAGCGTTGTGACAAAACATGGGAGATACCAAAGGGAGACAAAGAAACACAATACGAAGGGCAGAAGTAGCACAACACGGAAGATCTGTGCAAATGACGATATTTTTTTTCAATATATCGTATAGGTAATTTCCCTATATCTGTATATCAAATTGTAAATAAACTTTCCTTTACCACGTTTCTTGTCTCCTGCCGTTACAATATAACTTCAGAAGGCAGGGTTCAGGCAGATATAGCATATTAACTTTCATCTGTCATATCACACTTGAAAGAGAGTGCAGTTGTTGCATCGCTTCTTGAGGGAATATATTCTCCTATAACATAATCCATTTGCTAGACGTATGGTGCATGTTGCGCTTTAATAAATTCACATATGAGAAGAGATTACTCTGGCAATAACTGTTAGCAAAAGTAGAACTTAACGACATCAGAAAATAAAACCTAATATGATACGTTGCAGCGCATAAACAATACTAATAGTGACATCGTGCTGCTACCCCCTGATACCATGTTTAAAGATAAGGATATGGTCTAATACTGTTTCATATATCACTAAAATGCAAACTTTTAAATGAAGACGTTATTCAGAAGAAAAGCGCAGATAAGTCCGAAAACTTTATTTTGGAAAAAATAGTGATAAAGAAATGAGTCGTAACTACAATGCATTTCTTCTTTACACTGCAGTGAAACAACTACAGATACATGTTGAATCATTTACTTGTTTCTTCGTGTTCAGGATTCTTTCGAAGCAGTATAAAACCTTCTAAGGGGAGTTGTGTTATTGGTAAATATTCATCAGTTGCCAATTCTGCACGTTCACCATGAGACAGTAAAACTGGAGTTGTATGTGTTTGAAATCCTGTAATTGTTTTTGGCCTACCAGCTTGTCCAACAACATCGACAGCTTGACCAACACGAACAGTAACAAGTAAGGGTTTCAGGTCTTCATCAAAAGTCATTAAGAGACGTGGTTGAATTGCTGGTGTAATGTAAAATATCAGGTAATCATGTTTATTCATAAAGGTTTCCTTCATATTAAGGCAAGAAGTCAGCAGAGTAAGGAGGCCAGCCAAACCAACAGGACGACAAAGAAATCGATCAGAATGCCATGGACTTAATGTGAGTGTTCCTTTTCCCAGATGTGTTAAACCTTGCGCTAGTCGAACTAAAAAGAGACTGTATGGATCACGACTATGATAGACAGCGAGCTGACGTAACATTGCAGCTAGGCGTGCATTATTCGTTCCTGTAAAAAAATTAACATAATTCACATTAGAAGAACGTCCCAATCATATCTCATTTAAAATAAATTCGGCATAACCAGTATTACTTTAATATTAACCATAAGCGGCCTGTTTAAAGCACCGAGGCACCGGAATTCCCATCCAAAATGTTTAGATCCTTCTTCATTTATGATTGTTTTAATTATGCAAGTACAGCAAATAGTTGTAACATGCACTTGTGCGAATATTTAATTCGCTTTTAACAAAGAGTTGGGCAACTCTTGAAGGAAACATATATAAAAATGGTTCTTCCTTCATTCCCAATGACACTAGGCCACATGATATATTTCATATTATTACTTTATATGTAAAGATGAAATATTTTGGAATACGCTGAAAATTTCTGTACTATTGTGTCCACATATTGTCTGAAATAAAGCTTGATTATTAAAGTGAGGTACATAGTTCAAAGCAGAAAACAAACAGAGAATCGGGAATTCCGTTTCATGAGAAGTGAAAATCATATCATCCTCTAGGATACATTAACATTTGAAATCACCTGCATACCGCAGATTTCTAGTATATTATGTATAAACAACCAAGAAGAATTTATCAGCCAACGTAGTGAGTTACAAAATTTTTACTTCAATACTGAATATGGCTATGGATGAAGAAAGGGAAGCATTGATAGTAGAGTATATATTCATGCCATCCGTCCAAAGCTATATATCCTGCTCAGAACCTAAGGGGGAATAATAGTGTCACATGACCTACCACGCAAATGTCAGTTATGCTGTGTAAAGTTATAGACAGTCGAAGGACAATTGTATCATGATATACGAATGAATTACTTCTAAAATATTCAGGTGATTGACGGGATATAAGCGTCATATTAAACTCCAGTAGGGCAAGAAAATTACTACGTAAAAAAAATTGTAAAAGATAGAAATAAACACTCGTGAATGAATTCCAAACTCTAAAACGGGTGGAAAACTTTCAAAGTACATTTTCTTTGGAAACATAACTACAAAACTTTTGCACAGTAGCTACCAACTTATTTTAACAAAGAAGAAGGAAATGAAATTAAAAGAGAAATAAGTCCATTAAACAGAATACTACTTAAATTTAAAAATGCGAATAAATACAATCAAGGATGTCATATGGAGAGAGAAAAATATCAACTACCATTTTAAAAGTACGAAAAAGAACATACCTGCACCAACAATCCCCATAGCTAGAATAGAATTATAGGCTAATTCCGCGTCTGAGTCATGACTGAACTTGCTTAAAGTGTCTAGTACTTTTAATTGAGGATTTGATACATAGCATAAAGCGAGTGCTAACGGTACAGCTCTTTTAATTGGAGGTTCACCGAATCGAAGCTTTAAATGATAAGAGAAGTATGCTCAGAATCAACAAAAACTGGATGTGATAATATGAATTAATTAAATTGAGTAAGTTTTAATAAGTTAAATAGTACATACAATTTCTATTGTTTGTTCAAGTTCAGCGCTAATTGAATACGACTCGAAAATTTTCTCAACAGATATGACTTCAGGGAGATAATACATACACCTCATTAACAATCTCGTATTAACTGCAAGTCGAAAACATAATTGGTTTGTGGTCTGTAAAATTAAACTGACTGAATCATGCATTCTTAAGTCATTCCCAATTTTTCTTAAAATGCTTCCAAGTTATTTTTGGAAAGTTCTTTGCACAACTGTTGAATATTTTATGTCAAAACTTTGAATTCAATCTACTAAGATATGAAATTAGTTAATTAACACCTTCAACCCTGTGGCATATTCTTGTATAGTTATTGTCCTTGACAGAACTTTTCGAGTGAAATTAGCGCCGTGCCTTAGAATCACTTATTATTGGCACTCTAGCATAGACAAGGAGTTGCAACTGAAGATTCAGATGAACTTATAAAAAACTAAGCATTTCTAGGGTTGGATGAGACAAAAACGAGAGGTGATTTGCATTTATCTCATTGAACGTCTACATTAGCATTTATGAGCTTCCTTCAGTTTCCTAGCAAATGTCAAACTTGCTTTCGCTCACTAATGTCGACGTAAAAATCTTTAATAGGAATATGAAACGCAAAGACCTTAAAATTGTATCCAATTTTTGTTTCTTTTTGAATGTCTTATATTCATTTATTTATTTTGATTGATACCTTAAAAGCTGATAAACCGAAATATCCAAAAGAAATCTTCATCATGCATTTTGACTGACTAAAGCATCATTAACAAGATTAAAGATTTAGATACCTAATGATTGGTTGATATACATTAGGTTTTGGCACAAAAGGAACTGAAGTCAACAACCTTAGATAACCATTTAAAGTGATAAAAATCAATAAACAAAACACGGAACTTACAAGGTGACCAAACATTCGAAAGGCCATATCCAAACCTATTTCTTCACCCATAGCTATTATAGCAACCCCCAAAACAGCAAGACCTTGATGAGCATGAAAGTCAAATGTATTTTCTTCTTGTGTTGTTGAATTTTCAACGCCAGATGTATCCATAGGTGATGGTTGTGATGCTTCTGCCTCTTCTGGAGAACTATTGTCTTCAGTTGGTTGACCAGAAGCATCATTATTTGGTTCAGTGGTTTGATCATTAGCTGCACCAGATCTGTTTGCTCCACTACGACGACTCCTTCCCCGAGTTGCTCCACGACGAGCATCCTTTGATTTTTCTTTCTTCTCTTTTGCTTTAGTCGTAGTAGTCGATGTAGTATTTTCAGCAGTTTCTTTCTCTTCGTACTTTTCAGAAAGTATGTGAAGCAAATTCTGAATTTTCAACACATGACCACTACCTGTAATATATGGAAAGTAATATGGAGTTCATTTGATGCAATATATCTGAATAAAAAAACTGCATAATATCAGCAGCATTCAGTCATTGTAAAATTTTCTTTTGAAGGACTATAACAAACAAATACTGAGACGGATTTACCTAAATGAAGTAAAGAAAGGTGAAATTACAAAATTATCAGTTATTTCAATAAAGGACATACAAAATGAGCTAGATTGAATGTGCGAATAAGGCAACACGACTTAGATCGTTGTATTTTTTTCCTTCAGGTTCCCCAGTAGAATATAGGGCTTAAAGTTAGTGCCTTGAAGTTTCTGTAGCAGTGTTTATTTTACAGGATTGGGTTGCTAGCCTCATGCCCAACCTTTCTTCTTTACCTGCATTATTTCTGGCTTAGCGAGGTGGAGGATCGTTATATTAACGAGTACTAACAGGCACAGATAACAATACTAACGTTCTAACGAAGATTTCTCTAAACCTAAAATAATTGATTATTAAAATTACGAGCTATAGCGTAAAGTGAATGAATTCAGAACATTCAACACATGATGAATTGTAAACCCATTCAACTTATCAAAAAACTTGAATGATCTGTCGCCAAAGATGAGAATTATCGCAGCATCGCATTTAATTTCATTTAAAGAAAGGTAAACTACTGTCTGTCTGTTTTCGACATAGAACTTTGCACATATGTGCGACTGTTCAAGTCGCCACACTCCATGTAGCACACAAAGCAAGAGAAGAAAGTAAAAGAAATGCATAATAGAGACAGTAGGCAGAGATATGAGACAAAAGGAATAGTAATAACGAAGAAAAATATAGTTTCATTGGAAATCATAGGTCACAAGGAGTGGATGCATCTGCACCAGCCATTGAGAACGATTTTGAGTCATATCACCAATCGTCTCCAGCCATTGGTTTTTACCGTCCCGAGGACCCCAACCAAGAAGTCTACACCTTCCTACGTGGATTACACTAACTGTTGTAGATTTCATTGACTGACCAGGCCATGTTTTTGTTCGACCTCCGCTAGCTTTTTCCCAGACTGAGCCTATATCAGCTTTCATTGCTCGTCGAGGAAGGCGATGACTAGTCATACGTAAAGTAAATTACTAGAATAATTTGGCTAGATAGATGTCGTTCCATTTTTTTGTTTTAGCTGCCGACTACACCAAAAAATGTAACACTGCTTTCTGCTATACACTGAACAGGAATGTAAAATAAACGATACCACTGAAGGGAGAGATACGGAAAGAAGACTAAGAAACACAATGCGAAGGGCAGAAGTAACACAACACGGAAGATCTGTGCAAATGACGATTTTGTTTTAATATATCGCATAGGTAATTTTCCTATATCTGTATGTCAAATTGTAAATAAACCTTCCCTTACCACGCGTCTTGTTTTCTCCCAGCGTTAAAAGATGTGCTACTTCATCAGTACCGACGCGAGTTCAAAAAATAACTGAAATAATCAGTACACCTGACTATTTCATTTTCTGGACAGTTAACATATTACATATAGGGTATAAAATATTTTCAAATTGAGAGGTATTTTAAAAAATCTTAAAGGATGTATTTACTTACCTGCATAAGCACAAAAGTCACATATCATGTGGGCCATCGATTTCATTGGTTCAGATACAGCTTCTAATGAGGCAAGAATAACTTCCACTTCCTCCTGTCTACCTAAACATGTCAAGCCCAAACCTAGTGCCATAAATTTGCTGAACACATTGCTCAAATGAATTGCAGGCCTTTCCAATAAACTCTGTATGATGGTAGAAGTGACTGTACCATCAAGTGAGCCAACGGCAATCATACCTACAGAAAGTGCCGCCAAACAGGCATGCTGAAGTCTTGCTGTATTAATATCCAGAATAACAGGTACAAGTGTACTTATAGCTTCTGCTTTCAATGAACCAGCATACGCCACACCCAAACCAATAATTGCAGCGCGAGAAAGTACATCTTTTTCAGAGTCGACATAGGATCCAAGAAGTGCTAATGCAGGATCGCATTCATTTTTGACACCACAGTTAACAACTCCACAACCCAATAGACCACCAGCTCGGGTATGATCTTCGACGGAATAAAGGTATTTGTCAATTTGAGACAAGCCAGTGTCAACATCCCATAAAAGCACCCATCCAAGAGTAGCTACAGTACTCATTTTACCTAAAACGTAATAAAAAACAGTAAGTAAACATAACTTACAAGACCTTAACTTCAAGAAATATACGTCAAAGAAGTATTTCTCAAAAAACGGTTGCATATATATACCCAAACTGATTCCCGACAGACTATTTTTAATAACCGATATGTTTAAAAATACTGGTTTTCTAAACGGTTAAAGATGAAGACAGGAAATGTGTCATTTGATTCTTCTGTACCGTTCGCTGAACCTTTTGTCAAATGTGTTCAACTACTGGAAACCAGTCTCTGAAATTGCTTGTGAACTCCAGACCAAGTTTCATTTTCACCAATGAGGAATGAACTTCTGAAACTGTTTTTTTATTTTTGTAACAACAGAAAACATATCTTCTTTAACTAGGATAACGTATTCGGACAAATGATTGTCACTATACAACTTTGCACATCCATATGACTCTAACTTCCCAATATGGCATATACTCGACTATCACTTGCCACGCTTTTAAGTCACAAGTTGAATAAATCAACTGTGTTACTTACTTTGATTATGGACCATTAAGGATGGTCACAGAGTTTGTGTATTTTAACATCTGTAATGATAAAAATGAGAAAATCAAACCAGTATTTTATAGGAAGCTCATTTTTCCACCATTACGATGTTTATTTGTTGACAATAGTGTTTAAGCACATTCATGCTTCCTGTAAAGGTCATCTTCCTTAATCTTAATGTATCAGGAATGTTCAAAAATTACTAAAACAGTCAAATTGTACACATTGAGTTATACACCCAAATAGTAACCAGTAGGTCACAAGATAACTTAGATAACCCCATTTCTAGTGATTTGAATAGCTTTAGCAAATATCAGCTGCTGTTTACTGGTATATTGAGTGAGCAGTGGTACCCAATAATTACACCCTGTACATGTGAACTACAGTTCCTGTAATCTAGTTGCACAAGATGTCATCAAAAATCTTACCTTGTGTCTTCTATCATTGACTCATCTCAAATGGCCGCTTTTTATTTTGTGATCGTTGTTACTTCATATTTATTCATGAAACTTATTTCTAAACGCATAGCAGCTATGTACTAAGATTCAACACTAGTGACCAAATACTTACGCATTGTAATCGTCGACCTGTCAAATTGTATGACTTAATAACCGTAGTTAGCATCAAACATTTCGGATTTTATAAAACAGAAAGAATGAGGGAAGAAATACTTACTTTTCAATTAGATCCTCATCTCTGGCTTTACTCTAATATATATAGCATTTGAAGCTAAACTGCAAGAAGCGTAAGCAATTTATGTAACTTTGAAAGGAATGAAAATATGGTAAGCGAATCACAAACAGTAATGTCGAATACACAGAAAATAATTCCATCGTCATTATTGAGATGATTACTATCAGTTTGAATCAGACAATCCTTGCAGGTAATTAGGGACATGTAAAACTTTGACAAACTTTAAATTAACAGAGTGAGTTACTAATTTTTCTTCACTCAATTGAAACTCACCTAATTCCTTCTGTTTGCATAACCATGGTACCTCCTTAGGTGTTTCTTGCAGTAACTTTTCTTTCCCAAAACCACAATTTACAAGTCCATTTACATAAGAAGCGGCTAAATTAGCTCGGGCTGAATCTGAAGAATTTAATGTTGTTCGAACAGACTCTAAATGAGATTTGTAAATATCTTCAGGTAACTAACAAAGATAAGAAAATAGATGAATTTTATTTTCACAAAGCAATAGATAATTTTATTTTACGTATAAATCTTCACTACTAATGCTACACTTTTAAAAAACAAGATAAATTTTATACTTTTCAAAGGTGAATACAAACATCGTGTAAGTACAGACAGACATGGAGAAGTTAATAAGCGTAGAAGACTTTAAATATGAGTTACATGCCAGCCACCTAAAAACTAATATGAACGTCGAAAACCAAATGATCCGTCATATAATTTGTTATCAGATACAGGCTTGTGACTTTAGTGCGCAGAATAAGGAAGCTGAGTTAGTCAGAAGAGCATATTATAGGCACCCACAGAGTACTACGCTGACAAACCAACCCCGGTAATTACCTCTTAGTTTTATTCAGAAAAGATATAGTTTGATTTCGTGAACATCAAAACCAAACCAACTATGGATACAGGCCATCACTGAAGAGGATCAACGAAGGACTGCTGATCTGGCTGACACTTGTAAGGAAACAAGCTATAAAAGCAAAACTGAAGTCAATTCTCAAAGTAGAACTTTGCACAAAAGTACAGCAGTTACGCTGTCACGCTTCACAAAAACCAACATAGATATAGAAAAAAAGAAATGTAAAGCAACTGTTAAAAATGGAAATTCATGTGGAATAATGAGTGTTTAATGGTGAATCCATCTATGCCACACTAATAACAGTTTCTAACCCCCGGTTTTTGGCATTTCACTAGTTCACTTTTCTTCTTTAACAGCTATGTGGAAAACCCCACCCATGCAACTTTATGATGACAATGTCAATTACGCATCTGAGGAGTGGTTAACTAAGCATCACAGTAGTACACATTCTGAAAAAGTCAATCTGTCGCAGAAAAAAATGTGGAAAGAGTGGATAACCAACAAGCAGGGGTAAGTAAAAGTCGGCGGTTTTCTATGGACTATTTCAAATTGATGAGCGCAGGAAGACTAATTAATGCATGCTCTAAATATGAAGAGGAAGAAAAGATTAGTAAGCCCAAGTCAATCAGAAGTATTCACAGACAATACAAATATTCCACTTTTTATGCCTATACTGTTACTGTTATTCATTTCTCTAATTTAGTTAGCTGCTCGTCACTGCACGAAATCCTTGTTCGTCTGCGCCTTTGGGAGTTGCTTCCAAATAGCTGCCCATTAGTGCAGCATCTAACATGGTCATTCTCACATTGTGCACCACTCAAGCTTTCCATATACAATCGTACACACTGGCACAAATCGGACAACAGGATAGTTGAGCCAGAACCCTGAAAAATATAGCCATAGGATCTCAAAGACACATACACAACATTATAGTGAAGGGCTCCGGATAACTGCTCCATCTCTCTGGTAAAAATGTACGTTTTGTGAGCATCTATTAGGAAACCCTGTAGTGCCGGTGTCCGCACTACTTGATATCTGTGCTGTACTAAGCAATAGAGACGATCCCCATTAACATTTACTTATATACTTTTTGGCTGGATAAACAGTGTGTGAAATATACCGTGCATTTCGGTGGTCATCGTTCACTATTGAAGTGTCGGAAACACATACTGCCGCAGATAAATATTTTATCGAACAGTTAATTCTTCAGAAAGAATGGATGAACACATCTTTCACATACGAGATGTCATAAAGATACCTCTGTATTTCCTGATGTGTTGCACTCACTGACAATCTAGCAGATTTTTCCAACTGTCCACAGAAGTGATTGTACATAAGTGAAAAGGCTGTTTTATACTATTCGGATTAACATTTATCAATGTATGTATAATCTCGATAGTACATGTAAAACATATTTTGCTGTCGACTGTAAATCGTGACTGAATAATATGGTTCCATTTCTGTAACAATTTGATGATGCCTGTAAACTGGCGTCCCTCATGTACTGTACTATGAAAATAAATTTATTTATTTATAATTAAAAAACACCTCGTAGTTTAAAAGAACGCTCCATTAATTGAATTTCATTGCAACTTTTTTTAAACCTGTCGATCCATTTCCGTGGATAGAAAGTAAAATAGTCCGTGTAGTACTCTTGCGCATTAAACCAAATTGTTTACGCAAGCATGACGCCAGGTATTCAAAATGTGCTTGTAAGATGAAAGCAAGGTGTCTTGGGCAACAGTACAAAGATGCTTCAGATCATACAGGTCATTAGTATTGTGTCAACTGGACCGTCTGTGAGACTGGTTTGTTGACGAACAACCAGAAAATATATCTAGAACTCTGAGCAGCGCACTCTGATAAGCAGTTTAGCTGACCTACGGAAACAATGCTTACAATAAGCTATGGTACGTTAACACTTATCCAACACAACAAATACTATAAAAGCACGATTATCTAAAGAGTCAGTTTTCTGTATAATTGTTTGACAAAGTATGGTGGATTGAGTGCTTTACCAATGTGGAATAATGTCATTCTCTTCCTAATCTCCAAAAAAAGACAATTCATTAGACAGTCTCTGTTATTCAGTCAAAAATACTGGTTGCTGTCCATACAGACACTTCGCAAAACGCATGAGAAACTAACTCACCAAGATCAGCTTGGGTTTCATTGAGACCATGGATTCACCTGTCACGCATTTACCTCGCTCCCCCTCACAGTTGTTGGAACGCCATCACGCAAAATACAAGCCAGTAATCGTCTTATACCTCGATAATAAGTCTCATTGGCTCATCAAACCGTTACTAAAAAGTGTCCCTGAAAAGATTATCAACATCTTCAAAGCCCTACACAAAAACTCCTCCTCGTAAAACCACTTATCATCGTTCTTCTTAACAAAAAGTGGCGTTAGACGGTTTTCCCTACTTAAACCAGCTTTTTTTAACTTTGTTATCGATGTCATTCTAAAGACAGATATTAAGGATATGAGTGTTGACGATAATCTTTAAACGGAATAAGACTGTTCTACCTCGAATTAGTACGCTACAGTGTGAAAAAGAGGATAAATCTTGCTGTCATAATTACAGAGGGATCAGCCGACTAAAACAGTATTTAAGATTCTAGCTTCCAATGCTGAGAAAACTAAATGGAATTTTGAAAACTAGGCAGGTTTCTGGCCTAGACAAGGGTCCATTGATCATACCATCAACCTGTAATAGGTTCTGAAACAAAAACATAGTTAGTGACATTCAACATTTGTCAGATACCTTGACCTGTGGGTGGCATTTGAAAAGATTAAGGTAGAGGTCTGGTGTGTCAGTGTCTCGTTTTCAAAGTTGTGCTGATGCAATAATATGTAATTACCAACACAGTGATCACAATAGAAATAATTATCGAAGAAAGCTGGTGGATAGTGGCAGTAATAATAATAATAATTATGACCAGTGCAGGAAATTTACCTTCGGATCCATAATATCTAATTCACGACCGAGTGATAAGAAATGCTCTGATAATCTAATGTTCCAAAGCATCTCTGTTAAATCATCATCTGCTATAGATTCTTCATCTGGTAGTACAATATTCTGTCTACCGAGAAGATACGCCAATTGACGTTGAATCGGTAGACCATAGTTACGAGAACCTTTCTTAACTTTCCCAGACTCCAAAAATATTTCGCGAATTAAATTCATGTCATTCAGGCGTAGAGCACAACGCATAGCATTACCCAAATCCTCAAATTTACGATATAATATAGTTGCATACTGAAGTACCTAAAATGTAGATGACAAGAAGTGAAATATGACTCCAACAATCAAAAACAATTAAAATACAAACAGATGTACGCAAATTCGATTATAACGTATTTTACTGTTACAAAGAACTTAGTCACCCTTAAGAAACAGATAGTATGAATTAAGCTTAAAGTGAAAGCCAAGGTTCGCTTGGCTAGATATCAGGGATAGTACAAAAAGCTAAATAATAAATTCTTAATTTATGTCACAAAAAGCAATCAAAGGAGGACCTCATATAAAAGCCAAAAGGCTAAATTGGTCATTTTTTAAAAATACAAGGAGAAATGAGAAGTGGGGTTGTACTGATGTTAAATAATAACAATGTAAGAGAAAGAAATGTGAATAAAATGAATCAGAGTGCCCCCGATATGTGATGATGAACGAGCTCTTGTATCACTACAGAGCCATTATCAAGACAAATCAGAACCTGACTCCTAAAATTCTGAGGATCAAATCACGAAACAGTTGAAGACAGCAGTCGATGAGTCAATAAAATAGACTTCAGTAATTCTAACGAATACATATAAAGAGGTGGTGTAGTCATGACAACGCCAGTGGAATCTGCTTTATCCGACAAATTTTATGTAAAGTCTGACGGACTGATTAACCTAATACATGGCAAAAAAAATTTGCTATTCAGAACGTTGTTAATACACACACGGATATCCATTGGTTCGTATGTAGCTAAAATTTCCAGAAGCCATGAACACTTTGCAAATGTGTTCACATATCAGTGGCAACCAAACAACCATGACTGCTCAAAATTCTAAGCTAAATGTCAAGTTTATTTAAAGGAAACAACGCGACACACACCTAAACCGCTTTCACACTTCACTTAGAATGTGGTGTGACTAGAAACTAAATAAACAACGATCAATGATAAAGAATCTTCAGTTGAGCATAATCAATAAACTTTCAATAGTCACATGATTTTCTTTTCCACCCAATGTTAAAGGCAAAACAGAGTAGTGTTTTATTTCCCAATACAGCGACCAATCATAACACCAAAATAGTAGTAGTATTCTGAATACTTCACTTTCATAGTCTTTACAGAGTTATGCACGGTTTTCAGGGAGATTTAACGTCACAACCAAGTTTGTCGAAATATGCAGTGAAAATAAAAGTCAGAGGGACTGAAAGAGACTAGAAGTATCTTCATCCTTTTATCCCCCTTTATGAACTTGAATAAAACAAGAACAGATTTTGCAGAATAATATGGTACTATCATTTATTTCGTTGGCTTCTAATCAGCTACTTACTGTCTGTCTGTCTGTTTTCGACATAGAACTTTGCACAAATGTGCGGAAGTTCAAGTCGCCACATTCCGTGTAGCACGCGAAGCAAGAGAAGAAAGTACAAGAAAAGCATAATAGAAACAGTGAGCAGAGGTGTGAGACAAAGGAGTAATAAAGAAATACAAAACAGTTTCATTGAAGATCATAAGTCACAGGGAGTGGATGCATCTGCGCCACTGAGAACGGTTTTTAGCCATGTCACCAATTGTTTCCAACCATAGAGTTTTACCGTCCCGAGGACCCCAGCCTGGAAGTCTACACCTTCCTACGTGGCTTAGACCAACTGTTGTGGATTTCATTGACTGATGCCAAGTTTTTGTTTGACCGCCGCTAGCTTTTTACCAGCCTGACCCTATACCCGCTAACATTGCTCGTCGAGGGAGGCGATGGCTTGGCATACGTAGCACATGTCCTAACCATCTCAGTCTTTGTAGCTTCACGACTTCGTCGATTGATTTCCCCTGTTTACCTAGAACTCTACGCCTAACCTCCATGTTGCTCACCTTATTATGCCACTTTACACGGGAAATAGAACGCAGGCACCTATGATCAAAGACAGCTAATCTTTTCATGTCTTCCACTCTCAGTGACCAGGTCTCACAGCTGGCCATAAAGGAGGACGGAGCGGACTGATGAGCAGTACACCCGCCCTTTGGTCGATAGTCGAACATCTCGTCTACGCCAGAGTCGGCGTAAACTAACAAATGCGAAACGAGCCCCTTGTATTCGTGCTGAGATTTCGTCAGAGATCAACCCGTTGGCACTGGCTGATGGTACTTCCCAAATAAGTGAAGCGGTCAATGTGCTCTACCACTTCACTTCCTATTTTTAAACTAGGCGTCGATGTAGTCCAGTCCTGTAACATCATCTCGCATTTGGCGGGAGCGAATCGCATGCCAAACATTCGTAGATTGCGGCTCAAGGTGTTTAGAAGACTCTGCATTTCGTCAGCGTCTTCGCCTAGAAGGACTATATCATCTGCATATTCTAGGTCAACGAGATTATTCCCCGGTAGCAAGTCAATTCCTGAGTCACTGAAGTCACCTAGGGTTAAGTCCATTAACACATCTATGATGAAGTTGAATAGAAAAGGAGATAATGGGCATCCTTGACGGACACCACTGGTCGTCATCAGTTCAGATGACAGCTCGCCGTAAGCCCTCACCTGGCTGTATGAGTACGAATAGAGTGCCTTAATCAGTGCAATATATTTTCTTGGAATTCCCTTTACAGCCAAGCATCTCCAGAGAACTTCCCGATCGACAGAGTCGAATGCTGCCTTTAGGTCAAGAAATATAATGACTGTTGGACGCCGGTAGGAATGCCTATGTTCTAGAATCTGTCGGAGGGTGAAGATATGATCAATACACCCTCTTCCTGGTCTAAAGCCTGCCTGGCTCTCTCGTGTTTGTGCTTCCCGAGCACCACTCAGTCTACGCATGATTATTGAGCCTAAGACTTTAGATACCACCATATTAGTCAAGCTAATCCCTCTGTGATTATCACAGGAAGACTTGTCTCCCTTCTTGTATATGGGGATAATCAGTGACTTACACCAACCCGATGGGACCTCTTCTGATTCCCAAACGCTGCCTAGTACCTCAGTTAATCCGGACAGTAAGCTGTCTCCACCGTACTTAAATATCTCTGGCGTCATTCCATCAGGTCCCGCTGCTTTGCCTAGTTTCAGATTGGTGACAGCTTTAGTAACCTCAGCTACTTACAGCCTAAATAAATTATTAAGTGTATGTACAGTAAAGAATAGACACCAAAATCAAATGACCTTGAATCAACCAATATGACTAGGCATTACACATGGATGGTGTTCATAATTTTCGTTGCAGGTTTCACTTAGATGTTTTAATACCAAAAATACAACTACTAGCCCTCCTGGGCACCACCATCCATACACTCGAGTGGAAGAGTTATTGGCAACTATCACCATTAGACTATATTCATCATAATTATGATGATTGACTTTAAAATCAATCATGCTTCTGAACTAGTAGATCCTATAAGTGGGACTCTCACAAATTCTGCTGAAGGATTCTGTGTGCATCTGAAAAACATATCATGCTGGTAAATGGTTCCCGATTTGATGTTATACTATACAGCCACTTGGAATTTTTGTATCCATATTGGTTTTATGTGTACAGATACTCCTGTGAGAAACTGCGACCAGTTTTTACGGCATCTTAGAGATATATATCACGTGTAATTCAGTTTTATTACATATACTCCTTATAAATACGCTTTTATTTCTAAATAAATGCCACTTTTCACCTAGAAGGATATAATTGGTGAATTCGAGGTTATTTGATTTTGGTGTCTATTCCTTACCGTTGCCCAGAAATGTTTTAACATACTTGCAAATTTTAAATGTCAGTTGACAGGAGGTTCTGGACTTAATAATTTATTCAGGCTGCAAGCAGCTGATGAGAAGTCAACGAAGTAAATGGTGGTAACATATAATTCTAAAAAATCTGTTGTTTTTGCTTTATCCAACGACTAGAAGTGCTTTGGCGGTATTTCGTTGAGATACCAGACATTAAAAGTCAGAAATAAATAATGCTCTTCGGTGGGCCACATCTACAATACGAAACAGCTTCAAAGTAACATGACTACATGCTACCAGGGAACCAAATAAATATAAAATAAAACAACTGACTAATTTTTATTCCATGGAGCTTGGCGACTGTCAGTATTTAATACCATATTAATCTTTATTGGGTATATTTCCAGGTGACATTTTGGATACAACTTAATGATCCTAGCCTAAAAACTGTTAGAACATAACTTTGGGACTTAATTTTTATAGTTCTGACTCACCTTCCCACTTGTAAAGGTAGCAGAATTTTCCACAAGTGGGGGAACTCGACAAATGAAGCTCTCCGGGACATCTGGAAAACTCGACAAATGAGAATGGACGAGGACTACAAAAGTCGATTTTTAAGGTCTTACAATTAAAATTCATATAACTCTGACAGAAAGATTATCTGAAACGTGATCAAGCTAAAAATTCTGTTCCCATGTGATGTATGCATTCAACAAGTTGATAAGGAACTACCGACCAATCATTGTATGCCATTACATAAATCCTTAGACCTTAGTAGACAGAACACCTAGTCATAACCAGTGAAATTATTTTTGATATATAAGTGCTCAAAGAGACGAGCCACGATCTTATAATTGCTAAGCATAGAGTGCTGAGACTTTCAGATATTAGTTTGAAAACTGGATTAAGACCAGCAAAATTTATCATTAAGTAGCTACATCTACTGAAGTCACTTATAAATTGCAGACATACGAAATCTTACGCCAGTAATACAGAGCAACTTACTTTCGTATTATCCGGTGTAGGGAGATATGCTACACAACTCGTAAGATACAAGCAAACACGAGAATAATTCAGGCTGGTTGTGTACACTTCTAGGAGGTGATGTTGTTCTATTTCAACGCATAAATCAATAGCCTCTGCCTCTGCGTTATGTTCCATCAAGTAAGGGATTATTTGGTGAACGAGGGCAAGACACTGTTCTCTGTGTTTTTTCATCTCTTCAGTACCTGGAGAGAGTTTGAATAGAAATAAATCTCATACCATCTGGATTACTCATCAGCGAATCATATTCCTTTTCCTGCCATGTTCCGACAATTTGATTTGTTAGATGACGGACGTACTCATGGCCCCATGCTCCTATATCACCCTGACAACCAAGAAGTCTATAAGTCAATGTATCGTAACGCGTTTCAGGTTGATCTGTCACAGTCATGCCTAAAACCGATACTACGTCGGCACAAAGTTGCTGTAGTCCATGCGTTAATAACTCAAATAACCTACTCTTGTGGCTGTGTCGACAATGGTGTTGTAAAATGACTTGATCTGAGCATAGTATTGCATCAAGAACTTCAAAGGCTTTGGCACGGATGTCATGGAAGTTGTGGAAGACTTGATTAACGTACACATTGACTCTAACGCTGGTTTATGTAGCTCCTGATTTGGCTCCTCTAACCTTTCAACGAGCATTTTTAATTCTTCTTGCAGCTGTTTATCCTCCTCAGACTAAATATTATGTTTAAGTACTGAAAGTTTACCAAATCATCCTTAGCAATGTCATCTTTCTTTGCATTTGGCTCCTCTCCTACGGGCTTCATAACCGAATCTGTACCCATCTTGCCAGCAAAATATGATGAGTAATCGAGCTGTTTCAGTTGAAGCGCCAGTAATATTCAATATGCAATATCTTGAGAGGCTGCTTTCGGATTCAGGATATTCTATGAAAATAAATGGCTTCAAGCCTCTGTTAATCGCTTTTTAACACGATTATACTGTTATCAAATTATCTTGAAGGAATTCACTGAATGTGTAAACTGGCGAACTGTTACCAGACTAACTTGATGATAGTGCTAATATAATCTTCACTCGTCTTTTGAATTCTCCTTCTTTGTTATCTGAAGTCTTTTAAAATGGTTTACAGGAAAATAGGAGAAAATTCGTCGCTTATAATCTAGATAACAGCGAGTAGATGTCTTTGACTACGGTATGGTAATGACGAGACGTACGTTTGTCGTACAGTAAGTTGGCCACAACAGGAATCATATGGAGATTACCCCCCCCCAACTCATTCTGGAACATTTGATTTCACCCTTAAGCAAAGTTTAGTTGTCTGGATGTATTTGCATAGTTTCTATCTCACAAGAGATATATGAAAGGTGATGATCATCTCTCTGGTTATTCTAGTTAAAAACATTCGTAACACATTTGAGACAATTCGGGAATAGAACCACGGGAAATTCGGTAAACCCAGATAATTGGCTGATATACAGGGAAAAGAAGAAGAGGGCAAGTACAATATCTCGAATTGCACAGTTACATATTGTTGACTGCGACGAGAATTTTAAATTAATCTTTGTAGTATGTTCACTGTCCATGGTTAATTCCTTGATGAGTTTGTTTGACCAAATCTGGTTTTCAAAGCTTTCCGATTTTGCGAGAAGTCCTGTGTGAAACCATTTATAGAAAGCCACTCTGAAATATATGAAAATGGATTTGATGGATGTCTTGACACTTCTCTGCCTTACATTGCTGTGATGTTTATGAGATACGAGACACTTCCCCCAAAAACGGAGTTGTGAGTTTGATAATAAGTTGCTGTTTTGTAAAGATGTCAAGAAAGCATTGTGATTACTGTTTCCAGTGTCTTGGTTAAGGTGCTGGTGGGACTAATAGGTAGCTTGATTAACAGTGCATAAGTCCTCCCCTTAACGTGGGGTTGGTGTTTCACCCTACTAATCCAGCAGTAAAATTCCACATGAAATCAATAACCTAAGGACAGTAGTCGGTTGTTCGGGGAGGTTAGCTACAAGTTCACTAAAAATCCTGCGGTTATGACCATTAAGTTCCACCGTTCTCGTGGCAACCAGTCAGCCCAGTGTTTAACATGTAGTGCTTGGGTCTATATAGACGAAATTTATCTCATTTTCTCATGTTGCAGCCGGAACCGATGCAGTATTTTGTGGTGGCTGCTGGGTGAAGACTGTTCGAAGGTAGACTACCACTGCTCCAAACTTTTCTTGGTCCCATTTGGTCAAGTGTGTATCGGAAATCTAATCAGACACCCTAGTGAACCCCTAATTCACAAGGTCACAGCACGATATTCTGTCTTTGGTTGCAGCATCACGTTTTGATTCATACGCAATCCTTGTTCCACCCATGACGGCCTCCTTTCTAATTGCGATCTACACCTTTCTGTCGTCTGAAGTTCAAGGGAGATAAACATAATCCAGTACTTGTGTTTACGTCTAGGTGGCCAACAAATCTCCCAGATGATCTATAAGGCCAGGGTTCATGACACTTCGATATAAAAAGATATATGCTCGTACCACTAAGTACAGAAATTCTACAATACCATATTTAGCCCGTAACTTGTGTGATGAAGACTCTGTTAGACGTGAAACACATAAATTACTATGTAATTAGCAAAAAGAATCGACCCTTCCACTGTTCATCTTTATGTACTATATGGTGTCACACTTTCTATCGTTTAATTATAAATTCGCTATTTAATTTTGGTTGTTATTACTATTATTACCATAATTTTATACTTTGTGCATATTTTTCTCCGTATTGCAAACAGTATTTTGCTATGTAGCTGCTTTAACAACGTATTATTATTATGTAATGTTCATTTTAAATTTTTGTCGTTTTTGAGCAAATTAGATGCAATATTGTACTGAATGCTGAAAATTCCTTGCTGTATCGTCAACGCAATTTTCGGAATAAAGCAAATTATCATTATTATAGTTCACAGGGTGCGAGGTCGTGCAAACCAGGAATAATGTCACTGGAATTTGTATCACACAGCGTCTCCGCTAGCCGTGAGGTTCTTGATTTACAGTCCAACTCTCTAATTGGGATGCATAAATGATGGTATTCTCATTGAATTATGTGTTTTACCGAGCTGAAGATTTGGCTGAAGACACTACGACATCTGTGAGCCTAACGGCGATGCAGAGCGATTACTTCCCCTAAGAAGCTGAAAAAAGTTCAGGTTCTCACAACTAGGGAAAGCTCGGTTGAAGGTTAACTGATGTTTGGCGGTATTGTCTATTGGATTTTCCGACTATACTGATGAAGCGCTGAAATCATTGACTGTAAGAAAGTGATGTTCTGATTTCCTCTGAGCGCAATTTTTCTATTAGAAGGTCACTTGGGGGGTAAAATCCAGGTGTCTTATTCCTCGAGTTCTTATCTACAGCTAAATACGTAAGATTCACTTGCTTGTGCGAGGTATTCTTCGCTACAAAAAGATAGGTTTGTAGGTATGATACTTTATCCTTAGGTGAGTATGCCTGTCACACCTACAACAAGACTAACTTCTTTAATTTAGGTCTTAATCAGTACTCTGCCTAACCTGCAAGTACTGAGGGACGACTGAAAAGCAACCACAAGTATATTTATAAAGAATGCGACAGAATTCAATAATATAAAACGGTTTAAAACTTATCTGTGCCCAGAAGATTAGCGAGCTCGAAGAGTGTGTTTGTATAAGATAACAGAGAGAGAGGAAATGTGCAAGCGCATAAATGTACAGGAAGCGAAGTACAGTCAAGTAAATTGGAGAAGCGCCAAAAAATCGGCTAAGGAGTTGAAACAAAAGTTAAAAGTTTCGATGTACACCACAGGTTCATAAGGTAAATGACTCCTTTGACACCCCTGCTGTCAGCCAAGTCTCGTAAAGCGTCAATGTCCAGCTCTTGCTACGCTGGGACTCACGCTGTTCCTTGAAGTTTCTCAGAAACGCTTAGTAATAACGGACGCAAAACCAAAACACCGATTGGCAACTCAAGAATTCTTTATTGTAACACCAATATATCCAACTTTAAAATTAAGCTCTAACTAAGGTCTATGAACAAATATTACAATAATAAATCACAATATTACTTCTGACAGTTTTGGCCTGACTTCTTTCTGAACAGCGACCGATGAGACGATGACTGGTGTATCGATATCTCCGCGAAAATATAGGGAAGTTGGATTTGAGCAAAAAACCATGAATTGATCATTCAATCTTCAACTACATTGACACTCCCCGCCGAAAAAGGGATCCAACCCCTTTTTTCCATCACGACCAATACACGCTGACTTTGATGCCATTGCGAGAACCTGGGTCACACGGACAGAGCCGAAATGGAAAACAAACAGAAAAGCCAACACACCACAAGCATACCCACAGAACAATCTCACACATCGATGACGACCTGCGTCTCCAGTTAAAGAAATCCTCTTGACACATCCTCTTGCAACACAATCGTCGCTTGCTAGATTGACTCTTGCAGAATGCAAAGTGACCATGGCAGCACATCACGATACTCCACGCACATCCTCTTATCTACTCATTACCAATTACCACTGAAATCGCTTGTCACTCATTCTGCGTCAGTTCTAATAGCGGTGACGCATGCGAGCCTCAGTCGTTTACACTCTTTCTCCCCGGCGTGTCGGACCGCAGCTAACAATTATCTCCGTGTGCATTTCATTCTCAGCAATAGCCTAGCCTCCCCGGCGTATACGACCCATCTGCTGTCTTTAACATCAATCAATTCATTCACGGATGTAGAAGAGTGGACACAACTTCGAAAGTAATCACGACGAAAATTTTAACAAAATTACGCAATAACAACAAGGTACGAAAACAACGAGTAAACACAGTGAATCCAAAATCACAAATTGAGAAGACACATCACACATATATGCAAACAGTACAAATAACCTCGCGGATCATGTCTTGATGGAATACCCTTGAAGAATTGCTGGACTTACACCAGTACGCCTACAACCCTTCACAGGTTGACGATTGTAAGTTGTGGAATGTCCAGACACAAACAAGATTAACCAACAATTACATCAATTGGAACTCACACAACTATTTAACACAAACATATGTACAATCAACACATCAAATGTTGTGGATTCTGACACGACAAACTACCCTTGAAGAACCGTAGGACTTACAGCAGTACGCCTACATTCCTTCTCAGGTTGATGATCCAAGTGGAAGTCGTCCGGACACAAACAGAATTACCAACAGCTAGATGACAGATGATATCAATTCAGTATATACAATATGAACATATGTACAAGATCATACACCAAGCACATTGGACTGCTCATTGATGCGCTACCCTTTGAAGAACTGTAGGACTTACACCAGTACGCCTACAACCCTTCTCAGGTTGACGCCCTAGGTTGGAAAATCGTCGCAGAGTTCATTTGCTGACTTCCTTCTATGAGCTAAATCCTCAAATCTGAACGGCAACACGCCCATGTCACTGTATCGTAGAATATAGATGACGAACAAACACACGACATATCTCATCAACCAAGTATAGAAACAGAGTAATTTACACCAAAGATAATAACATTCAAATAGTAACTTGAAACTAGAAATGCCTTTATTCATGCAAGTCAATTTAACAATTACTCTTTCGTTTTCACTTGGCTTATCCTCTCTAAACTGAGCAATATCTTTCTTCTCTTCAAATGCACCAATACTAATATAGTCATTGCACAAGATACTTGAGTTGATGGGCGTCTGTTTCATTGTGGATGACAGCACCAACGATGACTGAGTGATATCAGTTGATGAACTTAGCGGTGGATCAGAAGCTGTTGTGGTTCGGCCTTCATAAATTTGCCTAATTGCAAGATTACCACCACTGCTGTCTTTCACTACTAGTTCGGGTTTAGCACTATCATCTGATGATAGGTGGGCTACACGCTGATCAATTACACTGACGGTCTCACAAGTATCCATAACTTCTGCAACTGCATCTGCATTCAATTCTACTTCACGTTGTAGTTGTACAGAACCTTTTTTCAACTTAGCAGTAGTAGGCATTCCCCCAACTTCATTATGATCAGCCAAAGATAAATCTGCACTACCATGATCATTATCACAAATATTCAATTTACCATCATCTATCTGGTCGAATTCATCATTTTCAAACTCTTTGATAACAGAATTAGACAATTTTGGTTCCTCTTCACAAATCATTAAAGGTTTTATAACTTCACTCTGACTAGATATACTTTGTAAACTTGTAGGGTCAGAACTGTCCTCTGGGACTGTAACTCTCTTCTGTGGCATACTATTCAACAATGACTTACCAGTTGCAGCTACAGGCTTCTTCACAACACCGTTATCGTCACACAATTCGGAGTCAGGTCTGGAGTTTACATTTAGCTTATCACTGAACTTGCTCACTGGTTCACAGCTCACCTTTTGTGCACCTCTTGCAAACGTGTAAAACACAACCGTGTTTGTCTTGCATCTTGTAACTTATCTGTTGAGCATGTACTACGAAACCTGTTACACTCACTAGGTCTATGTGCATTACTAGACATCATGGAGCCTTCTCGATATCCACCTCTCTGAGGCTTATTCGTCATCAATGAGTGCGTTTTACCCTCAGACTGCTCTATTCTAGGGGTGAGATCTAATAGACTGGCGAACTTGCTCATAGATAGATTGACGCTATCTTTTACCAGTTTCAGGATATCATCAAACTTTGGCTCGATACCCTCATCCTCCATACGGGAGCTTATCTTCACCCACTTCCTTTGCAGTCGAGTAGGTAGGCGTCTTGCTATTACTTCTAGTATAAAACTCGAAATCAATGCATTCTTGTAAGTCAACATATTATCCAAAAACTCAGTGAGTGCCTGGGAGTCATCCTGTAATTGACCACCATTACCCTTAACAGCCTCGAATAATTTCCCTGCAATCATCGAAGGTCTTCCAAACCTTTGACGTAATATGCCCATAGCCTCGTAGTAGCCCTCTTTTGGCTTCATAAACTTACAGCACTGTATAGTTCTTGCAGCAACTCCAGTGCAATATCTCATCAAATACATTAACTTCTATTCATCAGGTAATAAAAACCACTCAGCATGATCTCAAACTCCTTTACAAATTGTGAATTATCAGCTGGGTTTCCATCAAAACATCGTGGTTCAAATTTAGGGAGTTTGATGTTCCTATTATCCCTGAACGGCGAAACAGTAACATCAACCATGTCATGCTTAACATCAGACACATCGTTACAATTAACAGACAAGTCACCATGACTTACTTTCCTGTTTGCATCCGAGACGCTCTGTCCCTTCTTTGACCCAGGCATTGTTGAACTTGACCCAATTCCAAAAAGGTTCCAGATATTGCTTGTTCAAAGAGGACTTGACCGGCACCAGGAAAGATGAATGGTGACCATCCAAACTGTTACCAGGTATCTGAATCCGTCAGCAAATGCTTCCGCCGTCAGAAACTGACCTCTTCGTCAGAAAATGTCAGCCACGTCTCGTAAAGCGTCAATGTCCAGCTCTTGCTACGCTGGGACTCACGCTGTTCCTTGAAGTTTCTCAGAAACGCTTAGTAATAACGGACGCAAAACCAAAACACCGATTGGCAACTCAAGAATTCTTTATTGTAACACCAATATATCCAACTTTAAAATTAAGCTCTAACTAAGGTCTATGAACAAATATTACAATAATAAATCACAATATTACTTCTGACAGTTTTGGCCTGACTTCTTTCTGAACAGCGACCGATAAGACGAAGACTGGTGTCAATCACGTCTCATAAACCGTTAATGCCCAGCTCTCGCTACGCTCGGGCCCACGCTGTTCTTCGAAGATTTCTCAGAAACGCTTAGTTATAACGGACGCAAAAACCAAAACACCGATTGGCCGCTTGTTATTTGTTTATTGTTACACCAACATATAAAAGGAATAAGCGAACTAAGGTTTCTGAAGATGTTTCACTCTTCTTTCTGAACAGCGACCGATGAGACGATGACTGTCGTATTGATGCCTCCGCGAAAATTGGGGAAGTTGATTTTAAGCAAACAACCAAGAATTGATCGTTCAATCTTCAACTCCATTGACACTCCCCGCCGAAAAAGGGATCCGACCCCTTTTTTCCTTCACGACCAATGCACGTCGACTTGGATGCCATTGCGAGAACCTGGGTCACACGGACAGAGCTGAAATGGAAAACAAACAGAAAAGCCAACACACCACAAGCATACCCACAGCACAATCTCACACATCGCTGACGACCTGCGCGTCCAGACAGAGACCTCCTCGTGACATCTTGCAACACAATCGTCGCTTGCTAGAATGACTCTTGCAGAATGCAAAGTGACCATGGCAGCACCTCACGATACTCCACGCACATCCTCTTATCTACTCGCCCGGTACGTTCAAATCAGGTGACGCTTTTGCACGTGTTTTCGCTTATATTCATTTATTGGTTACTAATAATTGATCTTTAATAACGATGGTTCAAAATTCTAAAAAGCGTGTTCGTGTGAACACCAGTAACTTAGAAAATAGCACCGGCTCGTCTAATAACACATTACCACCCCATATTATTAGTAGTTCACCCAACATAAAAGCCTCGAACATAACTCTGACCCCTGTAATACAGGTGGAAGATGTTCTGTCTGAAAAAGTAGAGCTCTCTTACTTAACGTGCGTAATTAAAGAGATGCAGCTACAGATAGATGAATTAAAAACGAAATTAAGTTCCCTAGAATGTATACCTGAAACTATCTCACGTATGAAAAAAGAAATGCAGGATCCTACAATCCTAAAGCTTTTTAATATGACCTCTAGAATGACTCATACTGACTCAGAAAATGCGAAGGAGTTAGAAAACGCCATCGACTTTCTATCCAGCGAAGTTGTTAAAAGGCTGGCTTCAAAACAAAACGCAATAGTATATAATGTACCGGATAGTGAGCCCATAAAGTCAGTCCAGCACTCATTGCTGAAGGCTGCAAATCTATTGAATGCACCTTGTCAGTGCATTCGCCTAAGCAAAAAAGACCTGAAGTATCCTTGTCCTATACTCTTTAGGTTCGACAGCTACATAACAGCTGAACGATTTAAGATGGCCGAAGATCTTCTGGCTACTACCACTAAATTCAAGACTATCAAAGTAGTCTCGGATAAAACACCAAACCAAAGGCAAGCAACCAAGAACTCCTTCGACACAAAGTTGACAACACTGAGAAATACATCTGGTATCAGTGCTAAAGTGTCGACGGACACTGAGGCACAGCAAGTCACGTGTATAGTGTTAGGAGAAAAAACGGCAAGTAAGAGCGACCCAGACCTCAGTAAGAGCAGTGCCACTGGGTGCAGTCTTAGAGTGCACGAGAGCACATCTCGAAAACCTGCTGACCTACATGAGGTTGACATAGACGCACAAACTATGGCTGACCATTTTTTTTTTTTTTTTTTCACTCAATCTGGATCCAAGCCAGAGAGTCCCTCAGTAGAAACCGCAAAAAAGACCACAAAACCCAGAGTCCCACCCCAGACTTCGACATACCTCCCTCGTAATAAGTCAAATAAGCAGCGTGTCAGTCTAAAAAATGACAAAGCATGGGTAACGAAGCACATTCCCAAAGACGTCACGCAGCATATGAGAAGGAATACCCCTTCCCGGACTAGAAGTAACATGCCTAACAACGCACATAACTTGGGAATGCAACGTAGAATGGATCCTCGGGATACATGGGGCACTAAACGGGACTCATATAGGCACCATATTAACGAAAATTCTCGTCCAGACTCCCGCACTATATATGTTAGACCTCATCAACATAATGAGAACAGGTCGACACTTGATCCCCTCAATAACTTCACTCACGCACGTGACGTGAGCCAATATGCATACGGCTATGAAAGCCCCATGAGGTACAACTACCAGGGTAGTCTTAACACAGGGTACCCAGGTCCAGCAAACTACAACCCAAATTGCAGGGCAGACCATATATCACCAGTAGATGAACGCAGATGCCGACCCATGGATGCTAATAGTCAAAATATGCAACAGGATTATTTTCGGCTGCAGCAAGCAATAGCCCCCCTCGCAGCACAATTTGTCCAGGGAATAGTAAACACGCTGACAATGTCTCATATGAGGATCCCTCCGAACATAACATAGGCAACCAGGAGTTAGGGATAGTAACAAGAAAACCTACTAACTATCCCAACAACCCTGGTTTTCTGAAAATTATGCTTTTAAATGCTCGATCTCTCCTTAACAAAATAACTTCCCTTCGCAGCTTGGTATACATGGAGCGGCCAACACTGATTCTGGTAACTGAAACTTGGCTTACTATTGATATACCTGACACAAAGCTGATAATCGATAACTATAACATCCACAGGAATGACAGAGCAGACAAGAGAGGAGGAGGCTGTCTAATATATGCCTCTAAATCCACTAACTCCAATACCTTTACAAACCTAACTATCGACAAACTCCCAGAATCCAAGTGGATAAGCATCCACACGAATGAAAATAACATTCTTGTGGGATGTATATACAGAGCCCCTAACAGCCCTATAACGACTGATACGGTTATCGGAGAAATACTAGAGGTTGTACCTAAGCTGGAATTCGACTACAAACTAGTTTGTGGCGATTTCAACCTCCCTGGAGTGAACTGGGATACCTGCACTGGACCGAGAACCTACGAGGTGATCCTAGAAGCCATAGATGTGGGAGGATGGAAGCAGTGCGTACGCCTCCCAACACGACACAACAATATACTCGACTTAATCCTCTGTCACAAAATAGAGCCGATCTCGATAGAGGTGAGGGATAAACTCGACAACAGTGACCACAACATACTGTACTGCACCCTACCCTTACAACTAACAACTAAACACACACCTAAGAGTTCCCCGGTTTACTATCAATATAGGGACTATCGAAATGCCGACTGGGAATTCCTACCAACGCTCTTGAGAAGCTCAGACTGGGGTGAATACTTCACCAATAATAACTTAGAAGTAATACTAAATACCTTCTACAAGACAATCAGTTCGGTAAGAGACACAATCGCACCCCTGAAATCTGCCCTAAAGACACCAACTCTGTTCATAGATCGCAAAACGCGAATAAAACTAAGGAAACTAAAAAGGAGATTTTATTTATACAAAGAATTTAATGCATTACACCTGATACACGAAATATTTAAAAATTTAGATGAGAGACATAAAATGAAAGCACAAGTCGAGGAAAATAAAGCCCTAGAGGGCACCTCTAAAACCCAGGAACTCTGCAAAATCTTGCAAAAACGGATGAAGAAGGGTGAAGAAAACAATATCAGTCATTTAGAACACGAAGATATAATTTATGATGATCCCCAGATCATTAGTGAACTCCTGAGTGAGTGGTTCTCCAATAACACCAAAGCACATCCGTCCCCAATTCTCGACATAACCTGCAAAAATAACTACAAGTTAGGTGAAATAAACTTTAATATACAAAATATAGCATCGGCGGTAAGGACATTAAAAGCTAACAGTAGTTGTGGGATAGACGATATACCATCCGTCATATACAAAAACGGTGGTACGGATATGATTGTATTATTACTTAGAATATTTAATATCTCACTAGTGACCGAAACCTACCCTGAAACTTGGAAAAACACATATATATTACCTAAGCATAAAGGAGGGGCCAAAACTAGTGCATGTAATTATAGGCCTATCAATATAACACCAGTCATATCAAGGATCATGGAGAAAGTAATCAAAGACCAAATGTCAGACTACTTTCTAAAACATAAACTCATCAACCTGTCACAACACGGATTCCTCAAGAAAAGATCTTGCGTCACTTGCCATATAGACTTTTTCAACGAAGTCACCTATAGAAGAGATAGGAGAGAGCTAGTGATTATCCTCTATTTCGATATAAGGAAAGCCTTCGACAGAGTCCCACATAGTCTGTTAGTCGGTAGGCTATGCTCACTAGGGATACGCAACCCCCTCTACAATTGGATAAAATCATTTCTGTATGACAGGAATCAGACAACTAAAGTTGGCTCAATGACCTCCAGACCTAGACCAATCAGCAGTGGTGTCATCCAGGGGAGTGTATTGGGACCCCTTCTTTTCATTATATACATAAACAGTATATGTGAATGTTTTAGTATAGGCAAGCCAATACTGTATGCAGATGACTTGAAGGTGACATATACCTGCACAAATACAGATATCGGCCCAACTATGAACTCCATACATGAAGAATTAGCAAAAATGGATAGATGGTGTGACACGTGGAGACTTGAGTTTAATGTTGAAAAGTGTGGATGGCTCTGCATAGGCTGTTCCAACCTTGACCTCAACCTAGCAATTCAGGGCCACAAAATCCCCAGACTCAAATCTGTACTAGACCTAGGACTGAAATATTCACACAATCTATCATTTTCAGAGCATATCTCGAATCAAGTGTCGAAATCACGAAGGCTTATTGGTTTCCTACTCAGGAACTTCTACAGAAACGAGTCCAGAATACTACTGTACAAGGTATGTGTGCGCCCACTCCTAGATTACTGCTCATTCATATTCAGCAGTACACGCATAGAAGACAAACTGAAAGTAGAAGGAGTACAGAGGTACTTCACGCGAAAAGTACTCGGAACCGATAACGGCACAAACTACTCTACCAGATGTGAAATCCTGGGACTAGAAACATTATGGTTAAGGCGACTGCGACTAAATCTGTTACTCTTCTATAAGCTTCTTAACCAAATAGTGTATACCCCTGCTAACTATACTCGGTCCTCAGGTAACACAGGATACAACCTTAGGCACACTAAAGGTACAGTGGCTATAGAACCATGTAAAACAGCCACCAGGCAAAAGTTTTTCTTGATTAGGTATGCCCAAATATGGAACAAACTACCTGAGAAAATACGACTAGCAAGCACATTGGCCTCCTTTGAAAAGGCACTTAATGACACACTAAGTGAGTTTGTAATTGATACCAATGGTAATTCCCATGTAAGAGTTTCAGAAATCATAGGCCCATTTAATGTATGAACTCAGAGACTACACCTGTTGTTTGTTTTGTCTCTATTTATAATTCCAGACAAAAAAGCAGCAGTCATGACAATAACACCCATTCAACCAAGAGTCGTTCAAACTATGTCTACCTGATACAAAGGGCGAACCATAATCAACATACGAATGAAATATGAGAAAACAAGGTAGAAACTTACCGCAACACCACATGAAAAGATAAAAGTTACTTGGATATCATTTATAATCCACCAACTGGTCTCCTACCCAAAAAGAATGCGGCGATGTTTTATCCAAAAAGGCGAGGAAATACATAAACCCACAGCAGCTGTTGTTAACACTCAGTGGGGGTAGGAGCCAACAAAGTAATCCTTTCAAAGCATATGTATACTTCAAATGGACACGGAGACTTTGTAGATTACGTTATAATCCAAATCACTGCCTCTACAGCGCCAATAAACCTGGATATCTATGATATAACGAAAACATGCTGAAAGCTGCATCTCAGATCAAGTTGACTCATGAGTCAATTCATGTAATTTAAACAATACAATTGGTGTTTCCTACATAGCTATTAAAAATTATGTACCTTATTATATATATTATTATATGTATTATTATTCTATATATTAGTATTCTATATATTATTATTATTAATATTAAATGGTGAGTTTACTTTTGCATTCATCTGCCTTCATTACAATATGCACACCTATCAATATACGTATTGCAAGACTTCCCTTCTTCCAGTGTACCTATTTTCCTATCTAATCGTCGTACATTATTTACAGATGACTAAGCAGTTCCTGTTGGTCCAGTTACCTGTCCAGAATAAGATTTTGGTAGTTAGCGAGGTGGCGGTGGCTGGTGAATACTTGCTCCTGCCTCGGTCGTATTCATCTGCTGATGCCATTGCACATGCAGAGGTAGTTAACGGTTCAAGCCCGACGGCGTACAAGTACACCCTTATGGGACGCTTCAGTAACGTCAAGTCTTTTATAATGTTCTTTTTCAGATGATTTTGACCAGGCATTTTCATTGAAGACAGCAATTGAAGGTTTGCAAAGAACAACGGGTGACTCGTCATCTGAGAACACGGAGCCTTCAAGCCAATGCAGGGTAAACCGGTAAGCTATTATTCATGACTCATCTTCCCAGTGTTCCAAAGCCGCCAAAAAAACTTGTGGAGAATGCTGCACCGTTGAGCTACCCTTCTCGGTTGTTGGCTGACCCGGATTTTCAGTTGGAGACACCTCCTTTCCGAAAGCCACCCATTGTGGATAGAAATGAAAGGTATATTACAGTTAACTTAAAAATTTCATTTCAGCTTGTCGCCTGTCGCTTCCACATCAAATGCCAACATTCCCTTTCCCGTGAACATGTAAGTTCAATTAAACTTAAAAATATTACTGGCAGGTGCCAAAGCGGTGACGAGAAAGGTCCTTGTACCTCTGGTTGTTGGAAAGAGATAAGGGCTTTACGTTCAAGCATGAACTCCTTCCAGGCACGATTTGAGTCACGTCTTTCTGACATTGAGGCTAAACTGTCGCACGTAAACGTTGTCGACAGCATTGACACTAATATCTCGTGTGTCAATTCCGTTCAAAATTTAAAGAGTTCTGGAAGATGGCAGTTAGACAGCGACGCTGTCATGTCATCGTTTGAGGCGAAACTGTCCCAGGACGAATATCGTCAAGATGTGTCGGCGGACCTTGCCAGTTTGGTTGACGGGGACGTGCAAACCTCCGTTGGTCGCATAATGAATGTGTTGTTGGAGCCGAACTACAGCTCACATTTTTCATGGGCCGGCACTAAGGAGAAAAAGAAGTTCAAAGACACGAAGACGTGTAACCTAGTGATACGTAGGTGACATTTTTTTCATTGTTGTCTCTCTAGGAACTATTAGCAGTTTACATAAACTAGGTAATACTGACCGACGTACCACAGTGGCGGCTATCACGGCTTCAATTCAACGTTGGTTCCATAACAGTCGGGACAGACTGAAGTCGAGAATTAGAAAGCGACGGCGTTCCCCATTGGTAGGTCCTAATTTTTTCCTAACTTCATTTTTCAGATCACCGTCGACGTCAACAAAGAAAACCTACCCGACGCCGAAAGCACACGGCTGAATTTTCCTGGTGACTTATAGGACATTCTACTTCAGAAAGTTATCTGAAGATTGTAAATTTTTTTGCCAAGATTATTAAATATATTTTCAATTAAAATCAACTGCTTTTTGTTGATGTGAGTCGTTGAGCTACTGCCAGTTTATTGTTTTCTGAGACGACCTGTGTGCGTAATAGATTCAAATCTGATTTAATTGTCGACTAATAGTTAAATGAGGAACCGTAGACACGTTATCCCAGGTCGCAGTTAGTCATATTAAGTAAGGGCGCATTGCAGACTTTTCGAGGCAGACTTAGGGCGCATTGCAGAATTTTTGGGGCAGACTTAGGGCGCATTGCAGACTTTTTGGGGCAGACTTAGGGCGCATTGCAGAATTTTTGGGGCAGACTTAGGGCGCATTGCAGACTTTTTGGGGCAGACTTAGGGCGCATTGCAGAATTTTTGGGGCAGACTTAGGGCGCATTGCAGACTTTTTGGGGCAGACTTAGGGCGCATTGCAGAATTTTTGGGGCAGACTTCGGGACAGTGTCCCACGTAAGTAGATTTACCCGAAGTTTTTTGCCCCAAAAATTCTGCAATGCGCCCGAAGAAAATGCTAGCTGGGCATTCCATGGTAATGATCTCCTCCTGCGTGCCTTATTCGACATATTGAATGGAATGGTTCGCAGTTATTCTGGTACTAGATCGAAAAGAATAAAAAGTTCACCGGTTGCTGAATCAAAAGTACTTCTCTGCATGTTTAACTGTATTCTAACTGCTATGATTAATTCCAAACCATTTATCCCATAATCACTCAAATTCCAGGAACGATCCAATTCTACCATTTAAAAAAGGTGGCGGACACGATGTAAATGAGTATTCATGATCTGAAATAAAGAAGCAACTGGTTTTCAACATTTTACTCAACTTACGAGTACAGTCCGCCATGCAGACACAAATGGAGCAAATGGAGAATTCTGGAATCGACCTCGGGACCATTTGATGCAGTAAAACAACTTAGCATGACTTTATCTAATTTTCGCCTCCACAATCAAATTTCTTTCCATTAATAAAACTACGATAAGACTGCTGAAAAATGGAATAAATATATCACTGATCTCAATATAATACATCAATAATCTTTAAGCCAAGGGTGCTGTTCACAACAAAGTTATATAAGAGAATTGACTTCAAGCTTTTTTTCCCATATATCTGTATTACATTCATGTGATGTCTGGGTTTTTTGTTAATGCGAAGACAATATTTCTATATCTCTTTATGTACTACGCAAACAGACTTTATAGCAGACTGTTCCGACTGACTCTAATGTCAGAAAGAACAACCAAACTGTAAGTCCATTATACATCAAATTATGTGTAATTTATATAATAACTTATCCATGCCTGTACAATAGGTATGTTCCTGCATAAACAGGAAGGAATATATTATTATTATTATTAAAACAATATTTATGCATGCCTATACAATTGGTGTACCCTACATAGCTAGGGAAAACAAATGTACTTTATTATATTATCTTTACTAAATATGCTTATTAATATAATGTGTAAATTATCGAATTGATGATGCCTGTAAAGTGGCGTCCCTCATGTAAAAAATGAGAATAAATATTATTATTATTACTCATTACCAATTACCACTGAAATCGCTTGTCACTCATTCTGCGTCAGTTCTAATAGCGGTGACGCATGCGAGCCTCAGTCGTTTACACTCTTTCTCCCCGGCGTGTCGGACCGCGGCTAACAATTATCTCCGTGTGCATTTCATTCTCAGCAATAGCCTAGCCTCCCCGGCGTATACGACCCATCTGCTGTCTTTAACATCAATCAATTCATTCACGGATGTAGAAGAGTGGACACAACTTCGAAAGTAATCACGACGAAAATTTTAACAAAATTACGCAATAAAAACAAGATACGAAAACAACGAGTAAACACAATGAATTCAAATAACACCAATTGATATGACACACCACACGTATATACAAACAGTACACACAAACTCGCATTTCATGTCTTGATGGAATACCCTTGAAGAATTGCAGGACTTACACCAGTACGCCTACAACCCTTCACAGGTTGACGATTGTAAGTTGTGGAATGTCCAGACACAAACAAGATTAACCAACAATTACATCAATTGGAACTCACACAACTATTTAACACAAACATATGTACAATCAACACATCAAATGTTGTGGATTCTGACACGACAAACTACCCTTGAAGAACCGTAGGACTTACAGCAGTACGCCTACATTCCTTCTCAGGTTGATGATCCAAGTGGAAGTCGTCCGGACACAAACAGAATTACCAACAGCTAGATGACAGATGATATCAGTTCAGTATATACAATATGAACATATGTACAAGATCATACACCAAGCACATTGGACTGCTCATTGATGCGCTACCTTTTGAAGAACTGTAGGACTTACACCAGTACGCCTACAACCCTTCTCAGGTTGACGCCCTAGGTTGGAAAATCGTCGCAGAGTTCATTTGCTAACTTCCTTCTATCAGCTATATCCTCAAATCTGAACGGCAACACGCCCATGTCATTGTATCGTAGAATATAGATGACGAACAAACACACGGCATATCTCATCAACCAAGTGTAGAAACAGAGTAATTTACACCAAAGATGATAGCATTCAATTAGTAACTTGAAACTAGAAATGCCTTTATTCGTGCAAGTCAATTTAACAATAACTCTCTCCTTTACACTTGGCTTATCCACACTAAACTGACCATTGATATTCGTCCTTTCAAACGAACTGATACTAGCATAGTCATTGCACAAGATACTTGAGTTGATGGGTGTCTGTTTCATTGTGGATGACAGCACCAACGATGACTGAGTGACACAAGGTGATGAACTTAGTGGTGGATCAGAAGCTGTTCTTGTTCGGCTCTCAGATAGTTGTCCAACTGCAAGATTACCACCACTGCTGTCTTTCACTACTAGTTCGGGTTTAGCACTATCATCTGATGATAGGTGGGCTACACGCTGATCAATTACACTGACTGTCTCACAAGTATGCACACCTTTTGGAACTGCATCTGCGTTCAATTCTACTTCACGTTGTAGTTGTAAAGAACCTTTATTTAACTTAGTAGTAGTAGGCATATCCCTCATCTCATAATGATCAACCAAAGACAACTGTGAAGTATCATGATCATAATCACGAATATTCACTTTACCGTCAACTTCATCATTTTCAAACTCTTTAATAACAGAAGTAGACAATTTTGGTTCCTCCTCACAAATCATTAAAGGTTTTATAAATTCACTCTGACTAGATATACTTTGTAAACTTGTGGAGTCAGAACTCCACTCTGAAGCAGTAACTCTATTCTGTGACACTTTATTCAACAACGGCTTACCAGTTGCAACTACAGACTTCTTCACAACACCGTTATCGTCACACAATTCGGAGTCAGGTCTGGAGTTTACATTTAGCTTATCACTGAACTTGCTCACCGGTTCACAGTTCACTTCTGTATGCACCTCTTGCACACGTGTGAAACACAACCGTGTTTGTCTTGCATCTTGCAACTTATCTGTTGAGCATGTACTACGAAACCTGTTACACTCACTAGGTCTATGTGCATTACTAGACATCATGGAGCCTTCTCGATATCCACCTCTCTGAGGCCTACTCGTCATCAATGATTGCATTTTGATCTCAGACTGCTCTATTCTAGGGGTGAGATCTAATAGACTGGCGAACTTGCTCATAGATTCATTGACACTAGTATTTACCAGTTTCAGGATATCATCAAACTTTGGCTCGATACCCTCATCCTCCATACGGGGGCTTATCTTCACCCACTTCCTTTGCAGTCGAGTAGGTAGACGTCTTGCTATTACTTCTAGTATAAAACTCGAGTCGAGGTCACTCATGCGATTCATCGAAATCAATCCATTCTTGTAAATTAGCAAATTATCCAAAAACTCAGTGAGTGCCTGGGAGTCATCCTGTAATTGACCACCATTACCCTTAACAGCCTCGAATAATTTCCCTGCAATCATCGAAGGTCTTCCAAACCTTTGACGTAATATGCCCATAGCCTCGTAGTAGCCCTCTTTTGGCTTCATAAACTTACAGCACTGTATAGCTCTTGCAGCATCTCCAGTGCAATATCTCATCAAATACATTAACTTCAATTCATCATTTAATAAAAAACCACTCAACATGATCTCAAACTCCTTTACAAATTGTAAATAATCGGCCGGGTTTCCATCAAAACATCGTGGTTCAAATTTAGGGAGTTTGATGTTCCTATTATCCCTGAACGGCGAAACAGTAACATCAACCATGTCATGCTTAACATCAGACACATCGTTACAATTAACAGACAAGTCACCATGACTTACTTTCCTGTTTGCATCCAAGACGCTCTGTCCCTCCTTTGACCCAGGCATTGTTGAACTTGACCCAATTCCAAAAAGGTTCCAGATATTGCTTGTTCAAAGAGGACTTGACCGGCACCAGGAAAAATGAACGGCGACTATCCAAACTTTCACCAACTGTCTCAATCCGCCAGATCTGTTTCTATCGTCAGAAACTGTCAATCACGTCTCATAAACCGTTAATGCCCAGCTCTCGCTACGCTCGGGCCCACGCTGTTCTTCGAAGATTTCTCAGAAACGCTTAGTTATAACGGACGCGAAAACCAAAACACCGATTGGCCGCTTGTTATTTGTTTATTGTTACACCAACATATAAAAGGAATAAGCGAACTAAGGTTTCTGAAGATGTTTCACTCTTCTTTCTGAACAGCGACCGATGAGACGATGACTGTCGTATTGATGCCTCCGCGAAAATTGGGGAAGTTGATTTTAAGCAAACAACCAAGAATTGATCGTTCAATCTTCAACTCCATTGACAAGTGGTGTATCGATGTCTCCGCGAAAATATAGGGAAGTTGGATTTGAGCAAACAACCATGAATTGATCATTCAATCTGCAACTCTTTTTACACCTGCAGTTCAACGAGTCTGCTGCATGCACAATGGAATATTGCAGGTGGACGTTTCCGTCAGAAGCTGAAGATAAATCCATAGTGGTGATGACAACCATATTTTCTGTATCAGCCATTCTATCCTAATCTGTGCATCTGTTCAACAGACTTGGCATAACGGATGAGAAAACTTTCAGTTCACTTTGATACTGCGGCCCTCCCATCAAAGATGTTCGAGAGTAGTTGGCTTCCTACTTTCCCTTATCCAGAATCCTTCAGTGATGCGTATTTTCTTGACAAGGCAGGCTTGTTCACTTAAACTCAGGCCTGTGAACTTTTTTGGACACCATTTGCTAGGTTTTAGTATGGGCAGTAGTTAATGGCCATAAGAATTTCTGCTTAAGCCGGGACCGCGTCTCTGTGCCACAGCTAGAAACTTGCAACGAAACAATGGACTTGCAGAAATGAACGTAATAGGTAAACCAAATGACCAAATTCTTTGAAAAAGATTCATAATAAAGGCCAAAATCCTAAAGTGCTATAAAATTATGCTATTCGAAAGATACATTTGGTAATTTATAGGGATTCACTTTTGCAATCCTCTGACTTCAGAAGGCAAATAATGTAACTGTAATGCTCATCGTCTCCCAACGCTCTGAAAACTGTACCGAGGAGCGCATCTTAGTTGTACGATCATACAAGTAGTGCTTGCTTGTAGGAACCATCACTGAAGTTCGAAGGCTTTATATACAAACATTCATATTGCAGATAAGTGAGAGTGGGGCCTTTTCGAATTGGTCATTAATCGAACGCTTCACGATTTTGCGTGTCGTCCTTGCGCACGGGCTATGCTAATCTTCTCTGTATCGTTCCAATTTTAGTATATGTACCGCCGAAGTGAGTATCGCATCGCCGCGAGACGCCAATTCATGTTCGTCATGAATCCTAGCTATGGCAAATTTAGTATACAGTTTTTCTAGGTGTACCTTTCAATTTTCATTTTTATTGTAAGTATGAGAATGCGTACATCCCGAGTTGTTGTACAGTCAACCATTTCGCAGACTGTGGATCATAATTCATGCAGTCGTTGCCAGTAGTCCGATTTTAATTGGTTTGATTAGAACGAAATCACAATAGAACCAGTTTTCCGAGGCTGAAAAACATATTCTACTAGTTTGTGAAGAACAATCGACCTGTAGAAGTTATCACATTTGATATGGTTGGCACCTTCTCTCTTTGGAAAAAATATCTTGTAATTTTTTACGGAAGGTACCTCCTCTGCGTTGGTTTGAGCGTGTCTTGAGTGAGAGACCTCATCCCACTACATCTGGTATTCTGCTGCTGCGACTACTCTTCTATTTACCTTCTGGTCGAGGTCAAATAACCCTACATTTCAGCTGAAATGAAGCTGGATTCCAGACCATTTAACTCATAACCACTAAAATTCCATGAACGATCCAATGCAAGCATTTGAAGACGCTACCTAACGTTCTGTACAAATAGTATTCATGATCTGAAATAAAGAAGCAACTGGTTTTCTAAAGGTTTTCGATATCTTACCCAACTTAAGTGTACAGACCGCCATGCGGACATAAATAGCGCCAATGGAGATTTCTGGAATCGACCTTGGCCCCATTTGATGCAGTAGAACAATGCAAAATAACCTTATCTAGTTTTCGCATCCACGATCAAATTTCTTTCCTGTTATGAAGCTACGATAAAACTGCTGAAAACTGGAATAAATATATCACTGATCTCAATATAATACATCAATAAACTTTAAGCCAAGGGTGCTGTTCACAAGAAAGTTATATGGGAGAATTGAATTCAAACTTTTTTCTCAGATATTTGTATTACATCCATCTGATGTCTGGGTTTTTGTTGTTGCGAAGACAATATTTCTATATCTCTTTATGTGTTACACAAACAGACTTTATAGCAGACTGTTCCGACTGACTCTAGTGTCAGAGAGAACAACCAAACTGTAAATTCACCATACATCAAAATATGTGTAATTTATATTATAACTTATCCATGCCTGTACAATTGTTATGTTCCCGCATAAACAGGAATAAATATATATTATATTAAATCATTCTCTAGTATCCTGTTTTTCTCTTGGCATTAGTGGTGACCACTCTTTATTCACTGGACCTGCTATGGCGCCAACGACCTTTTCTACATCCTCGCCTTTCTTGGGGATTAGGAATAAATTTACAAGAATTTCCCAGTACTATACTTTCTAGATGTGATAGACTTCGCGCATCCAGAGTGCAGAAGTGTTCCAACTGTGTCTATGTGCTCCAAAAGTCAGGTCACTGTAACAGCGAAAACTCAATTATTCTGGTCTGAACTCAGGAACGTATCCATGCATACTTCTCTGTACTTGACAAACTACGGCCATGGACTTGCAGACCAAAAGTATATTTAAACGATATCAAAAATGTTTCAATACCGCCTAATTAGTGGTAATGTTCAGCAATAATAACATGTCAAAAATACATAACCCACGCAACACTGCTGACCGGCAGCTACACAGTGAAGAATTTTCTCAGGTGCACAGTATATAATGTCCATCAGAATTAACTAAACAGACAATAACAAAAATTATTTGAGTGTCAGTAAGAATATTCTAGACAAATTGTCAATGGAGTTGAAGATTGAACGATCAATTCTTGGTTGTTTGCTTAAAATCAACTTCCCCGATTTTCGCGGAGGCATCAATACGACAGTCATCGTCTCATCGGTCGCTGTTCAGAAAGAAGAGTGAAACATCGTCAGAAGTAATCTTATGATTTATTATTGTAATATTTGTTTTCAGACCTTAGTTCGCTTATTCCTTTTATATGTTGGTGTAACAATAAACAAATAAAAAGCGGCAGATCAGTGTTTTGGTTTTTGCGTCCGTTATAACTAAGCGTTTCTGAGAAATCTTCGAAGAACAGCGTGGGCCCGAGCGTAGCGAGAGCTGGGCATTAACGGTTTATGAGACGTGATTGACAGTTTCTGACGATAGAAACAGATCTGGCGGATTGAAACAGTTGGTGAAAGTTTGGATAGTCGCCGTTCATTTTTCCTGGTGCCGGTCAAGTCCTCTTTGAACAAGCAATATCTGGAACTTTTTGGAATTGGGTCAAGTTCAACAATGCCTGGGTCAAAGAAGGGACAGAGTGTCTTGGATGCAAACAGGAAAGTAAGTCATGGTGACTTGTCTGTTAATTGTAACGATGTGTCTGATGTTAAGCATGACATGGTTGATGTTACTGTTTCGCCGTTCAGGGATAATAGGAACATCAAACTCCCTAAATTTGAACCACGATGTTTTGATGGAAACCCGGCTGATTATTTACAATTTGTAAAGGAGTTTGAGATCATGTTGAGTGGTTTTTTATTAAATGATGAATTGAAGTTAATGTATTTGATGAGATATTGCACTGGAGATGCTGCAAGAGCTATACAGTGCTGTAAGTTTATGAAGCCAAAAGAGGGCTACTACGAGGCTATGAGCATATTACGTCAAAGGTTTGGAAGACCTTCGATGATTGCAGGGAAATTATTCGAGGCTGTTAAGGGTAATGGTGGTCAATTACAGGATGACTCCCAGGCACTCACTGAGTTTTTAGATAATTTGCTAATTTACAAGAATGGAATGATTTCGATGAATCGCATGAGTGACCTCAACTCGAGTTTTATACTAGAAGTAATAGCAAGACGTCTACCTACTCGACTGCAAAGGAAGTGGGTGAAGATAAGCTCCCGTATGGAGGATGAGGGTATCGAGCCAAAGTTTGATGATATCCTGAAACTGGTAAATACTAGTGTCAATCAATCTATGAGCAAGTTCGCCAGTCTATTAGATCTCACCCCTAGAATAGAGCAGTCTGAGATCAAAATGCAATCATTGATGACGAGTAGGCCTCAGAGAGGTGGATATCGAGAAGGCTCCATGATGTCTAGTAATGCATATAGACCTAGTGAGTGTAACAGGTTTCGTAGTACATCCTCAACAGATAAGTTACAAGATGCAAGACAAACACGGTTGTGTTTACACGTGTGCAAGAGGTGCATACAGAAGTGAACTGTGAACCAGTGAGCAAGTTCAGTGATAAGCTAAATGTAAACTCCAGGCCTGACTCCGAATTGTGTGACGATAACGGTGTTGTGAAGAAGTCTGTAGTTGCAACTGGTAAGCCGTTGTTGAATAGAGTGTCACAGAATAGAGTTACTGCTTCAGAGTGGAGTTCTGACTCCACAAGTTTACAAAGTATATCTAGTCAGAGTGAAGTTATAAAACCTTTAATGATTTGTGAGGAGGAACCAAAATTGTCTACTTCTGTTATTAAAGAGTTTGAAAATGATGAAGTTGACGGTAAAGTGAATATTCGTGATAATGATCATGATACTTCACAGTTGTCTTTGGTTGATCATTATGAGATGAGGGATATGCCTACTACTGCTAAGTTAAATAAAGGTTCTGTACAACTACAACGTGAAGTAGAATTGAACGCAGATGCAGTTCCAAAAGGTGTGCATACTTGTGAGACAGTCAGTGTAATTGATCAGCGTGTAGCCCACCTATCATCAGATGATAGTGCTAAACCCGAACTAGTAGTGAAAGACAGCAGTGGTGGTAATCTTGCAGTTGGACAACTATCTGAGAGCCGAACAAGAACAGCTTCTGATCCACCACTAAGTTCATCACCTTGTGTCACTCAGTCATCGTTGGTGCTGTCATCCACAATGAAACAGACACCCATCAACTCAAGTATCTTGTGCAATGACTATGGTAGTATCAGTTCGTTTGAAAGGACGAATATCAATGGTCAGTTTAGTGTGGATAAGCCAAGTGTAAAGGAGAGAGTTATTGTTAAATTGACTTGCACGAATAAAGGCATTTCTAGTTTCAAGTTACTATTTGAATGTTATTATCTTTGGTGTAAATTACTCTGTTTCTACACTTGGTTGATGAGATATGTCGTGTGTTTGTTGGTCATCTATATTCTACGATACAATGACATGGGCGTGTTGCCGTTCAGATTTGAGGATATAGCTGATAGAAGGAAGTTAGCAAATGAACTCTGCGACGATTTTCCAACCTAGGGCGTCAACCTGAGAAGGGTTGTAGGCGTACTGGTGTAAGTCCTACAGTTCTTCAAAGGGTAGCGCATCAATGAGCAGTCCAATGTGCTTGGTGTATGATCTTGTACATATGTTCATATTGTATATACTGAATTGATATCATCTGTCATCTAGCTGTTGGTAATTCTGTTTGTGTCCGGACGACTTCCACTTGGATCATCAACCTGAGAAGGAATGTAGGCGTACTGCTGTAAGTCCTACGGTTCTTCAAGGGTAGTTTGTCGTGTCAGAATCCACAACATTTGATGTGTTGATTGTACATATGTTTGTGTTAAATAGTTGTGTGAGTTCCAATTGATGTAATTGTTGGTTAATCTTGTTTGTGTCTGGACATTCCACAACTTACAATCGTCAACCTGTGAAGGGTTGTAGGCGTACTGGTGTAAGTCCTGCAATTCTTCAAGGGTATTCCATCAAGACATGAAATGCGAGTTTGTGTGTACTGTTTGTATATACGTGTGGTGTGTCATATCAATTGGTGTTATTTGAATTCATTGTGTTTACTCGTTGTTTTCGTATCTTGTTTTTATTGCATAATTTTGTTAAAATTTTCGTCGTGATTACTTTCAAAGTTGTGTCCACTCTTCTACATCCGTGAATGAATTGATTGATGTTAAAGACAGCAGATGGGTCGTATACGCCGGGGAGGCTAGGCTATTGCTGAGAATGAAATGCACACGGAGATAATTGTTAGCTGCGGTCCGACACGCCGGGGAGAAAGAGTGTAAACGACTGAGGCTCGCATGCGTCACCGCTATTAGAACTGAGGCAGAATGAGTGACAAGCGATTTCAGTGGTAATTGGTAATGAGTAGATAAGAGGATGTGCGTGGAGTATCGTGAGGTGCTGCCATGGTCACTTTGCATTCTGCAAGAGTCATTCTAGCAAGCGACGATTGTGTTGCAAGATGTCAAGAGGAGGTCTCTGTCTGGAGGCGCAGGTCGTCAGCGATGTGTGAGATTGTGCTGTGGGTATGCTTGTGGTGTGTTGGCTTTTCTGTTTGTTTTCCATTTCAGCTCTGTCCGTGTGACCCAGGTTCTCGCAATGGCATCCAAGTCGACGTGCATTGGTCGTGAAGGAAAAAAGGGTTGGATCCCTTTTTCGGCGGGGAGTGTCAATGGAGTTGAAGATTGAACGATCAATTCTTGGTTGTTTGCTTAAAATCAACTTCCCCGATTTTCGCGGAGGCATCAATACGACAGTCATCGTCTCATCGGTCGCTGTTCAGAAAGAAGAGTGAAACATCGTCAGAAGTAATCTTATGATTTATTATTGTAATATTTGTTTTCAGACCTTAGTTCGCTTATTCCTTTTATATGTTGGTGTAACAATAAACAAATCTAAAGCGGCAGATCAGTGTTTTGGTTTTTGCGTCCGTTATAACTAAGCGTTTCTGAGAAATCTTCGAAGAACAGCGTGGGCCCGAGCGTAGCGAGAGCTGGGCATTAACGGTTTATGAGACGTGATTGACACAAGTTGTGATCGAAACTCTGTCTTCAATGTATAACCAGAACAGACAGATTTCCTGCGGACATTTCAAGGTCACACGATCATCGCACGGCATTACCTTATCTTCATCCAAATATAATCTCGGTCGTAAAACAATGCGTCGTAAATATCGTTTCAAAAAGGCAAAGACAATTTTTCATTCCCGTATGTTCCTAGTGGCTCATAGATCTTAAAGTTAAGATCTGAAGTTTTGGTAGCACCAGGTATATATTTGAGGGATGAGGTTGCCAGCCTCGTGTCCAACCTTCGTTATTTACCGGCCTTACTGCCAGCTCATCGAGGTTTATGAGCTCTTCGCCTGTGAATCACACCCGAACCTTTCTCATGGTTAACGCCCGTTCTCGTTCTCTGAACCACCTAAACACATCTAAGGACAAAGTGAATATTAACTAATCATGTAAGCATCAATATTGTGAAAATATTGTTCACAGAGCTGCATTCAAGTAAATGATGCTACCACAGATAGAGCACATTTCCTGAAGCTACTTATTGTAATAGTGATACAACATACCATCGTGTACTGGAACCGCGCTTGGTTTACCGACTCGCTATTTTTCTAGCTGCTCTCAAGCCCGAGTAAATAGGGGGAGTTTGACGTGGGGGTAGAGATCCCAGCCCCGGAAAATCAGTCAAACTATTGCAGGAACGTCAACGCACAAGGAAAATGTCAAAAGTGCATAAAAGCAAACATACTCTTCTCTTAGATCTGAGAAGAAAAATGACACAGTGGACTGGTGAAAGTCTCTCGGAAACCAGTCAGCCGATGTGTCTTCTCTTGATGAAAGAAAGAACAAGAATGGTGACGTGGAATGTTAGAGCAATGTACGAGGCTGCCCAGGCAGCTAAAAAATGAGGAGATATGGCGAAGAAGTGCTGGGAATCTGCGATAGAAGATGGAATGGATGCAGATTGTCAGAATTGTCACCTGGAGGGTCATTAGTTTACTGCGATCACCCAGACGACAACCACGAGCCCACTGAGGCAGTGAGCGGATATCATGATGTATCCAGCGGCAGCCAAAGCCGTTATGAATTGGGGAACAATTTCACCCCTCAGCAAGATTCACCTCAGAAGGAAGGAAGGTCAAAATTAGCCAGTGCCACGCACAGTACTACAAAAAACGCAGAACAAAAGCAGAAGAAAAATTTTTATGGACAACTACAAACGGTAATGGATAACATCCAGAATGACGACATCGAAACCTTTGTGGGTGATATGAATGCCAGCCGAACAGGGAGCAGATGATACAAGAAGAGAAATCATCATGATTCTAGAGGCTGTCGGCGAAATGAATGAGTACCGAGAATTATTCGCAGACTTCTGCGCTTTCAGTGATTCGTAATCACAGGCAGAGTGTACAAACATAAGGGTATAAAATAGGCCAGTGGCATGGATTTCACCTGATGGACATACCAAAAGCCAGACAGACTTCATCCCAATTTTGCTCAAGAAAGTGGAGATGGAGTCAGTCTGCTCGACAAAATGTCAAGAAGAGGAGCAGATGTGGGCTCATACCGTATCCTAAATCCGATGGACCTTCAGGGTGAAGTGGAAATCCCCTGGATACAGATCACAATTCAAGTTCAACATTCAGAAAATGAAGCAAAAAACTACAAGAGATACCTTCACTACAGGTGAGATCAAACAAAATCGGAGATGCTACGTATTATCGCCGAGGAAACACGATTGGAATAACATTAGTGCTCTCTGAAGACGATTTTGAGAAAATGTATGCAACCATTCTAGTGAGAAGGAAGAAACAAGATGGGGAACGACTCCCTATTGACAGCTGGAATCTAACAGAAGAGAGAAGGGTGATGGAATGGAAGATGAACCAATGTGAATAAGGACAACAGACGGTGAAAAAATTTCAATATATTCTGCACTGAGTAAATAAGGGTGCTAGGAAAGACAAAAGACACTGGTGACTGAAGCAGAACAGACAAGGCGCAGGTAAAAGTGTCCTCAGAACATTATATCCAATAACCAGGTCAATCGCGATCTGGGAAATAATCAGCGCAGATGGAAACTATCAATCATGGTCTAGGGAACCTAATTACTGAGGAAAGTTAGATAAGTTAGAGCAAAAATGGTTTCGAAGGACCTGTGAATGTATCATCGTGTGCAACTCACCCAGAAATACCACGACCACTGACAGCACGCGCGCAACGGCCAGTAGACGCCGATTCTCCAATATAAGCGGAAGTCTTTACTGCTATGGCGTCTGTAACAACACGACTGTACATTTTTTGTTACATATTGAATTTACATACATCGTACGCGACTTTTATTTAAAACGATTCATGTCGAGGCATACATAAGTGAAGAGTAAAATCTAAAATACAGTGTGCCGCTCACCCTCTTACTAGTATATATAGTCTACTTATTTCACTACTAACGATGTCGCGCACTTTGGAATTCTCAGAAACCACTTATCTTCATTCGAAGACTATTCTACAACCAGTGCCCAGCTTCTACCAGTAGAAACGGCTCAAGCAGCGAATACTATTGCAGACTATAATAAGAATTTGTAGCTGCGGACTTTAACTGTATAACCAAGTAACCGCGTAACTTACATAACTTATTACTGTATTTCTTATAATATACTGTTATACTAAAATTTCATTCACTTGGGTCTTTATTCAAATATATGTCCTGCTGCTGAGCTCGCTAGAAAGTTCCCTACACTGCAGCCAAACTACTGAAGTCAGAGAAGGTAGCAGTACCACGCAGAATTCGCACGAAAACAGACTCAGAGTCTGCGGCAGATATGCTCACGCCATTTATACAGAAGGTTTGAGAGAAAGGAAAAGTGCCTATCAGTTGAAAGAAAGACCAGCTACATTGTCAAACTACCAAAGAAGAGCAACCTAGCTAGGCCTCTGCAAGACTTGGCGTGAAACAGTTCTCTTATACACGCCAAGCAAAGTACTAAGTCACGTCATTCTGAGAAGAATAAAAGGTGACTTACATGCAGAATTCCTCCCGGAACAAGCTGGATTCAGCAAAGGCAAATCATGAGCTCACCAAGTCTCAAACCTGCGCGTCACCGTCGAAAAAAGCATAGAATGGCAGTTGTCAGCCACGTCTCGTAAAGCGTCAATGTCCAGCTCTTGCTACGCTGGGACTCACGCTGTTCCTTGAAGTTTCTCAGAAACGCTTAGTAATAACGGACGCAAAACCAAAACACCGATTGGCAACTCAAGAATTCTTTATTGTAACACCAATATATCCAACTTTAAAATTAAGCTCTAACTAAGGTCTATGAACAAATATTACAATAATAAATCACAATATTACTTCTGACAGTTTTGGCCTGACTTCTTTCTGAACAGCGACCGATGAGACGATGACTGGTGTATCGATGTCTCCGCGAAAATATAGGGAAGTTGGATTTGAGCAAACAACCATGAATTGATCATTCAATCTTCAACTACATTAAGAGCAGTCAAACCTCGACATTAACTTCATCGATTTCGAAAAGGCCTTCAGCAGATAGCGCTGACCGAGAGGTAATTCAGAAACTGTTTCAACTCTAACCCATGCAGTGCCAAAATCTGTATCAACCTCATTCACAAGCTGACTTTATGACAATGCCAAATTTCAGGTGATCCACAACGGAAAATTCAGAGGATTACTTGAGGGGAATACAGGAGTAAGACAGGGCAGCCTATTATCACCGATGCTATTCTTAGTTGTGGTGGACTGGACTGTGTGCCAGTCTCTGCGCAGGAGGAGAGAAGACAGGAATACGTTGAACCAATAAGAAGACTCCAGAAGACCTGGATTTCGCACGTGATATATGTCTAATTTCATACAAACTCGAAGACTTGCAGACGGAAACCAACAAACTGGCTGAAGAAGCAGAGAAGACAGGATTGAAGGCGAACATAGAGAAGACGGAGGTAATTTAGATAACCAACCAACCAACAACAAAAACTAACACCAGTCACCATCAACTGGAGAGATTTAACAGAGGTTGCCTCCTTCACTTATCTAGAAAGCATTGTTTCAACTAGAGGCGGAATGGAAGATGTCAAAATCATCCAGAATCGGAAGGGCAAGATACACCTTCATCAACCTCCACAAAGAACGGAATTAGGATTTCCAACATCAATGTCAAGTCACTAATATATATATATATATATATATATATATATATATATATATATATATATATATATATGGGTCAGAAACATGGAGCATCATGATGAGCGTTACCAACAGGTTGCAGACGTTTATCAACATCTGCCTTCGCCAACTTCATACTGAAGATCAAACGGCCAGGAAGGATTATCAAGAAGAATCTCTGGCAACAAACCAACTAACCGCCGGTCACTCACTAAATATGTAGGGAAAAGTAGATATGGGTCGGGCATACGTTGAGGTGGCCGTCGAATGGCATCACACCAGGCTACTGCTTGAGTGGAATCTGAATGACACGCCACGAGTGGGTCATCAGTGCGAGGGTGACACGTGGAAGGAGATGAGAGATTGTGGGCAACCGTGGACCAAGCTGAAGAGGACGGCAGAAAATAGAAGAAAGTAGAGATGTGTTGTTGAAGCTCAATGCCCCACTTGGAACTCAAGGGAATAATAAATAAATAAAATAATCATATGCTGGGAAATAACACATAAACCATCACCGACGCCTTATGACAGTCATTATTCTAGGAGAAAGAACAGGTGTCACTATAGGAAAGGATGACAGCAGCAATCTAAGAGTAAAGTCGGTTTACTACGATGTGAAAAAACAACGGTTTCATTCTAAACATGGCAGAACTTGGAGCTCAAAACACTAAAAAACACGTAAACTCATACATTTAAGAAAAATTAGTGGTAACAAGAACAGATTGCGGTTAAGTTTATCTGTAAGCTTTTGCAGTGAATAGCACAGTAAAAGTGGACTTAAACATGAATGTGAAGATTCATTCAACTTCAGCAACCAAGGGCTTGACTGTGGTGTCTGTTCTTTTGAAGAGTACACTATAAATTAAATACTGATCCGTCATTTCGCTTTCTGGATCACTGATCAATAGTTCGCCTCTCTCTTTTTAGAAACTTCAGTTTACTAACTGTTAGTTTACTTGATTCTTGCTGAACTATCATGATAAACAGTGCTTAAACGCTCACTTCCAAATTGCACAAACCACAATATAAAGGAAAAAAAATGAAGAAAAGCAATGTTGTGTTCAGATGAGTAGGGATTACTATGATAACCATTTAGAAAAAATTTCTTTAATGCTTACACTTTCAAATAATCAGGTGTATCGATTAATGTGCACTTCCTAAGAGGAGCTATATTTAAAACATTTTTAAGTGGATAAGCTAAATACGTGATATGATTGATTAGACTCAATGTACTTTATGTCGAAAACTTTTGCACTGCACTTGAACAATCCTGTTGCATGTAAGCACAAATTTCATCTACTCTACACTGTCATGTTGTTGACTAGTGATGCGTTATGAGTGAATTTGGAAATCAAATAGTGACTGAACACGATATAGGGTATAGTAAATGTCATCGTGGTGCTTTGTATGAAAATCGTAAATGATAGGTTTCCCGAAAAATCCATGATTTATTTAATAACTATACAAAGAATAAGTGGAATTGAGATTGTTAGGCATCATCAGAAATGCAAAGGCAACAGACCAACCGTTAAACGAGGGATTACAAAAGTCAAAATATTCCAAAAGCTATACGCGGCACAACACTGGCTCATCTTATTGATATTGGACATCAAGTTGACTCTAATAAAGCCTTCAAAGTTATTTATTGTATTTCACCCGGCCTTTCGCACAGTTTACGAGTACGACTTTTACCTATAACAGACGCAATTGGAATTCATTTGAACAAGCCAAATCTGTGTTCGAAAGAAATCGGCACAACTTCTCTCTTTGTCACTGGCCAACTAGATTGTATATATTAAGTTTTACAAACGATTTTCCCCGCCCCTTGCTACTCTCTTTTGACTTTGTTATTTTATTATGATCACAATTCTACTGACTCCTTTGAATCTCACGAATTTCACATTTTACAAATTTCGTGATTACGTAATAACTTGTTGCTTACCCCCTAAAAATCATCTTCTATTTACTATTTTACTCCTTTACGTTCTGAGTGGAACATAGGGCTTCAGTTTTGAAATTCCGGTAGCAGCGATTTTGTTTTAACAGGCTGCGGCTACTAGCCTCACACACAACCTCCTTACTTTACCTGACTTACTACCAGCTAAGCAGGATTTAGAAGCGCGTCGGCCGAGGATCGAACCCCGTGTCACTTGCATGGTTGACGAATGCTCCGCCGCTGAACCACAGATACCAAACCTTACAAACTAACTGATCTTGAACTCCATAATTATTTTCACCCCTGCTTCAAAACTTAGCTATCGTGTTACTAACCGCTACTAAGTAATTTTTTTATGACTGACTTTGAATCTCTAATATTCACCAATTCTCCCCCTTATGCCTAAAACTGACAACTCTTACGGACTTAAATAACCACATGTTTGGTACAATTTTGATGCGAGAAAACTACATATTAGCATCGAGCCAATGATTCGGAACTAATTGAAAAAGAATATATCTCTTCACTCAATATGTGGGGATTTTTAGATTTCGACAGCATTACCTGTGAATCAGTAACCACTTGTCGCCCCCTTATATAAAGTTATAAGACAGAATCCTTCCTGGAAGTGTTGGAAGAGAAATAGACATCTGATAACGAAGTCACAACCGGAAACACTTTCATCACAATAAGAATTAGACATCACTTTCCCCGGATATTTGGATAATTCCACTATACAGACGTCTAACGAAAGAGAAGAACTAGAACAACTATAAAAAAACAACTTTCAAATTCATGAAGTTGCATTTGATGGGATTATGGACAGTAAATTATGTTCAAAACGTTATCCAGTAAACGACACTATTTCACTATGTAATCTGTTAAATAAACAGATGTGTATCTACCAGTTTGACTGCAGCTGCACAGCCAGCTACATTGGGCGTACAATTAGGCAGGTTCATCGTCGTATTTCCGAACATCATCCAACGTGGTTAAGTAAGGGACAAAAAAGATCTATTTGCAGCTCTATTTTAGCCCACCTCGTTGATACTGAGCATAAGATTGATGTTAATACAGCATTTAAAATTATTTATCGCATTCTGACTTATCTTAATTTCGCTCTGCGAGTTCGTCTTCTACAGACGGCTGAAGCGATTGGAATTCACCTGAAGAAGCCAAGCCTATGTGTACAGAAAAAATTTGTACAGCCACTTTCCCTACCGTGGCCATCGTCACAAGAATGCATAAACGGGACTGCGTCGCCCCCCTCCCCCTAAACCTATAAAAATTATATTTGTCTAAATTATTTATTTTATTTATTTATTTTGACCACTTCATCTTTAATTTACGTGTTATCCTTGTAAAATTAATTTATTCTATCCATTTCTACCTTTTAAATCTGTATTGATTTTCTTCGTTAACTATTAACCCATTGACATTTCGACACTGACTAATTATTGTTAACAAACTTATCGCCACTTGATTGGTAAATTGTTGTGTATTGTAATAAAAATGCTATATATATTAGAGTAGAGCCAGAGATGAGGATCTAATTGAAAAGTAAATATTTCTTCGCTCAATGTTTCTGTTTTCTAAATAAACAGACATAGAATTAACAGTCATCTGTGCTCTCCTCTCCCCCCTCCCTAGGCTAAAACAATGGGTAGAACTGATGAACGCCAATCCCTTATTTCTTATTGGAATAACAACTCAACTGAATATTTAAATTACTAGGGAAATGCTTAGTATCCAAAATACGTTTGTTTGTTTTTTTACAAAGTCCGGATATATACCACCAGACAATTAGACATATATAGGCATGCATTAATTCCTGAAACACGCCAACAACGGACAGGAAACAAAATAATAATAATATTAAGTAACGAACGGATCATTATGAAAGAGAACACAGCCTTATAAAAGAACAAAAATAAATATAACAACAATGGCATACAAAGCTGCCTAAAACTTTTTTGGGGGTAGGATTGGAGGGGACAAAAATTAATCTCTTATAAACAAATCTGGTACATAAATTTATTACAATAGGGAATAAGGGTTGAAGGCATTTTTAGAAAGGAAAAAAGAAGATGGTGCAGCACAATCACTCTATGCACAAACTTTGGAAAGAATAGAAAATATGTACAAAGAATTGAAGAAGAAGACGGCGACGAAGAATAAAAAGAAAGAAAACTAGTAGTCAAAGAGAGACAAGGAAATTTTGAAGACAAAGAAAATTACTTACAAGGCTATTATATATATATAAAATATATACATTTTCTGACTTTGATTTTTTGTTTTTGTGTTTAAGAGAAATTGTTTAACCAAAGATACCAATTTTAATTAAGTGTCCCACGACATGATGATGAACCACATTGGCAAGGAATTTTTTCATCTTCATAAGGAAACTTGTAGTCATACGTTATCTCTTCCATAACATTAATATCTCTTTTTGAATAAATAACAATCTTCTTCTTGCTTTCAACCATTATTATTTTGGCGTAACAATTAGGCTAAAAATGATATCATACAGAATGGATAAACAATGATGTGAATCCTCAAAGATAATAAAATATTAAAATTGAAAATAAAAACTAAGTAAAACAAAAGTCACTACAGATAGTCTGATGTCAACAAATGTTACATACTTTGAAATTAACATTTAACCCTGAAAGTCATTGTTGAAGAAGACGTCATTACTAAATAAGACATCTAACCGAATTCAAACAAAACGCCTTTTGAGAAACTTTCTCAACTTTTTTGGCGTGTACAATATTAATGGAAATTGATCGGAAGCGCCCGAAAATTGAAATCAACATTTTAAGATAATGGTAGCACAGGTCGGAGTGTTTATACCTCAAAATTTGGATTTAGTTAACCTTGTGGTTAGGAAATGATCTCATTGGACAACTCATCGTCCTTTTGTTCAACTTTCGATCGACAGCCAGCCAATCAGAACAGTTTATTGTCAACTGACCTAGCAGACTTTTAATGTGATTAGAAGTATAAAAATATGATGCATTTCGCCTTAGTAAAAAGGTCACTTACTACTTCTCTTCTGGTAGTGTGATACAGACAATCTCTTCCAACGGAATGTTATTCTCACATATTGCCACAGTTTAATTAGACACTAGCAACAGAATACGATATATATCTATTTGAACATTCTATTCGGTGCTAGAGTCGGAATGTTATTCCCACAGTTCAAGACTGCATTAGAAAAAGGATACAATATATTTATTTGAACATTCTATTTGATGTTAGAGACAGAATATTTTTCCCACGGTTATGTACAGTATTAACAACAAAATACTATGTATATTTAAACATTCTATTTCATGTTGTTTGATTTCAGCCGAAACCACAGACTCAGTGATCGGTTAACGAATATAGACAGCGGTTTGATTAATGAAATATACCTTGGCTTCTGTGTCTTGCCTACAATTGTTACACTCTTATCTTCTACCGTTGGACTATAATTAATTATCATACGTGTCCAAGAGTTGGTGAGGATGCTTTTAATGTTCGCTTCGAAAGAAAAACTGAGGAAAATGCTGCTATAACACTGTTGCAAGCACATAAATAAGTCATCTTTGGACTTGAAAGATGTATTCTACAATTGGCTTTACATAAACTTTTAAAAATATATAATGCTCAGTCTATTTAACATCAATAACCCGAAACAGATTTCCCATGCACCAGGCTAAGAACCATACTTTAATCGTATGAGAGTTGACGATACTATCCAGTTGGCCAGGCTCAAGTAGGTGGGAGTGGGACTCAAACACTTGACTACCGGCTGAAAACCCAGTATAGTGCCACATGACCACATTCGATCAATCGGAGAATTCACCTTTTTGTATGTAACTCTGTCTATGTTGATTTTTAAATCATATACTTTATAAAATGTCGTGTAGAGCTGATCCTATCAGTCAGCGTAGCCTGAAAGGCAACACTTCGTTTGAATTTCCAACAAGAAAACGTTCTCAATGAAATTAGAAAACTGTCTTAGCTAATTTAAGGTTTCGGATTGTGAGGGCGATTGTTACTTCCCGGCTGCCCACACCGTGGAAGTTGGTTGCGTGACCGCAGAGCCCAGGGGACAACTGCTTGAGGCCGGTCACACGCGGCCTGTTTTTGTTCGTTCTTTTTTGTTTGGTGTGTCTCAGTAGCAGATTTATCACTCCTACCCTGTGACACGGCAGCAGGAAGCGCGGTCGTTGTTAATCCGGGCCACGGCCGACCCAGCATGAAATTTTGGGATTTTGTATCGGACATGATGTTGGATTGGGTAGCTGCTTTTTGTTTAACCGCTATCCAAACAACCTGCCTGGCATGGTAGTACCTCAAGAGACATAAGTCTCAGCCAGTATAGCTTGAATAGATCATTGCGGTGTTCAAGCCCGACCACCACGTCAAGGTAGCAGCTTTCGGTCGGGCTTAGCTAATTTAACAATACGGATGCACCAAGTCGTACAAAATAGGCATACCACTGCTTAACTTAAATACAACCACGTAGTTTACAAACTTTATTATCTTTTAGAACTTTATTCCTTTCCATTCCAAGTGGAACAGGAGGCTTGAAGCTTAGAGCTTTGGCGTTTCCGCAGCAGTGGTGTTTTCTTTCTTTACGAGCTTCAGATTGCTAGCCTCACACACAAACCTTCCCTCTTCACGAGGCTTACTGCCCCAGCTTAGCGAGATTTAGGAGTGCGTCAGTCGGAATTTTGGACTCCAGACATTATCCGTGGTTGGTGAGTATTTTACAACTGAACTACTGATGCACACTTGCACCCTTAAGAGTAGGCATAAATATCATAAAATCTAGGTTAAATCGAGTAGTGAGTGATTTAAAGGATACATAAATAATCTGATCTTAAACCTGATCAAGGTACAAAACATTTACTGTACAAAGTAATACTTGAAAACAATACATAACAATAGTATGAAACATATTTGAAGAGTAACAATAAGTAATCTATAGGCATAATATCCTACTGCTTTGTCGAAATATGTCGACAGAGAACAATGTTCATACACAAAATTCGAAAAAGTCACTGGTATCTTTACAACTTTGATCGCTAATTTAGTCCTGTAACTACTTGAAATATGACAGTATCAATATAAATTTAAAGTGAAACTAAATTCAATTAATTATCCAATTGCTGTTCTGTAGTAATAAATAAGCACTTGACAATTACTATTTTAGATTTAAAAGTATTCACACCATTCAATTAATTGTGACAAGTTTACCATAACCTTACGAATTTGAAGAAGCACAAAGTTTATTGCCTTAATAACTATATTTGTTCAAGTATTGCACGGCCGTTTAGACAGAGGAAATACGGTATAAAAGTGTAATGAATATATGGAAACAGATGAAATAGACGTGAACTTTACAAATTTTTAACAGGAAGATCAATAATCTGCACCGATTATCTATACGACAACCACCGATATATATTGAGGATGTGGCTATATCATGGTGTTACCAATAATATCAAAGACTCTCAATCATGCAGTGGGAAGCAATCTCATCAAAGATCATGACAATAACATTTAACTAAAAAGGAAGGGAAGTTACTACTATAAAGTGCTACGCACTTGAAAATATCTCAGAGCAAGAGGAGAAGAAAGACTTCCATAGACAGCTACAAACGGTAATGGACGAGAACTCAGCTAGATAGTGATATTAAAATTCCAATGGGTTATATGAAGTCAAGCAGACTGGGAACACATACTACATTCATCACTATAAGCTGAAAGTTGTGTACTGTATACAGACATATTGTTTTGAATAAAACTGTTGTTACCACACTATAATCATGAGTCAAGAGAAGTTCGGTAAAATGAATGAAAACGGAGAATTTTTCACAGACTCCCACACGTTTAATAATTTAATGATTTAGAGGCAGTGTGTAAAAGCACAGGAATACATGCAAGACGACATAGGTTTTACGAGATGGATACACTGAGAATCAGATTTCTTCATTTCAATCTCAAGGAGGAGAAAAAGCGGCCTGCTAAACACAAAATCGAGAAGAGTAGATGTGGGTTGAGATCATTATCTAATGAAATGTCAAGATGAAAGCTCGTAAAGAATCTTGACAGCTATCACAATTTAAGTTGAACGATAACGCTACAAAGAACACCTTTCATGTAGTCATCAGGAGAAATTCGGAGACATTAAGCAATATCATCGAGAAAATCCACGTCGATTAACTCTTGAATTCCATGAAAGCGAAGTAGACGGTAACCTAGATAAACACCTTAGGCAAGAAGGGGCAGGACAAGGAATGGCTTACTGCAGGCCACTTATAGAAGAGAGAATGGTGAAGTAAAACATGAACTAGTGTAGAGATGAACAACGAAAAGATTAGCCAAAGATGGGTGAATAACGTCAAGAAAGACAAGCGTGCAAAGAACAGCATTAGAATTTTTAACACCTATATCAAGTCAATGTTTTTATATGGTTCACAGACTTGGTGCATCAGGCTACAGAGTATCACCAACAGTTATCTTGGCTCTATGCTGAAGATCACATGGTCCGCCAGAAAAGATAAACCTAGTAAATATCCAAAAGGAAATGGAGATAAATCGGACATACGCTGATGAGACATCCAAGTGACGTCATATACCAAGTCCCCGAGTGGAATGCCAATCGGAAGCGACAAGTTGGGCGTGACACAGAGTAACACAGAAAAGACGATGTACCGAGGAAATCAAAGCTTGTTAGCAGTCGTGAAGCCAGTCGCAAGTGATCTCGGAGGACCGAGTGTAATAAAGATATTTCACAGAAGTCTTATTTTCACTCACAACACATAATAACAGTACTTATGTTCCTAGTCGGCATCAAATTCGAAGCAACCCAAACTTTAAGCAGACAAAAAGTAATAACTGTAAATTTGATATGATAACAAACATTAAAAAATAGAGGCAAGCCGGGAAAAACTTAATAACACACACAGAGATCGTATATTCTTCATAAGGAATCTATGAGGCAATTTGTCGAACGAAGCTGACCATATATCATCCACAAGTAAGATTATTCATTTCATTTCTTTTAAACAGTGTTACGTAATATTATGTAACAATTTTAAATCCACACCATCAACATTTATCTGACTGAGTATAGTATTTAGGACTCTCAAATGAAAAAGTCTTCTAGTGTAATAAAACATGTGAGGTATCAAGGAGTTGGTATTTCAATCAAAAAGATCTTTAAGTTGAAATGATGTCCACTAAATTCAGTCTTGAAATTCTGATTAACAAAAACGGTACCATACAAACTAAATTATTAAATACGTTTAAATTTATTTCTCATCTTAGAATATGTGCATAAAAGTTTAAAATTTGAACATACCTGACAACTGTGGTTGATAAAACGAGCATTATTACCACACATGGTGGCGTCAATCACAAAGTCATCATCAATCCGGAAAAGATAAGAACCACCAATACCTTTAGCTTCATACTGACGTTCGCGTAATTCAGCTACACTTTTGCGAATCACATGACCAACATATTCAATTACCATTTCTTCTGCAGCTATAGGCTCTAAAGCGATGAGACCCCAAGCATGAATAGGTGATTTTGCAAATATGAGTTGTTTCTTACGGAACTAAAATGAGTTTAAAAAATAAAACAATAATGTTTAAGTACATTGTTTATGCTGCAGACAAATACCAAGATGTCTATTTAAAAAAATTCATAACGTTATACTTATTTATCGATTATTTTCTTTTAAAATTTCTTCGGGAAAAACCAAACATGCAAATAATTCTTTTATAAAGGTTAAGTAGAAAAATGTAACAGAAGATAACACATGTTCACATATTGGATTACAGCAGATGGACTCTATTCATTCATCACAACTCAATATGGACATATTTAAAGTGAAATTTATTATCGAAACACTATCTTGTCTGAAACAAAAATAAATTCTGATAAAAATGAATGGGATAGTGATGGCAAAAGAATAAATTGTTACTTGGCTCACAATTAATCGGTATGAAGTAAATCCTGGTGTCTTACTCAAAGCATATATATATATATATATTCTATAGTTGGTTTATAGGATATCAATCAGTGATCAACTCGTAAAAAAAACACAACTAATCCTTGCAAAATTAATCTGGTGCTCGCTAGCGACTTTGCTACAGGACGAAGTTTCCTGGAGTTCTAGTGAGAAGTCGTGACCAGTGAGAATGGATGTCCCACCGATGACATTGTTTGGGGTCGCGCTAAATCAAGAATTGGTAAAAATTAGAATTCATGGGCCACTGAATCAGGTCCCATTGGCTGAATGGTATACGAGCTTACCTTGTAATTACAAGGTCATGGGTTCGAACCCCAGTGGATGAGTATTGCCGATAATTCCCAAACTAGGATGATAGAGCTGTCCAATACTCCGGTTCTGGTTCTCAATGGTTCTCTGACTGATATCAATCCGTGATTAATTCTTAAGCACAAGTGATTAACAGTATCTATATGGCGTAAATTTTATCCAGCAAAAAGAGCCAAATACATAATATCTGGTAATGATAATGTATTCATTCCTTTATTTTTCAGATGGTATATTAGAGCTTCAAGCCTGAGCTTTGAAGTTATGATAGCAGTGATATTTCTTATTTCTAAGGGATAGGGATGATTAAGCCTCATGCCCAACCTTACACTTTTACCAAGATTGCTACCATTTGAGCAAAGTTTCATAGTGCGTCAGCCGTGGAACGAAATTCAGATCACATCAGTAGTCGGTGAGCATTCTATCACTAAACCGCCGATGTATGCAGTAACGATAACAATGATACAACAAAATTAATAAATATTTAGAGTTTATATGCTGGTATACACATAATTCACTTTGACAGATGACTATCATGTATAACACAGAAACACCGATAAGACATCGCATGACATCATCATTATAATAAGTACGTAATATTTTGTGGTTTGGCATTAATACTCCCAAAAAGCAGTAATTTTTATCTGCATCATATTTTTGCAGAACAGTACTGTTTTTAAATTATTTATTCAAAATGAAAAACGCTGATCTTGAGAAAGATTGTCCTTTTTGCTTGAAAACCGGATAAATCACAAATATGCTTCATAAACGATCAAAAAGGTTCTTTATGCACCAGGAAGAAAGCATATATTAGCTCAGGTGGATGTTTTCCTCATAAGTGAGACGCGTAAAATTATTGTAAATCAAACTTGCCATGCTTTCATCTCAGTATACTTGTATGGGTTGATCGGAGACAATCAATTACGACTTGAATTTTCTCAGATAGTTTATTTTGTATTACATATGCTTAAAGGAATGCTATAATTATATCAGATGTTACGTTCGACTGTTTTAAAGGTGAACAGTTGGAACATATATATATATATATATATAGTAACATTTTCTAAACTATGCACGAAAATACTTCGTGATAGCTTTTGTCTCCACCTAAAAAACATTTATCACTCCTGGTGAAGTTGACTGTGACCGGCTACGACTCCGTACAAAAACCATAAGAACAAAGTCAGTCGTTTATAAAACAGCTTGAATAAAGTAAAGAAAATACTCGGAAGAAACTACGAGAGTGACCCATCTTCAGCCACGAGAGGCGAATATTTTAACTGTGGAAAATTTCCAAAGCTCACTTCACATAAAAGTTAGCACTAGAGATGCAGAGGGGAAGGCAAAATGATGAAAGCCTCGCAACTAAACTGTCTAGCTTAGAAAATACAGCAACATCAAAGGGAGAACAGTTTCAAAAGTGAGTTTGCAAGGATTTAATTTGTTTCAAGTTTGATTACAGCCTGATATCAATTAGAGAACCTTTGAAAACCAAAAATTAACTTGAAAAATAATCTGATCCACACTAGTGACTGACTACAGGACGAAGTGGCCTGGAGTTCTCTAGTGAGAAGTTATGACCAGTGGGATCCACTCAAACACATACTCACCGATGACATTGGTTAGCAGTCGAGCTAAAGTCAGGAATCAAGAGAAGCTAGAATTCATGGATCATTGAATTCCAGCTCAAGGGGCTAAATGGCAAGAGAGGTTAAGCCTTGTAGCCTGAAGATCCTAGGTTTAATCGTGGATGCGGAGTGAAGAAAATGCCATATGAAGTAATATCAATTCATTGTTTCCTCTAATTAGTGTCTTCATGTACATATGCTAAAGTCCATCACAATTGGAACAAAGGTGATAAGCATTATTTCACACTTCAAAATACAATCCAGTCATTCATATTCAACCAACCGTTGATGATACAGATAGTACAATGACTGAATTCATCAGTAAAATTAAAACAAAGAGAGTCAAACCATTGGACTAATGAGTAACACAACATCCGATCATCAAAATAAAGAAGTAAACTTCAAACCATAGACCACACAAAGACAGAGGTGAATAAATTTACGAGATATATTTTGCAAGTATAGTCATGGTAACCAGCACACATTTAAATAATAGAGGCCGATTTTCGTAAAATGGATTCCAAAAAGAAATTCTAGAGAAATAACCGAATTGCAGACAGTACATATGCACTCTACATCTACACTGATCATACAGAACATATACACCCTAAACCTGCACCAATCCCTTAGAATGCAAAAGGTGGAACCACATAGGTCATATATGTGACACAGTAGTGAAACGTGAAATTCATCAAGTCAACATGAAACTGTGGTACAAAATAAACACACAAAACAACCAACTTTCTTCCATGAACAGAGTCTATGTGTTTCTTCAAATTGCTAGCTGTAGTGAAATCTTTGCGACATACGTCACACTGATATCTTTTACCTTCATGAAAATAGTCCAGGTAAAAGATATCAGTGTGGCGTATGTGGGAGGGAATCCGAAGTAACTTGCATAAAAAACTGTGCATCACAGTTTCACGAAATGTCAAAAAAAACTTGCACATAACGCAAGAAAAAAACGAACAGACACTGCTATTTATTCAATTTACCGATTAAAATTAAAAAATAATGTGCAAAGATTAAAAAAAATCAGACAGATGATTAATTACTGATAAGTTATTTGTGCCAAAAGTTGAAGTGCTTCTCCAATAATTTGCATTGATTAATAGCCAGAATTTAAAATTGAATTAAACAAACAAGTGTGACAAATGTGTTTGTGACTGTCTTTTAAAAACGTAGCTTAAAATCAATGTTTGGTTTAAAAAAAACCGATAAAAATCAAAATAGTCAGCTAGATTTAGAAACAGAAATATAATAGGAACACTATCTTTTAACGGCATATTGTCATGTCGGCTTATCAAGGAAGAGTTAAGGTTTTCTGTCGTTGAAATTTCATCTGCGAAATGTTTGAATAGAAGTAACTTTTTAATAAAATTGTGTAATATTTAGTTGAGAGTGGTGGTAATTGTGAATCGCTTAGATGGCCTAGTCTGAGACTGTGGTACTTTTTACATGTTGGTTGCAAGTGTTTGTGTTTTAACTGAACTGTGTTAGAATTTCGCTAGTGTAAGACGAAATGAATGATCAGATGGTGGTATTTTCAACTGGAATCACTTATTATTATTTTCTTTATTCAATTGTTGGTTTGTGGGGATTTGATTGCTTTCAGGATTTCATCATGAGCTCACATTAGTTAGAGAACCATTGGAAAACTAGCTGGGAGTACTGGACAGCTGTTTCGTCCTAGTTTGCGACTCTTCAACACTAGGCACCCACTGGGGTTCGAACCTAGGACCATTTGGTTATAAGGCGAGCTCGTATACCATTAAGCCACCGGGACCCAATCCAATGGCTCATGAATTCTGTTCTTTTCGACATACATTCATTTTATGGACTTCATTAAATTGTATTGGTTACCAAAACTTTTTATGGTTATTTAGAGGGCAGTGCTGGTCACTTTCAGTTAAGAAGAACACTTAATGGTTTTTTTCAGGCCTTTCAAAGTAAACTAGCACCATTCATTCGGCACACACTCAAAGTTTGAATGAAATCCAGCTTCAGATATTTTTATTAACATTATTCCTGCCTTCCGACAATTATGTTTTAAGGTAAAACTTTATTTTCAATAAATTAGTGTCTATATTCTCGGGAAACACATACACAAACACACACACAATAACTTCCATTAAAAATTCTCTTAAAATTTCTTACAGATTCTTAATTAATCCAAAGTAATTTACTATTCGACACTCGAAAAGAGTGTTGAAATTGCTGACTGTTAAAGTAATCGGTCAGAGTAATCACAACTGCATTCTTATTCCGATGCATTCATTTAAACACAAACTTGGTACAATAGAGGCACCAAGAGAGGAAGGAGTTAAATTCAAAATATATGGAAAACAGCAGAATGATTAAGGAAACAGAATCATGAAAACAGATACAAATACTAACCAAAAGCATTGAAGGAGAGTTCACCAATTTAAGTAACTTTCAGAAAGGAAACAAATTGCATCTGAGAAGACACTAGTAGTACACGTCCAATCTGCCAAAATCTAGTGTTCCAAGATGACAATTATTGAAAGAGAATCCCAGACGTAATCAAATATACCCCACCAGACTACAGAATTAGGTACATGATGATGCAAGTGGATGCAAGCAATTCCATGGAGGCAGTAATGATCGAAGACACAGAGTTGCCAGATATCTGTTAGCTTGAAGATGCCAGCTTGCACATACGTACAACAAGACTGTGTGAAGCAAAGCATGACAAACCCGAAAACTGGCCACCGGAGTAACGTCGCAATGGCGCTGGAGATGGCTGTAGTTGGAGTGTGCTGTCTTAGGTTTCATTATACGATTAGAGATTTCCGTCATCACACTTCAACCAGCACCCACACAACCAACTAAATAAGCGAAATTGTCAACTAATTCTGACAGTTCGTCTAAGGAAGATTGAAGGTACGGGTTCCTGCCGATCTTGCAACATTACTTTGCACTTAGGTGGAGCAAAGAACGTACTACGCACATAGACACTGGTCACCAACCGATTTAGTGCGATTTAAGCGGCCTGAATGTTATAATACATTGAAATCATATCCTCTGCAGAAATTTTCCTCCGGACAGCATATCTGCATTACCACCAATACATCCTTCGGAGGTGTCTACAGAATGTCATTGATGGCAAAGTGAAGGAGAAATTGCGAAAGACAGTAACTTTATTCCACCCCACTGTCGGTTGAGATCAACAGTGACAGCTGTTTGTATGTTCTAATTCTACGAGAACGTTTTCTGTATTGGGCTTTCAGAATTTTATACAGGTTGCGGAACAAGAGGTCAGCCGTTATTTTAGATGCAGCTGTTAACAGACTAATACCGCTATGATTCCTACATACATTTACGAAGGTTATTTTCAGGAATAGGCAGGATAGTTTCATTCTTCACTGATGGCACACTGTCGTTTTCCCATACTCCCCTGAAAAATCCAGTCAGTCACTTGAGAAGACTCGCCAATATTTTTAAGAAGAGCCAGGGATAAATTGCTTGAGCTAGGTACCTAACAGTGATTGAATACTTGGAATTTCTTTTTGATCTCCACTACATTTAGTATACTGCTATTAACCAACCATGGAGCACTGTGATTAGTTATGTTGGATAGCGGCGATATGGGTTGTTTTACAAAGCAACCCGAATCTTTTCAGGCTGTTAATTAGCGTACCATCCACCCACAGACATCCCCACTGAAATCATGCTTCCTGATTAAGATGAGCTGGGACAGCTTCCAAGTATCGTTAAATGTAGCTCCTGATCCCATGTCAATACATTTTCTGACCACAAGACTTGACCACATTCGTCATGCTGGTATTGCTTCATTGCATCTTGTGAGTGCACCCAGTGTTCGTCAGTAATACCTGGGACATAGCAGTTAGCCTTTTGTCTAATAGGATTTGATACTTGGAAGTTATCATTAGTTAACTTACGCTAACACCTGTAGAATATGTTTATCACTACCAAATAGCAAGATAAAAACGGCACACTAAAACATGATTTGAATCCAGACAACTTCTCCCAGAGAAGTGGCAGTTCTGTATGCACCTCTTCAATTCAGTAGCTGATAGTGATATGATCTATTCGTTTTCGGGTTTAGATAACGGTGGGAAGACTCCAGGTGATACTACAAAGGTTTAGTCGGTAATTTGTGCTAGCCGGAAACAGGCTGTTATCTGCACAAAGTTACAGAAGACAATCCTCACCGACTAACCCGCGACCATTTAGTCTCCCCAACACAAACATGACATAATATAAACATAAAATAAACACCCCGAGAGAGTATGGAAAATATGTCTAAAACACTACAACTATATATAAGCAATTATACGCCTCCACTACCCTTTCACAGTAAACAATGCTACTTATTTAAACATAAGTGACTGTATTTATTTTCACTAACACCTACACTTCTACATTTTTTCTGAAAGGCCAGAAAAAATAACTCGAACACCTTTACATTTTCTACTTGATTCACTTAGTAAAACCTTTCAATTCTCAAGAATCTCAAACCTCGGAAACGCAATTCAGTTACATATTTCAAGAAACATATTCCCGTAAACTGGCTCTTATCAAAATACTTCTGAGGAATTACTGGCTTATAATCCCACCAACACTAAAACTATTCAAGGATACATTAGTATTCCATTATAGCCATAAGAGAGTATGCATTTGTAGAAAGCGAACTGAGGTCAGAGATAGAATGAACCTTCTCGAATAGAAAAAATAAGGCACGCAAAATGTATGAATTGGCGATAGAGAATAGAACGGATCAAAAATGTGAGGATCAAACAATCCCGAATCATGTGACATAGTGAGCATTATCTTGCTGAAGCTACCAGTAAGAAGAATACCAGGATTTCAAGTGTTAATATCTCGAAGACATCCTGTGTCCATTATTATCCTACATTCAAATCAACAAACTACAGAAAACGGCATCTCACTTTACAAAATAACCAGTATGTTATCTGTCGAAAGGCATATGTAGGTATAATATAAACAAAAAAATAGAATACAAAAATGGGCGTTACCTTTAACTGATTAAACTTCAATAGATCTCCTGTTTCAATATCTTGAAATTCCGCCAAAAGTCTACGTTGGACAGACCGGGCTTCTCGAAACTGTGTTAACTGTTTTTTCTTAGCTTCAGATGCTTGTTCAGTTAGTCTTTCCTCAATATTCTCACCGAAAGCTAAACATGTATATATTCAAAATAAAGGAAAACAGCTATCTGTTAATTCAATAATTATAACATGTCTAAAAAACTTTGAAAAATTGTTTAAAATAACAGCTATCAATAAAAGGTTATGAAGCTTGGAATAATGGAGTCAAGGGGGTATTGATATCGTAAAAATCAGGAGCTGCATGCTTAATTCTGGCAATAAGTAACACAGTTAAAACAAACACTGATGATATTAGAACCAGCATTGTGATAACTCGAAAGGCAAACCTAACTAATTCGTCTCACACTTCATATTCTTATTTTTGAGCTCATGTCAGCTATCTACGAGACTTTTCTGAAGATCTCGAGGTTTTCAAACTTCAGTAGAGACAAAAATATTACGTTGCACCTTACGCTGTGGAAATACACACAAAAATCTAATACGATGTCATTACTCGGGAGGATTTATCATTCAAAAATTTTTATGGACATCTGGGCGATCAGTTTAGGCGGTAAATCTGTAAGAGACACCTAAAAGTGACAATGATTCAGGTGAAACAAACCACTATATTTAAACATGTGAGAGCCTATAGAAGAAGACGGAAAGTAAGTGAAAAGCATTACAGTTATCGTAATTATCCTCTGTAAAACCAAAGTGTAATATAAAATCTAAACACTAAACAAACTGGAACAATTACGAAAAGAATTCCAGAAAATAATAAAGGAAACTGCAAGAAACTTATCAACATGCAGCTTGACAAAATAACCACGATAATAAACTGGATGATTATGTTACCTAGACTACACCAATAACCGCACTGGTAACAATTCGAAGCGTGTGGTATACAATTTTCTCATGATGACAGAAATTATTACAGATACTAGTAACCAAAGCCTCCTGTTGTATCCGTTACTGTTATTCACTCACAGACATTAGTGATCCAAGAATTGCTATAGTACAACAAACTATACAATGCACGTTACCAGACAAACACAAACAAAAATACTGCATCGATTTTATTTAGTTAGAAAAACGAAAAAAACGACAAATCTTGTGTGACCTAAGAGACAGACTGAAAATTGATTTTTCTTTCTGTCTGTAAAATCGATACAGTCAGACTTCTATAGCATGCATAAAAATATGTTACTAGCTCACCTACGCACTAACCAAAATATTTAGATTATGATTGGTTATTTGTTAAGGACACACATAACGACCAATAGAACGACAATAAGTCTGTAGAAAGCTACATTATTTGATTGGTCTATCAATATTTCAGAAATAGTACAGTCTGTCACTCATAAAAAAACCATACAACATAGAAAAGAAATAAATCTTCAATTGGAAAGGCCAACTAACTTATATGCAGGCTTAGGAAAAAACCAGGTGGATGGTATATAAATCGGCATAAGGCAAAGAATTCGCTGAAAAATACTGCATATAAAACAACAAAGGTATTATTTACTCATTTCACTAAGGAACTATTATAATCAATGTCTGCAAATATCTTATTTACTTCAATCCGCTGTTTGATGATATTGAATATGTGACTGTGTAAAATACTAATACCATTTCTTAACAATATAAGAGGATTTTTAGATGTATTTACTTTAACAGTATGTTCTTCAAAATAGTTCCACCTTGATTAGTAAGACAGGGAACTAAACAACATGTAAGTTAAAGGACATATGTGTTGTTAACAATTGTAATTCAAAATATAGACCAAACCATGGAATAAACGGCCTTAAAAATTGGAAACAAATTAAATTAATAAGAAAGGTACAGTCGCTAGCTTGTTCAGTATGATGCTGGGGAATGAAATTATTACATGTCTAATGCAGCGATAACAAACGCAAAAATCCCTGCAAAATAGCCTGAAAATTAAGGGTTTGCTACAGTTCAAAATCTAAGATGATTAAAGCAGGGCTGATATACGCCCGTCATATTATGCATATGATAAGTCGAAGAAACTGAGATAGTGGTCATTAAATTCATAGAAGGCGGACAGCCATCACCACTGCATTCTAATCCTAGTCAATGCTCAATTCGTACGAATTCTGGTATATACCGCAACCTCGAAAGACAGTAATAAATAAGGTGCAAAAGCGGAGACAGGGTGCGCTTCGAGAGAAACAGAAATAGATAAAAATCTGGGGGCACTACAGTAATAGAAGAGAAATGTTCATGAGAAAACATATAAAACCTACTAAATATCAGTTAGGATTAAAATACTTGGAACAGTTTCCTTCACGTAGCAGACAACCTTGGCAACACTTATAGCATGACGGTTGATGGTACTACTAAGTCGGTCAGGTTGAAGGTGAAGGGCGATTCAGATTCTACCTACTTTGTTAATCTCGTCAGATTCTTGGATTAGATTAGGAACTTAATGAACGCTAACAACTGCATACCTCCTTCAGAAAACCTACAAGTTCACAGATTAATGAATTTCAGCCTAATTGTGGTACCTCGCTGGGAAAGAAGTTTGGGGTAGTTTAGTTTACGTGCGGTACAGTCTTTCACTGGTCATTTACTTTCAGCTATCACACCAAGGTATCAAGAAAAGATGAAGCATTTTTGGAAAAATTGGATACCATGTAAGTCTACACATTTCCAAAGTGTTAATGGTTAATTTGATATGTAGACTAATCGCAAAAACTACGAGCTTCCTGTATCACTTTGAAGTAAATATGGAAAGATTGAGAACAGTTCATTTTACAGGTAGATACATACTCTGGACTTTTTTTATCCTTAAATTATTCACAGATGTAACTGCACACATTTATTGTTTGTAATATAAGAAATGCAGCTTATAAATGAAGTGGAAATTCGATATTACAATATGAACTAAGAGAAATGTATGGGGAGTTATTTTTTTAAAGAAAATAAACCCTATGATTAGTCAGTAAATAAGTAGAAGACAGTTCAAATATATTGAAATATTTAGTAGACTGTATTTTATCAGCAACTACTCCTCCATATATTTTTGTCTTGAAAGGAATTAATCATTGGTTTAAGGTACCAAAACTGAAATGTTACACACAGTGGTAACGTCTCTGACTGCAGCACTGGGTGATATGGGTTCGAAGCTCAGAAGGGACATGAGTTCCTTCAAGGTTGCAGATATGCCTTGCTGACTGACTGGTGAGTGCACGAAACTTAGGTCCAAGGCTTCCTGTGGCCGATTGCCTCCAACTATCTAATATCATCATCAAATCAATGTGCACCGTGATGGCGAGTTACCTAGAATGGTGGCCACATTGCAAAACCTAACACTGATAGAATTCAGTTTGCACCAAAAAAAGGACTAGACACGTCACACTAGTTACTAGTGTCCAATCAAAAAAAACTTCTATTAATACCAATATTGAATCAGCCACAAGAGATTTAAGATTGTAATATTTGAAAGACTTCGATTATGTTTAGCGTAATCAGAATTTTACTGAGATAAATCTCTTCATGGTGTAGTTGATTTGCTAGAGAAAACAGCAATCAACTAATTACACCTTTCTATGGGAAAGAATATATTATTTAGAAGATGGACGTCTTAACCAAGGATTGTGAGACAGAACGTAAAAAATGCCAAATTAGTTGACAAGTTAACCTACTGGTCCCGAAACAAGTTGATACAAGGCATTTTAATAACATAGTTGTTCGACATTTGACTAAAGAAATAACAGATATCAAAAATATTTACAGTTTTGCTCTGAATTCCGTCATTGTTTTCGTTTAAAATGAGTCTATCTACTGCACACTGAGTCAACTGGCTGTTTCTCTAACAGCAAGAATGAATAACATTAAATATTCCTGGTAAACATCACTGATCATTGTAAGTTCAAAAAAGACCTTATAAGTTGGGTAGTTCATGATTGGTGTAGCATACATTCATGTCATTGCTTTCAGAAACAGACATTTTTATAACGCCTTTAAATCGACGTCATCCAACATCACATTCAAATTGAGTAGTATGGCAAATTTCGGTTTCTGATAAATAAATATATTTCATATAAATATATATATATATATAATTTTTTTTAATTTTTTTATTTACAGCTTGATTCCACACTGTATTTTGGTACAAGTATAGAATTTTAAGCATGGATATCGGTAGCCCGAATTTCGCAGGCCGACCATAGATATCAGGTGTGCGCCGGCAGGAGGTCGAACCCCGGACCATGTGCATGGTCGGCGAGGGTCCTAACCACTGTGCTACCGACGCACATATATATATATATATATATTCGAATGGTGGAGATCTGATCAATGTCTAGCCATCAGGCCTGGCATCCAATTGATTTTCGTATGACGTTAGACGCCTGGAGGCTAGACACTCTACTAACTAGGCAAATCCTCCTGCGGTTATCATATGAATTTTTTTTCCTTCACGTTCCCCAGTGGAACATAGGCCCTCAAGCTAGTGTCTTGAAGTTTCTGTAGCAGTGTTTAATTTCACAGAATGGGATTGTTAGGCTCATGCCCAACCTTTCTTCTTTACCAGCATTATTTCTGGTTTAGTGAGGTATGGGAGAGCGACGGTCGGTGATCGAACCCCGGACCATGTGAATGGTTGGCGAGAGTCCTAACCGCTATGCCACCGACGCATGTTATCATATGAAGATATGTCTTAATTCCTATAAATTACGGGTGTTAATAAAAGGTTAAAACTCCTTCGGAATTTTAAACACTATCTTATATCTTAGTTATTCTATTTAATAACATATCACCACTAAGTAGAAACACCTGTTAAAGTGAATTTCCAGGACTCGATTTTTCGCCTTGTTTTGGTTTCAAGACATATTTCGTAAAATCGGCCAGGGGATAAGAAACTAACGACTATTCTGCAAGAAGATTTTCAGCCAGTTTAGATTTAAGCAGCTTTCCATCATTATGTTTAGATCTTCAGTGGATTCTCCAGATATCGGTCAATAAATAGATTGTTTTACATATCATTTGCCTTTTACCACTTGTTTCCCTGATAGGTCTAAATAGTTCTCTGGTGTTACCTACCACCGATGCCTTTTCCAACTCTTTCAATTTTGCGCCAACTATTGTTCACGGTGGGCATGCGGCCAGCAACCCCATCCTGTAAAAATAATCACCACTGCTACAGCCTCTAGTTTCAAGCCCTATGCTCCACTGAGAACGTAAAGGAATAAAAATCTTTAAAACATTATTCACAGTCGTTGCGAAGACTTCTTGGTTGCGGCAGTCAAAGATGGTAAGAACCAATGAAGGCTGGAGACAATTGGTAATATGGCTCAAAATCTTTTTCAATGGGTGGCGCAGATGCATTCACTCCTTGTGACTTATAATATTCAATAAAAATTTTATTGTTCTGCCATATTACTGTTAGCTTCGCCTCACATTTCTGTTAATTATCTCTCTTTACTCTCTTCTCTTGCTTTGTGTGCTGCATGGAGAGAGAGTGGCAACTCGAACTGCTGCACATCTTTGCAAAGTCCTACGTTGGAAACGGTCAGTCAGTCATTGCTTAATAAATACGCTGGTTTTAAGTGACTTCTAACAGCATATTATCATCTGTTTACAACGCCGTCACTGCAAAAAACTGATTAGAAATACAGGTTTCTTTAAGATAAGTATTGCTGCAAGCAATAAATTTTTCACCGAATTCTATATATTAAAGGTTTAGGGGCATACAAAGCCATGCTACACGATAATTTTGCTACTCCAGTTAGTTTTAGGCAAGCGTGTGTGTCAAGTAAAACATGGGATGAAGTTCACATAGGTGTACACTGATGGACAAAACGGACTTATGGAGACATTTTCTAAGACTAACTGATCACAAGTGCTTTATATGACCATTATGGTAATATACATATCAACAGTCGCCACATGCAGGTACAACCAGATGACGAGTCCGAAATAAGACGAAATGCACATCCTGGATTCTACTGCTAGTCACCATCCACCAATTAAATTCTCTTCTTACGTCTGGAAAGATGCAAAGAGCTCCATTATATTAGACGGTTAACGGAACGCAACAAATTA